>CM070821.1:52286561-52376561 GCA_036326025.1 Chrosomus eos | reverse complement strand
TTGAAGCTGCACTGAAACTGTCATTTGGACCTTGAACCGTTTCGACTACTATTGAAGTCCATTATATGGAGAAAAATCCTGGAATGTTTTCATCAAAAACCTTCATTTCTTTTCGACTGAAGAAAGAGAGACATGGACATCTTGGATGACATGGGGAGAGTAAATTATCAGCAAAAGTGTTTTTAAAAGTGAACTAATCCTTTAAGTGCAGTTTTCAATTCACATTTATTTGTAATGCACTTTTCACAATAGACATCGTTTCAAAGCAACCTTACAGAAAATGCATGTTTCTACATTACAATTTAGAGTCTGTTATCAGTACTGACGATCATTTAGAAATGTACAGTTCTAAGATAATAATAATAATCACACAGTTAGCTAATATCATGTATTCATTTAGGGAGAAACAATGAGCTCATTAAAGCAATTAGTACAGGTTGTGATGGTAAATTTGGCAGTAAATGTTGATTCCTGGCAGGAGTTGGAGTCCCTTCACATTTCCAGCAATAGATATTGTACATTTGAGAGACGCGTCTTTAATCTTGAGAGAGTGAGTCTGAGCCCTGAACATTATCAGGAAGGCTATTCTTTAGGAGACAAATGTGAAAACACTCCCTCCTTTAGTGGACTTAGATATCCGAGGTCAGTGGTATTCAATTAAAGTTCAGAAGCCGGTCTCTATATTTCCTTCTGGTAAGCAGTAGTTGGCTACTTTGTAAAAGAAAGAAAACAAATCTTAAAAAGTCAAGATAACCACCAAAGATGTCTATATTGGGTCCAGAGAGCAAAAGCAGTGGCGTCTGAAAATTAAAACAAATATAATGAGAAAAACAAAAACAAAAAAAACACATCCGTTGAGCCCAACTGGATATGACATTTAAAAAGTATGATCATAAGTTTTATCAGGCTTTTATTATTTTTATATTTCGATAGCTTACCTATATATATAAGAAAGCCATGTGACTGAACCAAGATACTGTTTTTAACATAGTTAACATTAAAGAACAACACTTCTGCAGCATTTTTTAATCTAAGTTAATGTTGTATTTGTTAGCATTAGTTAATGCACTGTGAACTAACATGAACAAACAATGGACGACTGTATTTTTTATTAACTAACATAAGCAAAGATAAACATGTACGGCTTATTGTAATTTCATGTTAGTTAATACAAGAACTAATGTTAACAAACGAGACCTTATTGTAAAGTGTTACCAGGTTTTCTTCTT
Source organism: Chrosomus eos (assembly GCA_036326025.1). NCBI lineage: Eukaryota > Metazoa > Chordata > Actinopteri > Cypriniformes > Leuciscidae > Chrosomus > Chrosomus eos. The sequence continues at coordinate 52,375,332 of CM070821.1, read as the reverse complement.
GAAGTCTGGACCATTGTTATGTTTTGCTTAAGAATCCACTAAAAACAAACAACATAATCAAAAAATACTCTCATATGAGCAGAAAATTTCAAGTTTCAATTGTCGTTCCTTGCCATCTACAAATAAGTGTCCTAATTACAACATTGTTTATTTATAAAATGCTCTTAAAATGCTGAATGCTAAAAATCATCTTGACACAAAGCTGGTTTGAACAGTAAGAGTTATACACCTACTGTATGTATGACAGACAAAAACAACTATATTTGCTGCGTTCTTGATACGAGGCTGAGTAACAGAGTATAGATGTGTACAGACGTTTGAAATGGTCTTTATTTTCTTTAAACACAGTTCGGTAGCCTGTGTCATTAGTGCCGAGACACAGTCCAGAGAAACAACCTGCCAACAGAGGCGCTTGTGTTGAGATCAGCTGAGCGAACGACTGTTAACACCCCACAGCGAGACCCGCTGCCCCGGGCCATTACTCATCCTGACAGGCCTGCTTATCCGTCACCTTCCCCGACCATGACACGCGTGTTTCCATCCGGCCCTCAGCTCGGATACGCCACTACAGCTCCTAACACAACATGACATGAGGGCCAGGGTGTCCTTCAAACAAAACAATCAAATCAATTAGGGTTTTACAGGCGATATTGTGTCCGGTGCTGAATGAGACTTATAGAGGCTGGCGTTAAAGACAGTCAAAATACACAGTTTAATTGACCTCAGTCAGACCGCATATTAATGAATGAAATTGGGCCTGTGAGTAATGCACTTTTTGTTCAATGGGTTGCATTGCCATATGAAAAATAGTGACATTTTCTCAATTTGCCCTCTCATGTTGTAAACAAAAAGAATGTAGATTTCAGATTTGGGGTTTTAGTGTCACTTTGACTGTGTGACCTTCTCAAGTTGGTGTGACTGATCATGAAAACCTCCATTGTTGCTTCCATGTCCTAGAGAGAACAGCCCTATTACCCTACATTTTAGGCTATTACATCATTTTACAATTTCTAAAGATTTTCTGCACATTTATATTAAAAATGTTGTACTATATCACACACCAACTGAGCATTTGCTAAGCTTTGCCTCCTCGGGTACTTGAGCTTTACAGATCGTCCCATATACCACAGTTATTAACACTAATCAGGTCTGAGCAATTCTCTGTTTTTAGAGACATTAGGGAATGAAGAATGATTTATTATTTAAGGCGAGACACGGCAGGCAAAAACATTGGGTTTTTTCACTGGTCAATTTTGAGATTTTGGGCTATTTGTCTTCAATAACATGTCTTCTTTCAGACTTGTGGTGAAAAAAAATTCCAAAATACACATTTAGTTGTTTATTTTACTACACTTTGTCTATTTGCGTCTGTCGATTTCTCATAAATTCAACAAAACGTTGTCGTTCTAAATCAGCCTGCGCGATCTGCACCGTCATCACACACACCGTTGGAAAGCTCTCTCTCTCCTCTACATTGTTGTCGGATCCAAATATGGTCATTTCCTTATTATCAGTAACAAATCGTGAAAGTACAATGGGCATTTAACTCTAAAACCGAAATCTCATTGGCTGATGTCAATTTCTGAGAGCGTGATTGGTTCAGATGCATCACGTGACGCGCTCTGACATTTAGATGTGTGTTTTTGACTGTTTTTTCTGGCTACAAATGCTGTGTTATAAGTTGTAATGTGATTTAGGTGGTTTGTATTGTTGTTGCTAATAATTTGATAATATATTGTGTCTGTAAATAGTTGTTTCCACTAAAAAAAGTATGAATTTTTGCATTACAAATCTTTAAATGCTGTTTTCTCAGAATGAGTATTTGTCATTCTCCAGTAGAAACTTCTCAGCCTGTGTAGCACCTATGTGCACCAAACTTTCCAGTTATACACTTAGCAGTATTCTGAAGATATTTTCAGAGGGATTTGTTTATAAATCATTCCTGGCCTGATTTATGTGACATTTTAATCAAAAAAAATAGGCTATGGACAGTATATTTTGATTTCCTAGGTAATGAAAGCATATATCCTGAAATCCCTCTGAAATTATTTTTTCATCTCGTGTGTAAACAAAATAATTTTGCACCTGGCTTTATCATATGTTCAGATCTATCTACCGAATATGCAAAATTTTGCAAATTTAATGAGATAATGCCTAATTTGCATAATTAAACATACAAATTTCAAAAACTTGTAATAAATTTTTTATATACACTTGTGTAAGTAATCAACTGAGAAAGTTTCATGGTGATATCTATTATTTAAAATTTTTACCCTATTCACCTGTAGTGTCTCGCCTTAAGAAGAAAGTTATTTCTGTGTATGTTTGTTTCACTGTTATTTGTGCCCCAGCGATCATTTCTTGAACTCTGTTCAAAACTATCTAAACTCAAAAGACTTTTATAAACTCACACAGACAACTAAAAAGCTTGTCAGAATGTGATGGAAGGAAGGATGGGACAGTAACGCCAGCCAAATCTGAACCAATGATCTTCCAAAATATCAGCGGCTGACGTACCGCTGAAAGAATCTCAGATGACGGAATTAGATTCACTTGTTGAGCGATATGTCCCGGATTCTCTACTGCTTTCATAATGATTCTTGTTTACTCAGATCGCAGAGTTGAACTACATCACTACCTAAACACAAGTGGAGACATGTCTGAGACGTGAGTGAGATGGCAGAGAAAAGGTTTACAGAACCATTGAGGTTTTTATCTCGGCCCCAGAACAGAAGAACACAGCCGATCACAATCTCAGCTCATTCTCTTTCATTTCCTCAACATTCCTCGTGTATTTACTCACTGGACAGACATTTCAATGTTTAGCTTAGTGTATCACAATACTACATTTACCAGTGTTACATTAACAAATATACAGGTGTGCAATATACAGATGCAGTAATGCAAAGGTGAAAATACTTTTATTTGACTTTGTCCTTGGGGGAGATTTGTACTTCTACCAGAAAGACTCAGGAGGCAAAATACTGTAACAAGTATACATTTATTAACAGCCCAGCAAGCAATATTATGATATAAAGTTCTTTGGCGTAGCCCCCTTCTTTAACCTGTTAAGCTTCACCCCCACTTTTGAAAAATCCCCAGAAATGGCATACCCAAACTGAAACCGATACAGTTCATGAACCATTTGTTCTAAAAGCACAAGTATGATCTCATTTGAAAGCTGACACCTGGCAGTTTATTGCAAATGTAGAATTAATTATTGTCATAATGAAAAATAAATGTTATAAATAGCTTCAAAGTTTTGTCAAGTTATTAGAAATTTATTTTTATGAAATATTTTCATGAAAATAAAATTGAAGTTGGCCCTGTAGCAATCTAGAAATGCACTGCAGCTAAAGCCACATGTCTGACCATGTTATATTTAAAATCTGAAGATGATACGTCTAAAACTCTTTATTTAGTTAAATGTTTTTCAAGATCATGTCAAACGATTTTATTTTGATTAGACTCTAAAATGCAAACTGATGTTTATTGTCATTTTCTAAGCATCTATTCAGTGTATTTTCTCTATTGTTTATGTGGTGTAAACGATCTCTATTCAGTGTCAGTCTCCCCTGCACACATTCACACCTCTCCAGCCTCTGGTTATTGCTCTAAATATGCTTTCTTTTGTCTGCATTATAATTACTAACGACTGGCTATTCACACTGTTTCAACCCCTAATCTCTTTTAGGGAAAGTTCTCAAAGTTCTCACCTTACATTTGAAACTATATAAAATGACCTTCTTGAAAAAAGAAACATTTCAGCAAGCAGTCCTATTTAGAAATATTCATAAATATAACAGCTAGGTAGCAGGTGCACCAAGGGCTAGCTAGCATGTTAGCTTAGCACACCATCAATACACGACAATTTATGAGATTAAAACCATGTTTGTGCTCTAAAACTTACTTTATAGCACAAGTCGAGTGTTTTAAATAACCTTCTGTGCTCTGATTTGGCTTCAGATAAAAAAAATCGGACAGAAAATATAGTATTTTATAGTATTCTTCACGATTATAAAGTCTATATCGATTAGCATTACATTATAAATATAATCTATTATTATGAAAATACCTGACATGGCTCGAAGAACACAGGTAAACCAAATATCATTGCAATCATGTTTATTGTCTTCAAAACATCTTTATCTGCATGTTACAGCGATCTCTGTTAGTGTTTACGTCGTGATGGACTTCCTGAAATGTCACCCCTTACGAAAATTAACCATGGTTTTTTTGTAGTAACTATGGTTTTTGCAGTACAACCATAGTTACTACAAAATGAACCATGGTTTTACTACAGTAACCTTGGTTTAACCATGGTTTTTGTAGTAAAACCATTGTAACCATAAAATGAACTATGGTTTTTGTAGTAAAGCCATAGTAACTACAAAATTAACCATGGTTTTTACTATAGTAAAAACCATGGTTAATTTGGTTAAAATTCACTCTCAGAAAAAAAGGTACACGATGGTATAAATAATGTTCCTCAATAACACATTAACAGTTTTGTACCCTTTAATAAAAAACATGGTTAATTTAGTTAAAATTCACTCTCAGGAAAAAAAAGTTACAGGATGGTACAAATATTCCTCAAAGAACAGTTTTGTACCTTTTCACTAATAGTACCTTTAATGGTACAGGATAGACCTCTGATGATACTGTTTGATACAATTGAAATTAAGGTACATGTTCTCACATCAAGGGTAAAGCGATAGGCCAAATTACTGTTTCATTCATGATTGTTTGCTGTGTTGAGTATATTTGGCATAGCAACAAGACGCTGATTGGTCGAAATCACTTCAGCCGTCATTGAATTTTCCGAACTGACTGCGGAAGCAGCTATACACGACTGCAGCGCGGTACAGCCTTACAGGGTTTATTTTAAATATCAAACTTTAAGAAGACAAAGTTTAAAGGTGAGTTCTGATAATTTATGTTTATATTTAGTTCACAAGTCGAAAATATAAATGTTTCAGACACTTAGGCATAGCAACATGAAACTGAATGACGAAGGCCGCTGCAGCTGTTACTGCATTTTCAAATAGACGAGAGCGGGAACAGAGCACGAGCAACACCACAGCTACAGTATGGCTTCGCCCGCTTTATCGTCAGAAGAACTTTAGAGGTTGGACTCGAATTACAAGACGAAGAGAAGAGGAAATTCAAAGGTGGGTTTTATGTTTAAGTTAATACAAAATGTATAAAGTTGTACAGCCAGTCAACATGACACTAGCGAGTGTAAATAGCGTAATTGACGTTAGAATCCAGTCAGTGATATCAGCCGTCTGCAAATATATTGTAAAGCTATTGAATTTCTGTGCCGTAAGTACACATTTAATACGTAATTATTGTAAATGAATGCTTAACCAGAGGTGCCATGTATTTTACATTAATCCATAATATTGTATGCAGTTGTTGAATGAACAACGTGATTGAACTCTAAACAGATAAAATAGTTGATCACTCGTTCTCTGTTTAAATGAATGCTTTTACCCGATTCTGCCCTGTGATATACATGTCATTTATTTTATCAGATAACTTTTATTGAAACTCAGCAAATGTGTCTTTGATATTTTAGATCATGAAGATGATGAGGTAAACTGACTGATTACATCTGAAAGTCTGCCTGGGTCCTCAGCTGTGAGGCAAGTATCAGTACAATGAGTTATTTGAGGTTCTTAATCTTAGGATATAATTTTTTCTGATGAGGTTGAATTTTTAGTCCTAAGAGTTTGTTTGCCATAAGGACAAAGTGATGTCAATCTTGATAAAGCACAGTAAAACTGCACTTCAAATGAAATCTGTCATCTGAAAGATTTCTGTCACTTAATTAAAAGTATATTCACATAAAACTCTGACATTCATAAAGTATGGTAGCATACAGGTACCGAATGTCAATTTGAAATGTAACATGCACAATGGCAATGCAATGTGTACAATGGCAATGTATTTTTGTATTTGAATTTACATTTTCCATACTGTATATGTGCAACATCTGAAGCAAAAAAAAAAAATTCAAAATCAACAATATAATATTTTGCATTACTACACTAGCTTTAACATATAGTTTAAACATAAATTTGAACATTTTATACATTTTTAAAAATTACAATTAAAATCTATTACAGAAATTAGATGTTTAACATGTTCAAGCAAATATTGTAGCAAAATGATAATTAAGTTATATTTCCTAGTTGCATTTACACTCAAAGTTAAGGCGCTTGATGCAATGATTGCATTTTCAAATCCACATTTAATTTTGCTACGTTCATCGTGGGTATTTAATAAAAATGCACTCATAAGTGTCTTAACTGTGAGTGTAAATGCAATTAAGAAAAAATAGCTTTTAAATGATCATTTTGCTACAATTTTAGCTTGAACATGTTAAAGGGATAGTTCACCCAAAAATGAAAACTCTGTCATTAATTATTCACCCTCATGTCGTTCCAAACCTGTAAGACTTTCGTTCATCTTCAGAACACAAATGAAGATCTTAATAATGAAATCTGAAAGCTTTCTGAACCCCCATAGACAGCTAAGCAACTACCACTTTATTGTTTAAAAGGTTCATAAAGTGATCGTGAAACTAATCCACATGAATTGAGTGGTTTAGTCTAAATTTTGTGAGGACATGATTGCTTCCTTTATGATGAACAGGTTGAATTTATGCTTTTATTCAAACATAAACATGAATCATTTCACACATCAGAAACGGTAAACAGAAGCTCAAGCATGTTCGCTTGACATGCGAGAACAAATGAGGTTCACTCTCGTGTGTTGCGCAGCACGTTTGAGAAAGAGGTTTGTTCTCACGTGTCAAGCATGTTCGCTTGAGCTTCTGTTTATGTTCACTAATCAATGTTTAAATGTAAAGAAAAGACTAAATTAAATCTGTTCATCATATAAAGCAATCGAGTCTCTTCAGAAAATTTGAACTAAACTGCTCAATTCAAATGGATTGGTCTTACTATCTCTTTATGAACTTTTTGAAGCATCAAAGTTTTAGCATCAAAGTTTTATCAAAGTTGCTTAGACTGTCAGTGGAGGGACAGAAAACTTTTGGATTTCATTAAAAAGATCTTCATTTGTGTTCTGAAGATGAACGAAAGTCTTACAGGTTTGGAAAGACATGAAGGTGAATAATTAATGACAGTTTTCATTTTTGGGTGAACTATCCCTTTAAACATCTCTAATAATTTTTGTAATACATTTTAATTAAAATTTTGCAACTTAAATATGTTAAATATATGTTAAAATTATATGTTAAAACAAGTGTAGGAAATGGCTAATTTAATAATATTATTGAATTTGAATTGTCACTTTGCCCCAAACATTGCACATGGTATGGAAAATGTAAATTTAAATACATTGCCATTTTACATTTGCTACCTCTCTTTTGCTACCTGTGTGTTACCATTAAAAAGAGATCGTAAAATAATTTGAATCGAGCAGTTTAGTCAACATTTTCTGTAGAGATACAATCGTTTTATATGATGAACAGATTTAATTTGGGCTTTTATTCACATATAAATATTCATCAATTCACACGTTTCGCAGCCAGTTTGAGCTTACGCAAGAACCAATGAGGTTTGTGCTCGCTTGTCAAAGCAAGTGCGGTTGAGCTTCTGTTTGTTTAATGTTTACATGTGAATAAAATCCTAAATTCAATCTGTTTATTATATAAAGTGGTAGTCTCTTCACAAAAAAAAAAAACTAACTTCTCAATTTAAATGGATTAGTTTTACAATCTCTATTAACTTTTTTGAAGTGTCAAAGTGGTAGTTGCTTAGCTGTCAATGGAAGGACAGAAAACTTTCCCATTTCATTAAAAGATCTTCATTTGTATTCCAAAGATGAATAACTACATGAGGGTGAGTAATTAATGACTGAATTTCCATTTTTGGGTGAACTAACCCTTTATTTACTTAATTTAAATTCTGAAAGTATCAAAAATATTGTCCATGTGACTTGTTCATCTTATTTTTTAGTGAGCATCTTGACTTTCACCATACAGTAGCCCTGTAACCATACACCATACATTAAATCCTGTTCACAATGGCCATGCTTAAATGATGCGTAAAGTGAAAGCAATAAATATTTGTGTTAACAAAAATTTCTCAAATGTGAGAACAAGCTTCTATCATAGAAGTGCAAAGTATGGAGAGGATTTACACTGTAAAATAGGGCTGCAGCTAACAGTTTACTTTATATGAAGCTTTAAGTGAATCGTTTAAAACTGCTTTTTCTTTTTTGTGGAAAATGTAAAAGTTGTTTTCTTATCTACATTTCAGTTCTTCCAGAAAATGGACGAATGCATGCTGTGGTTGATTTAAGGTGTTTCCAGGATTCCTTAAAGGTATTGTTCAGCTAAAAAATTTTATTCTGTCATTAATTATTCCAAACCCATAAGACCTTTGTTTATCTTCGTAACACAAATATTTTTGATGAAATCCAAGTGATTTCTGTTCCTCCATTGATTTGGAGGTCGATATATTTGTTTTTAATCATCAACGAACACCACTAACTACTCGATGAGAGTCACAGTTTTGAAAACGAATGTTAAGGGTTGTTTTAAGCACATGTTTGTGCATGCCCATAGACAGCCACTCTGAAGCGCTCAGAGGCGATTCTAAAAGAGTCAAAAAGTCGAGACAGGACCCATCGTCAACATTTCTGTGTCCACCACTCTAGTTCATCCCAAACACACTAGAAAATAGACTCAAAGTGCTAAATACCAGAATTATCCTTTAACTGGCCACTACTAAATGCTTTATAACTACCTGAATTCAGTCCATTTACTCACACTTTCTACGTGATCTTATGAATCACTGACAACTCTTAAATAACTGGTTTGTAAATAATGCAATACTTCATTTAGAAATGATAAATTGATCATTAATAAAGTATGAAAATACAATTAGTAAACACATTATAGATATGCTTTTAAATCAACAATAAAGCATTTATAGCTGTATTTATAAACTGTTAATGTTTTATAATGTCTATTAATGCTTTATAAATGATGAATTAACTATAATAACTGCACGCTATCAATCATTAGTAAACAAAGTGTTACCAAAATATCTTCATTTGTGTTCCGAAGGTGAACCGAAGTGGGAGAGGGATTGCGCTGTGATTGGCTGGTGTGAACCTGGCAGATCTATAACCAAAACAAATTGAATTGAATCTAAAATTTTGTTCCGTATTATTAATATATTTCGACATCCACACAGAATTGTCCATCCCATGCACAGATCTTAGAAATTACATGTTTGCCTGTCACAAGTTGTCCAAAGCCATTAAATGTAATGTTTAATTTTCATCTTCTTTAATACAGACAAGAGAGTGTGTGAAACCATCAGCTGTCTGCCAGGTAAATAGTGAAGTCGTAGTGAATACCATTAATAAACATATAATGATTATATGGTATGTACTGTATAACTAAATTTTTTGTCTTTATGTGTTTTTGTTTGTTTGTTTTTGTCCCCAGCGTGCCAAAAAAATAATTCTTGAACTGGAAGAAAGTGAGTTCTATTGGCAATTCATGTGTATTAGTGGTAAGTACATTTACAAAACAATTAATTTTAGTCTATGTCAGTATAACTCTCCAAATTAAATATGGTAAACATTAAAGGCATAAATAACTTAACAAAAAAATATTTTATATCTGTCGTCATCTCTTCTCACGTTCAGACCTTTATGACTGTGTGGAACACAAAACGAGAACTTTGGAAGAATGTTCTGATCTGTTCTTTCCATGTAGTGAAATTTAACAGAGGCAACTCTTTTTTTAAAATGTAAAAGGAATAAAAAATAACCATAAAATAGGTCCACATGACTCATGTTTTCCAGGTTGACACAATACAATAGCTTTGTGTGAGAAACCCCCTTTCTTGATTATCTGTCTTGGTATTTCTCAATTCTTTATTATTATGCATTTCAGATTGAATGGAGTGTCTAGAGCTCTATCCCTTTGTTAGTTACAGATGTCTCTACTCAAACCAATACTTTCTCCATCTCTTTTGTCCTTTATTACAACCCATTTTATCTTTTGTGAAATGATGTATATATGAGACTTACTCTAGTACCAGTACTTTTTGTTTTGTTTAACCTTTCAAGAGTATAAGTAAAGGAGAATACACTCAGCTGATCATATAATGCACATTCTTTCTGCATGGCCTTTGGAGCCCTAATAATGTATGGGTTATTTATGAAAACACTGGCTGAATGGACATTATTACATGGCTACTTGATAGTGCAACTGACCAATAGCAGTTGAGTATTCCAACTTGTGTGTTAATGTGGTGTGTATTCTTCTTATTTTAGCTCCTGCGTCCATTTGGGCTGAAGGTCGAGACAGAACCACACCAAAGCTGAACTGTAACCTACTGGCCATATGACAGACTTCATACTGACAAATACTGGCATGGATGCGGCATCACATGTTTTTCAACAAAAACTTTCACCTAGAATTTAAAGTGTGGAGGAGACTCCATGTCTTCATCTCTTGTGAGTGGATATCTTTTAAAACATTCTTAAAAGAACTGCTAATTTCTTCTGAATTTATAGTATTTATTGTTCTTGTCAAGTAATATTGTTGTAATCCTGTTAATGTATGTACAGTATAAATTGCAAACATGCTTGTGTTGGACACCTGTTCACAGTTTAGACATTTTAGAGGAGGTAGATGCTGTGTATTTAAAGGTGCTCCAAGTCATGTTTATTTGTACAATATGTTATTTTTGTATATAAATCATTATTACAGTGGAACAAATTGCTATTTTTTTATTTGTAAATTAGCAACTGAATTTAACCATTGCACAGCACCACTTTATTACCAATAATTTTTTATTACTTTGTAGTCAAATTATTGTTTTATGTCACATGTGAGAACAAATGCAAGTTTATATTTTCTTTCAAATTGTCATTTTTGTAATAAAGTCTGTATCATAGAATGATAACTTCTTGCTGTTGTTATTTTGTAGATGTTTGTTGTAATTAAATGGCTTAAATGTAATTCAAGATCATTTAGTAAAACTGCAGTTTTACTATAGTATTACTACAATACAACTGTAGTACAACCATGGTATTAAAACCATGTTTTTTTTTAAAATTCCAGTTATTACAGTCATAGTTACTATGGTTTTACTATAGTATTACTAAAATACAACTGTAGTAAAACCATGGTTTTTAAAAACCATGGTTCGCACAAAAATACCACGGTTACTACAGTCATAGTTAACTACAGTTTTACTATAGTATTACTACAATATAACTGTAGTAAAACCATGGTATTAAAACCATGGTTTTTAAAAATACCAATTACTACAGTCATGGTTACTATGGTTTTACTGTAGTATTACTACAATATAACTGTAGTAAAACCATGGTATCAAAACCATGGTTTTTAAAAACCATGGTTCGCACCAAAATACCGCGGTTACTACAGTCATAGTTAACTACAGTTTTACTGTAGTAAAACCATGGTTAATTTTCGTAAGGGACATGATATGATTCTTCTTCGTGTTCCATATATGGAGTCCATAAGTGTACAGGGCGCCCTCAGGCTGCCAGTATGTATTGAAAGCACAGTACATCAGAGTCTCCAGCGCTCATAATGATTAAATCGACGCATTTGGGTAGATATTCAATAAATATGTTTCCTTTCTATATAAATCTGATGTAAACCTATGAGAATCTATCAATATTTCTCCAAATCTGTACACTTTTGAGCTAAAAGCCCTGATGGACGTTGTTTTGTCAAGCTCTGTCGTGACGATCTCACTGGAGTTTTTTTCTGAATGGAAGCGCCTGACGCTCATAATTCATATCAAAGGTATCGACTCATTTTTTGATTACATAACTCCAGACACAAATTAAGACATAACTGTCACTATAAGATTCTCAGAATACAATAGTGGTCAAATACTAAACCTTCAGTCTTATATCTTTTTAATGATGTATAGTTTGTCAAGGTAATAACATTGAATCTGATAGTAACTTTGAATGATTTAAAAAAAAAAAAAACGCTCAGAGCGCCCTCGCCCTGGTTCTGCCTAACCAGAAGGTTAACTCGCAACCTAAAGGCCATTGCACACTGAGTCCGAAATGTCCTGCATGTCCTGCCTTATTATTTTAATATTATTATAACTAATATCTGTTGTGCAGTCTAGTGCAGAAACAGCCATAAGATCTATAAGCAGTGAACACAGCGTATGTATGGCTTTGAGCTCACTGCTAAAGCCTTCAGGATCAGCTCTCCTTCCCTGTCCTAAATCAGCCCACTGAATGCTGGGGGTTTCTTCCTTTCACTCACTGTAAACACAACTTATCCCGCGACTGCTGGGAGACTCCGGACTGAGCTCACTTCAGGTACTCTGAGCGGGACAAGTGCAGGGATGCTGGGGGTTTCTTCCCTTCACTCACTGTAAACACACGACTGCTGGGAGACTCCGGACTGAGCCGAGGTGTACTTCATATCACAAAAGGGAAGCTGGTGTCATTTTTCTGATTTATTATGTGAAAATAAATGGGAGAATGACTTGTCCCAGAGTGTATTTACAATAAGAGGTCTCAAATGAGAGCAAAAATATTATGAAACCCATGAGTAAGATTAGAGTTTTTCTTTGCTATTGTAATTCATTCCTGTTTTCTGGCTTGTTGTGTGTTGAACAGATTCCCATCTGATAGGTGTCTGGAAAGTTTAGTTTGTCTTTTTCACCTCTTGTAAACTTGTAAAAAGTTGCTTCAAATAATTTGATTTATCATCTTTTTGAATTATCAATATATTAATTCTCAGATGGAAATGCTGTTTTGACCAATATGACTGTCATTGGCTGTTTTATCAATGCAATGTCTCTTAATGTCATTCACAGCGGACCCACAAAGATTGTACAAAATTGGACTGTGTATAAACCTAAATTTAGCACAACTGAGAGAGCGACTATCAGTGCTCGCAGTAATAGTTATTCATTATTATGTTATTATTAGAATATGTTTTATATATTTTTTCAATATTTGTTACGTGTTGGCCATTTTGAAATTGGGATTGGGTTTATATTTCAGCAAATTTGATTAATAACATAAATGCATGCACCATTTTACCTAATGTCCATGTTTTCTTACTCACCTGGTAGTGCACTGATAGTATTGTAGGGATTAGCCGATTTTTAAACAGTTTTACTTCATAGCAGACAAATATAGGATTATCCTACAGAAGATGTCAGCATGTCGTTTATGGAAATGATTGGGAAAGCTAATGGATATCTCTCTGCAGTATTATTGACCTCATTGGCTGAGTCAGCACAATAGCATACTGTATTTAATGCAAGCTAAGTATGCACCAAATTTGACATTATAAATATATGACCATATTGTTGCCCTAGGTACTTCTGTATTCTTCATCCTTAAAACATGTGTAAGTCTGTATGGAACCGTCCCAAAACTAAGTTAAACATGGCCACTGTATATCCTTTTCATTCTGATAATAACATGCCAGGGTGGAGAACAGTTCTCTCCTTTAAAAATTCAACAGCTCATTTTGTTTTATTACTAGATGACCACAGTTGAATTAAAGGTAAGTGGGACATGACAAGTACTTAAAATACACGCTGAAATAAGTCGGAGTCAGTCCACTCTTTGCCCAGGGCCATTCAAAGCTGCTCTGTTCATTCAATAAAGAAAAGCCATTACCATCCTTCCCTGTCAAACATTCACTCTGGAGTTGGCTGGGACTTTGGGCTTATAGAAAGCCTCTTTTGATTTCTGCTAGAGTCTGTCTGACCCACACAGGCCTTCGCTCTTAGAGTTAATAGTGCCTAAAAGGCAGGTAAGGGATTCTGGGGAAGCCGTGCCAAGAAGAAGGAGCAAATAGTCCTGAGAAGAAATGGGCCATGACACCACAATTCAAAGTATCTGTTTTATAGGCCTTAAAGAAAGGAAAAGCACTTTCACTGTCACTTTCTGGAATGACTGCAGACGCCGCTGAACTTTCGGTGGTTTGCAGATTCCACTCGTGATTCATTGGGTTTCTCTCATGAATCCGGAGTCCATCACAGGCTTCCTCGTCCCCAAGCGAGCCATCATTCATACCCAGACTATAACATTATACCTTTCTATATTTGAGGCACAGAATGAAACGGACGAGTTAAATATAAAAAAATGACAATACATTAAATGACATTTATGTTATAAATGGATAAACACCTTTTCAGAGGTGCCAAGCTTTTACTCCCTGGGACGGTCACATTTGGTTTTGCTACAGCCACCCAGGGTTAATCAGTAGTTCTCGATAAATCCAGAAGCACATTTTGTGGATAAATGATTAGTCTGTGAATATTATATGTATGCTCCGTGTCCCGGTGTCGTCCCTCAGGGCCATGGCTGAAGTGGAAAAGAGTCTCGCAGCGCTTATTTATGGAGAGTGACACACAAATGCAGAGCATGATGGGTCTTGCAGACCAGAGCTGGAAACTCCATCAAAGCTACATCGTGAGGTCTCTGATAAAAAGCGGGATGATTTGAAGTCTCAGTGAAGGGTAAGATCTAAGAGCAGCATGAGCAAGTACCAAAGCTTTGTTTGGGGTGTTGGAGGAACGTGAACAAGTCCACAAGGAAATCACACTGTGGCTCTGCTCCAAAACCTTGTCAGCGACCTACCTAGACTATGTTTTAGGCATTGTAAATGTGCTTCAAACCGTAGGCAGTATAATTATGCTGAATTTTAAGAAAGCAGTTGTGCCGAAAGTATGGAGTCAATAGGTTAGCAACATGCTAGGCACTGATGCACACAGAACACGTTGTCCATTCCATTGCACAACCTTTCCATTGTTTTTCAATGTAAACTCACTAGATGGATGTTTTTAACCGTTGCTTTTGCTGCATCCTTTGCAGCGTCTCGCGCACGATACGCCATTCTACAAATTGCATTTCTATACCTTGCACTCTTTTTATTTCTACTGACCTGCATCTAATGTGAACTGGCTCTTACTCTGATTAGTACAACTAGAATGATCAAGGTGGGTCAAATCTCAGCTTAGTGACATTTTCAAAGAACCTGTTGTTAAAAGCTTGCTTAATAGCCAGTTGCCCAGAACATGCACTACTGAAAGGTACAATATGTAGGATTTTTGCAGTAAAATATCCAAAAACCACTAGGCCAATGTTATATATTTTCTTTAGTTGATTACTTACAATATCCCAAATGTTTCCAACTATTTGTAAATCGTGAGAAAATTGTGATTTTTAACCAAGGAAACGGGGCGTGTGAACAGCGGTGAGGAGTCGCCAGTCAATGAAGTCATATCCGCGTTAGCCTCGGTTACCACCATTGTTTCTGCTCTACTGCCATAGTAACCATGGCGACAGAAGGTGAACTGGGTTATGCCGGTTATGCCTAGCAAGGACCCTCACGCTGTTGTTGTTTTGTTCAAACATTATGGACCATGGCAAGCAATCTTTGAGACAGAAAGAGACTAAAACGAAGATCAACATGTTTCGAGATGCGAGAGCTCCACGTCCGCGACTAACTTCCACTCGACAGAGACACGAGTGTTGCATGTTAGACAGGTGAGCAAATGGACACAAAACTAATCAATGTTATTTAGTTCAACATAATGAAATGTTAGAATATGATCTGTATGTTATTCTAATCTTGATCTAGCTTACTTAGCTTACATTCAACACACTCAAATGGTGTTTAGTGTGATAGTGTAACTGTTAGAGCGAGTGAAACAGTGCAGCGTTACCTCAAGTTTCATTCCTCTAATAAACTAACCTGTGTGAGTATTAATTCAGCAATTGTGTTTAGTTCGGTAGAATGAAATGTCCTTATTCCTTTATATCCGCGGGACTGGCGTTGCGTGTGGTGCTGGTGTACGTCTAGCAATCGCGCCCTGCTTAACACCACAGTCATGTTAAAAACATCAGTGTATTCACTCATCCATAAAAGATCCGTCAGATTGACGACAAGATCCATAATTCAGCTTAATGCAGAAAATACGTCATCAATATACGCCTTTGTTATTGTAAGAGGTTAGTGACCCTGGTGGCGAAAAATCCTACATATTGTACATAAGTAAGTTTGATGTCCTGCTGTATTCCTTCCTACTAGACCCGCTCCGATTGGGATTCGAACCGGCTTCTCCGGCGTGGGAGGTGTGTGTGCTAACAAGGATGCTAAAGGCCGCAGCCTTTAAGGATTGTTTAAGGATATGTTTGTTAATGTGACGTGTGGCCAAATTTTCTAACGGATAAATAAACTGAACCGAATTGAACTATATACTAAAGAATTTAAAGCAGAGGTTCTCAACCATTTTTTACTCCAAGAATCCTCCCTCCTCTCCGAATCAATACGGCAAACATACTTTGCAAAAATATCACTGCAGACATTCTTTACAACTTAAAAGTATTTACTCTGCTCAGTTATACAGTAACTTGAACAAATAAGGATAAGTCATCCTGTTATAGCAAACAGGACCACAGGGAGATGCCATAGGACTGCATATAGCGCCTATATATATTACATTCAGATCCATTCATAATTATTAAACACACCAAGATTCAAATGAAAAATAAATGTTCTGAATATGTGGAAACTCAGCGACCTGAAGGCAGTTCGATGTATTCAGTGAACAGTTCCTCTATCAGAGCAAGCAATGTCTGATGTTTATGTGTACATAATCACCACTGATGATCCTCACACACTTCGTTTAAAACACTCACAGTACATTCATTTTTACAACTACACGAATACATTGAACAAGCAATCAGTGAGCGGAGAGCAAACACACACTGTTTGTTTGTGCATCAATAATAACGAAATTGCGCGTGTCTAATGGACGACTCCTGTATGTCACTGTAATCCCCTTTACCATCACTACAATCGTCATCCATCAAAGCTTTATTAGTGACACTGGAGAGATGTAGTTTGCGTATCCAACATTCGTAAAGTGATTGGGTGTTTTGAGCTGGCGTTCAGTCTGTATTTCACACAGCGCGATGAGAAACGGCTTGGGCTGCTCCAAAACAATCACAGAATACGTACGAGAGGGGTGGTGCTTTGTTATTTTTCAATTAAGCGTATTAATAATAAAATGAATGAATTATATGAATCACTGATGCCCCCTAGTGGCCATGGCCCCCCAGCTGAGAAGAATTAAAGGATTAGTGACCCACATTCATGAAAGGGACTCCATTGATATAGATTGTTCTTCTATTGTATTTTTCTTAATGGCTTTGCTCACTAAAGTCAGCATCCTAAACTCCAATGATCACACACACAACAACCACACACACCACCACACACAGACACACACACACACACACACACACACACACACACACACACACACACACACACACACACACACACACACACACACACACACACACACACACACAGAACTGAGAACTGCTAAAAGTGTCCTATTGCAGTCAAAAGCTCTAACTAATGACCTTAGACACTACAAACTACTAAAGCTTCACAAACATTACATGCTTTTCATATTCAAAACTATACTAAAAGATTAAAATATGACCTGAAGTAAAGGAGAATAGCTGTACCAGTGCTGGCTGTTCTTTAGCAGTACGAGACTTTAAATGTTGATTGAACCCCAGTTTTGTGTGTTTGTTCTGCTAGTTGGTATATTTGTGTGTGCACTCCTGGATAACAGCATACTTACACTTACTTACACTGATGTGCTCTGTAAAACGAAACAAGGGCAATTCATTGCACTCAGTAGATTTCTGCTATTTAAACAAATTAAGCTTAATTAGATAATACATGGAGAACAGCCAGTGTAATGAGTGCAGATCGACATACAGTCCTTCCCTACATTACAGCTGGCTAAAAATAATGTGTGGGATGAGTAATATATCTAAATTCAAAGTTTTCATAAAGCTGTACCCGGCTTATATCTGGCGAGATTCTTATGTTGTCATACGACAAACACTATCCTATCCCATGAGGCCACAGAAGAGGGTTTGTGAATGGCAACTAATGCTGGTAGAAGTCACATGATAATGACAGCATGTAGTAGTCCAGATTACATTCACACTATATAGAACATACTTTTTTAATGATTGCAAAGTCCTTATGGAAAAGATTGACCTTCTCAGAGAGTATGTGACTTGCATGAATGCAGCACCATTTACCCAGAAAGACTTTTTAGTCTCCTTCTATAAACGAACAGATACAAGATTTTAAAAAAAATATTATTCAGTTATTCTTTGAGGATTTAAATGTGTGAAGAGTGACATACATGAAGTTGGGGGATGATGGACCTCTTAATATCAAAGTGTGTGTTGCCCTCTAGTGGAGCATCTGAAATGTACACGCATGGACAAGCCAAACAAAAATACAAACATCTGAAACTTTTCATGGGAACCACTAAATCAGGTATGAGTTGCATCTTGCAGAGTTCAGTGATCAGAGTTTCTCGTGATTGTGTGTAAGGTGTGTGTAATCAGGGCTGAACTCTGCAGGATAATGGGCTTCTAGGAGGACTGGACACCCCTGCACTACAGGCTGTGTTCAGATGTTTGCTTTGCTTTGTTCTTTTGGTCAGGAAAAAAAAAAAAAAAATTTAAATAAGAATTTTTAGTCAATGTATCCATTCGTTGTACTTTGCTTAATATATCTGAGGTGATCTGACAGATGGCAGATCGTCATAACTGATCTCTGGCTTGCTGAAGAATCCAGTCCAATTTGTGTTGATTGGAAAGGCCAGATTTATTGATACTGGAAACTATGATCAGCAATGCAGTGATTGGCTGCCGGCAAGACAGTAACCTTATGACATCATAGTATAAAAGCACATCACACACCTGGCGAAAAAACCTTGATGAATTTCTGGACCATTATAAGGAAACAGCTAAGCGACCAAAACCACACAGAAGTTATGATAGATTTTAAAATGTGAAGCTACTGTTTGTGAGATGATTCCCAATTATTTCCATTATTTCAAAAGCCAAGTCTGAACACACCTGACATATGCAAACCTCACAAGTCCCAGTCCAGTGCTGGGTTGTTTTTGAAAATGCACTGGCCCCTCATTTAAAAATGAACTATTTAACTATTAAACATCAACTCCTCAACTACTTAATTAAAAACATATAGTTTTTTTTGGCACTCAAAAAATTTGAAGACATATTTGTTTTTGTTTTTATCTATGTGATTTTCTTGGGCATTTAAGTCAAGTCAAGTCATCCTCATTTATATAGCGCTTTTAACAATGTAGATTGTTTCAAAGCAGCTTTACAGAGATAAACATATAATTTAAGGTAACAGAGATTGGTTTGGTTTTATAGCGGTTCTTGAATAATGTTTTTTCCAGCTAAAGTTAGTTTTGATTGATTCAATTCCATCGAAATAATCATTTGTTATTAAATTAAATTAATATTACAACAACAAAGCAACTTGAAGTTATTCACTTTTAATGAGTGTTCTAGACTTTCAGGGATATAAGTGTTCATGGTCAATGCTAATTCATCAGCTGAGCAGTTTCTCTTATGCAGATAAGCGTGGACTACATATGCGAGTGCAGATAGTGAAGCTCGTGTGATGTGTGTCTGATTTGCAGTCACAGTAAGCAGAAATGCCTTCTGTAAACTCCCTCTGCACTGTATACATGAACGGCCAGTTACATTGTGAATTTAGCCATATCGTGGTGCAGTTTCCTGCCAAATGGCGATTATCTAGACATATATAATCAGTACATGTGCTCCTAGGGAATCAAACCCATGAACCCTGTAGCTATTATTGACTCACTTCTTCAGAATAACCTTGAATTTGGTTACATGTAATTTTTGCCTAAATAACTAGCGAGATGTATTATATCCATCATGTAAGCAAAGTAAACAGTGACTACAAGGTGTTTGGTTTTGTTTTTTTTGACATGTTATCTAATTGATGACTAGTCTATACTTGGACCAAATCAACCGAGCGAACAAAACTACATGTGTGAACACATCCTTAGACTTAACCCACTAAACATCAGACGTCTACTGGACAGGCAGATCGTGTCTATATTGCGTCAGTCGGTCCAAGACCAATTTCTGACCTTTATGTAACGTGCAATCTAGGTCCGCTATTTGGACATCTAACTATGACCCCACCTGGACGTCAATATAATGTCTAATATTTGAACGCCGGAATAGGTAATTTTCTGGATGTTATGTGGACGTCTAAGACCGGTGCAGGAAATTGACAAGATCTAGGTTTGCAAAGTTACCTCCATATGAGGTATTTTCTACGTCATGTTTGGAAGTCAGATTTTGGTTCCTGGAAGGTGCGGACTGTGACGCCATGTGGACGTCTAAGACAGGTGCAGGAAATTGACAAGATCTAGGTTTGCAAAGTTACCTCCATATGAGGTATTTTCTACGTCATGTTTGGAAGTCAGATTTTGGTTCCTGGAAGGTGCGGACTGTGACGCCATGTGGACGTCTAAGACAGGTGCAGGAAATTGACAAGATCTAGGTTTGCAAAGTTACCTCCATATGAGGTATTTTCTACGTCATGTTTGGAAGTCAGATTTTGGTTCCTGGAAGGTGCGGACTGTGACGCCATGTGGACGTCTAAGACAGGTGCAGGAAATTGACAAGATCTAGGTTTGCAAAGTTACCTCCATATGAGGTATTTTCTACGTCATGTTTGGAAGTCAGATTTTGGTTCCTGGAAGGTGCGGACTGTGACGCCATGTGGACGTCTAAGACAGGTGCAGGAAATTGACATGATATAGGTTTGAAAAGTTACCTCCAAATGAGGTATTTTCTATGTCATGTTTGCAAGTCAGATTTTGGTTCCCTGAAGGTGCAGACTTTGACGCCATGTGGACGTCTCAGGTGCAGGAAATTGACATGAACAATGAATGTAGGGAAATGTTTGATTGACTGAGGCATTAATCATTGACATGCTGATTAATGCCCTTTCCAGAAGGTGGAGGGCCTGTTTTCTGTACCAGTTAAATTTCCTGTAGCTTTGTTTGGCTTAGTTTATGTGGTGGAAAGGCAATCAAATAAGGCAACAGAAAAATTAACTGGAACAGTTGAAATGAGACAAAGGTTATGAACAGTGCAGTATAAAAGCACTGTCTGCACCTCCTCAGGTCCTTTGGACGTTAATACAGGACGTTTGTTGGACGATTAATAAGATGTAATTTGGCGTCATAGTCTGCACCTTTAAGGTATCAAAATGGGACGTCCACAATGATCACATTTGAAGTATAATTAGCCCTTATGCAGAAATTCTATGGACGTTAATACAGGACGTTTGTTGGACGACTAATAAGACGTAATTTGGCGTCACAGTCTGCACCTTTAAGGTATCAAAATGGGAGTCCACAATCCCACTAAACATTGGACGTCGGATAGACGTCAACATGCAGATCATGTCTATATTGGGTCCGTCAGTCCATGACCAATTCTGGACATCTATTCGACGTCCAAACTAGGTCCACTATTTGGACGTCCAACCATGACCCAACTTGGACGTCATACTATCGTTCAACATTTGACCGTTGAACTGGGTCATGTTTTTGGACCTCATTTGGACGTCTATTACAGGTACAGGAAATTTACATGATTAATAATCAATATTTTTTTTATTTACAAATATCAACATTGTTGTTATCAACATGATTAATACATATGAATAGGCTACAGATTATTTATATTATTTAAGATAGTTTTCCAAAAACTGCATTTGATTGTCTCAAGCATGCAAAGGTGTATTTCTGTAGCTCAAACAGTAGAGTGTTAGCGCTTGTGTAACGGCCACCTAGTGCAACGCCTAGATCATGGGTTCGATTCCCAGGGAAAGCAGGAATGTAAAAGTGTAATGCCAATGTAAATGTGTAATGCAAAGTAAATGTGTAATGCAATGTAAGTCACTGTGGATAAAAGCGTCTGCCAAATGCATAAATGTAAATACATGGTACAGATAACATCCATTAAAAATGTCCTCTACCTTTTTGAAACATGGGGCTACAGTTATAGAAGTTATAGAATATACTAAATTTGATGTTAAAAAAGACGTCCACAAACGACCACATTTGGTCCCACCGACGTCAATATTAAAGAAAAGACGTCACTCTAACGTCACATTGCGCAGTGGGATGACCACATTTGGAGTACAATTAGCCCTTACACAGAGGTCCTCTGGTCGTTAGTACAGGACGATCATTAGACGACAAAAAAAGACGTCGTCTGGCGTTACAGTCTGCACCCATAGGGGACCAAAATGAGACGTCCACAACGACCATATCTGGACTACATTTAGCCCTTAAACAGAAGTCCTGTGGAAGTCGATACAGTAAGTTCGGTAGACGGCGGAAAAATACGTTGATTGGCGTCACAGTCTGCACCCTCCTGATACCGACATAGGACGGACAAGCACACCGTTGATACTACGTCATCTGGAGGTAACTTTGCGCAGGGGGAAGATTTAAGACTTAAGGGAAGGAAATATTTCTAAGTCAAGATGAGTCCTGTAATACAATCAAAGTGTCCTTCAACTAAGTATTAATTCAGGGGTGTGCACACTTATGCAGTTAGTTATTCTAAGTGTTTTTCCCTCTGAAATTTGTCGATTATCAGTGGCATTGCATAAAGTTGTAATTTTTATATTAAACATGCAACATTTCTGATATGATTTACCTTTTGTTAATTTTCACAAAAAACAGGGGTGTGTAGATTTTTTGATATCCACTGTATGTAAATAAAATAACTCTTAAATAATAAACAAAACCCTTAAGTGTTTACCCAGAATCAGAGGAATTCTTTAGGATTGTCAGAATTTGCCTCAGATGGCCAAATTGTGGCAACAATCGTACAGTGTTAACCCGCTTAACATAGTAGGCAATTTCAGCAGGGAAAACATCCTTTGCAAAGTGTGTTGATTTTCTATTAGTCTGACGTGAGTTGAATGGTTGCACACAGGGAATAATTCATTAGACAATCAAATAATCACTCAGTGATGGGTTGAAATCATGTTGAGTGTAAATTGCAGTAATTTTGTCTGAGGTGTGTTATTTTGAATGAAAAGTGTTTGCATTGAGACACAGGGCCTGTGTTCAGAGCCCATCACTGGACACAATCATCTCAGCTAATTACAGTTCACTGCCTTTTACACACTCCACGTTTAACAACACATGTTCTTTGCTCACATACAATTAATCCCTAGTGACTGCTTCCTCGGTCAAGGCAGCTAGGCTGGTTCCCGGTTCATATTCATTAACAGCCATACATCATGCTGGTGTGTTTTCTTTCCTAAGGGATTTATATGGTGCCTGATATGCTTTAGTGTGACGTGAGCAGGTGTGAAACCGTTATGACAGTCACAACACACAACATGTTCTCAGCAGCAATAACATTTCACGAGTTCACACTTACAAATAAGCAGAAGAGTAAAGTAGTATGTGTATTTAGCGTGCTGTCCGAGGAGAGGGCTCTGAGCTCGTTATTTTGGCCCAAACCCGTATTTCTGGTTAGGAAAGTAACCAGGCGAGTGTGAGGAGGCGGGGTGGTGGAGGGATGCTGGGATGCCGGATTGAATCAAATTTGGATTTAAGGTGTTTTTGGAACCAAAAAAACGTGTGACAGGGCAAAATGTAAATGAAATGGCCAATATAAACTTTTAAAAATATAAAATGTTTACATTGTTTAACGAATTAAGAGATGCTGTCGTCGTCTAGCACTGATAAATCTGTAATTGTGGGATGTGATGGCGAGTTCTGAGTATCTGAAAAAAACAAAAAGAGCCAATATAAATATTGCATCAATAGTGCAGGCTGTATTGACGGAGTAGTAGCCTCGCGGAGAGTGGAGATACATTTGGTGTGGATGTCTAGAGTAATGGGTTTCCAGGTGTCTTGGTGGGTGGGTTGGGTTTTTTGGATGCCTTTGATAAGACGGGATGTTTGTGAGTTGGCCATTTTGGAAGAGGGTGAGCCGAAAATAAGTTTATGAAAAAATTGGATTCCGCTTAAGTTACCCTTAATGGAGCCGGCTTGGAGGTTCTTAATCCTGTTTATATAAATTAAGTAATAGTGAGAAGAGAAAAATCAGGAAAATATATGAGTATATTCACCTTTATATGAGGTGAAATGACTTAAAACACCTCCAAGCAGTCAAATAAGATTGTAGGGTTCTAGGGTAGACAGCTTTAAGAATGTACTTGAGAGAGGTGTCAAGGAGAGGAATATTATGGGAATATCAGCTCTGAATAATGAGGTACTGGGGTTGGTATTGGGTCTGGGTTTGAAACCGTGCTCGAGACCAGACAGCAAATACTTTGTAAAGTTGCCGTCAGGATGGTGAGACAATTCGGTAGACAAACGAGAAATATTCACAGGAGTCAAGTAATTTGTTAACCTTTATTTTGCAATCTTTTTACAGGGCGGGAATGAGCGCCACCACAGTAGCTGCAAATGTGCAAGAAGCGGCAACACTGTTCTCTTGAACTCCTTAGCTGAAGAGTCAACATTTGCTGGCCGCGGGACATAACTAGTGGATTTTTCCTGGGATGGAACTGGGCAAGGGGGAATTGAAGGGTTAACCAAAGGACAAGATGTGGTGGAGTGAGAGAGTGATCTACAGACTGAATGAGATATTGCGGCAGCCCAAGAACACTGTTATAGAGATTTAGGTAAGGCCACTGGTTCCATTGGGAAATGCGGACGGCACATTTTGCTGAAAACACTTTGTGGTAAGTATAGAAATGAGAACCTCCGTAAGATAATACGAGCTCAGCAATTATTGCGAGATAATAAGCTTTCGTCTCCTATGGGGAATAGCAGCACAGATTATTTTGCTGTAGCAGTTGAAGGCGATGGAAAAGGAGTCGGGATGTATTATTGTCCGAGTTCTTTAAGGGAACTGAAAAGTCACCTACTTCGATTTGGTGGTCTGAATTAGGGCTGCACGATAACAAGAAAAATGATAATCACGAATATTTTGCACAAAATTTTAATCACGATTTATTATCACGATTATTCTGTTAGATAAGAACTTTTATATCACTTTAGTATTTTTATTGCTTTTTACAATCATATAAAAAAACAAAAATTATGAACGGAACATAAAAACTGCAAGTCACTTGATTGAAACTTCTGACGAAAATGTTTAACTCAGGTAAAAATAAAAGTGGGCCTCTTTTACATGGCAAATGGAAATACAATAAAATTAGAATACCGGTAAAACTCCAATATGAATTGTTTTAATCCTTATGTTGTTTTAATGTTTTTTTTCTATCCTATGTTAGCCTTACATGTATTTATGTATGTATTTGTGCTTACATGTCACAGGTTTTTGGCTAGAAATACAAGTCTGTCAACATGATCTGGCTTTAGGGAGGACCTAAAGTAACAACATTCCCTCCGGCACTAAAAGCTCTCTCTGAAGGAGAACTTGTGGCTGTTATGCACAAGTATATCTTTGCCACTTTTAAAATTCTTGGGCTAGACCTTTTCATTTTCCTTCCACCATTTTAGTGGGTTACCCTCACTATCCAGGTTGCATGACTGCAAGTAAGTCTGCATCTCACAAGTTACACTTAGTTCCTGGTTGTTAGGTGGCAAGGCTTGTTCAGTAGTTTTAAAGTAGCTTCCTACATCATCTTTTTCTTTGGAGCGCACCCAGCTTCAGCATTCTCCTCAGTGTTTTCTTTTGGTGGTTCTGGGGAAGGCATCTACACATAAAAATAGACAATAAAAACTACTTTAGGAGTCTAAAATCACTGTATAGGTCACAGTGCAGCATTTGTTTTTTATTAGCATCACTGCCACAGTCTTCATCTCGGATTTCAGTCTGGCTTGTATTGATGTTTTGTTGTCTTCAGCGGTGTAACTTATCTTAAAACGTGGACCTACAGTAGATGCCATGTCCAACAGAGCCTGGATTTGTGGGTCACTGTATTTTTCATTTAGGTACTCCAAGATTCTAGACTGTATTGCTCTTGACAGGTCAGTATTAACTTTCAAGACTGACGAGTTGAAAAGATGAAGAACTGGCTTTACAAATGCCACGCTGACGTACTTCTCACCAGACAGTGCATCTGTAAACTCAACTAGAGGCTTCAGGGATTTGTTGATCGGCTCTAGCGCGTCTATGTCCTGCCATGTTGGTACAAAGATACCAAGACTTCTTGTCAGAGGACAGGACATGAGCAAAGGCCTTCTGCTGCTTAATGACTCTCTCTATCATGGCCTGACCTGATCCCCACCTAGTGGGACTCTGTTTTCAGTGACTGCTCAGGGAGCTAACCTTTTGTGCTGCTAAAAACTCCCTCTTACACTTCCAGCTTTTTGCAGAGACCCACAGCCCTGTGTTTATTTAAAATATTTTTGTTTGTTAACTATAAGTACATTGACAGTTTGTTTATTGCAAAACTGTTAAACAGAAATACATCATTGGTATTTTAACAAGATAATATTTGTTAATATTAATGCATTATTAAAACATGACCAAAGAACGAAAATACTAAATTATGAACACTGATCCAGATTTATTACTTATCATTAGCTCATGATACCAAATGCTAACAAACAAATAGAATATTTTAATGTGATAATTTTTTTTAAATGTTTACAAATGATGTACACATACATGAGACTATTTATCAGTAAACACTGCCTTTTTCTAAATTCTGCTGGGTGCACATTGTTATGTCTTCATGACAAGAAGCACAAGTAAGTAGAATTCCTTTAGGAATCTTTTATTAACTCTGATGCACGAGCAGGATAACATGCAAGCACATGCTCAGTATATTCTCTCACTCTTCTCTCCTTCATACACATGTTATTCTAACTCAAGAGACTCGAGTGCCATCTAGTGGTGCATTAATGTAAGAACATCACATATTCTCCTCTTAGTTAAATGAATTCTTCCTGTAGCCAACAATTGACATGAAATAGAAATAAAGAAGATCCAATCCTTAATGTATCAACAATTTCACATGTATAAGAATACACTAAGCAACACATTACCTGAATGCAAAGGTGCATTTAAAACAATATGAACAAAACTACTCAACTATTCAGTACTTGAATGTTTATGCATGTGCAATGTGTGCAAAAGTCCATGTCAGTTTCTGTGACTAATAAACATAGTCCTTTAGCCAACCTGGCTCACGTCTTTGACGTGTCTCACGTGAACAAGCATCAGAAGACACTGAATTTCCAGACAGTGGAACTTGAGAGGGAATCAGGTTTTCTGCATTTGTGGTCAGTCTATTATCCATTGCATTAGTCGGCACAGATGCGAGACACGATGCATGCCACTTCTTTCCATCGTCTAAGAGGTAGGTGTAAGGGCCAACTTTTTCTCTAACCTCAACTGGAGAAGTGAATTTTGGGTGTCCTTTTGGTACATGTACTGACTTTTTTATACGCACTTTATCCCCTTTTTTGAAAGAAGAATGACGCACTCGATGCTTGGTGTCAAAGCGAGATTTCATGACCTCCTGACGTGCTGAAACACGTTTCTGCAGTTGTTTAGATTCATGACCAGAAGGTGAAGGTTTCAGGACATTGAGGCGGGTACGCATTTTCCTCCCGTGAAGCAATTCGAAGGGGGAAACACCTGTCACAGCATGAGGTGTAGCACGATAGATCTGCAGAAAGTCAGTCACTGTTGCTTTCCATGGTGCTGATTGTAGGATTGCTGATTGAATTGTACTTTTCAGAACTCTGTGGAAGCGTTCAA
Organism: Chrosomus eos; assembly: GCA_036326025.1. NCBI lineage: Eukaryota > Metazoa > Chordata > Actinopteri > Cypriniformes > Leuciscidae > Chrosomus > Chrosomus eos. The sequence continues at coordinate 52,347,627 of CM070821.1, read as the reverse complement.
TAGCTCCATTTGCAGCAGGATGATACACTGATGTGCGAATGTGCTTAATATCTCTGTTTTTCAGGAAAGCAGCAAACTCTGGCGAAGTAAACTGAGGTCCATTATCACTCACCAGAGTGGTCGGGTTGCCATGTCTACTGAAGACGGAGGTAAGAAAGGCAGTAACCTGTTTTGTTGAAATAGATGCAGTAAAGGCTACCTCGGGCCATTTACTATAGTAGTCAGTGAGTGTCAGAGCATATCGACAGTCCCAGACAGCAGTCTCGAAAGGGCCCACAATGTCTATCGCCAGTTTTTCCCAAGGTGCAGATGGTAACGGAACAGGCTGAAGGGGCACAGCAGAGGTTTTCGCAGTTTTCTCCAGAGAAAGACATAAATGACAGGCAGCAATCTTTTGTTCCACAAGTGTATCCATTCTGGGCCACCAATACATTTCACGCAGACGTTGCTTTGTTCTCACAATCCCCTGATGGCCCTCATGTGCAATGCGGATAAGTGACTCACGAAGTTCTCCAGGTACCACAAGTCGAGACCCTCTAAACACAAAATCAGCTTGCACACTGAACTCATGTCTCAGTTTGTAATATGGGCGTAGAACAGGATCCAGAGCAGCAGGAGATGGAGGCCAGCCACGGACAATTTGTGTGCGAAGTGCAACAAGTTCAGAGCAACCAGCAGAGGCAGCAGCAAATTCATCCTGAGATATGGCAGTCGGACCAGTGGACAGTAAAGCAACAAATTCGGGCTCTGTATCTGACTCAGCATCCGAAGTCAGAGGCAGGGGCAGGCGTGACAAACAGTCTGCAGTGTAATTTTGAGATCCAGCACGATACTCAACAGTGTAATTAAACAGAGCAACCGAGCAGCCCACCGAGCTATGCGCATGCCAGCTCTATCAGTCCCTTTTGTGGTCAGCAGCGTCGTCAAGGCTTGATGGTCAGTCCGCAGAGTAAATCTGCGACCCCACAAGTATGTCCTCCACTTCTCTACTGCCCACACACACGCCAGAGCCTCCTTTTCAACAGTGGAGTATTTCTGTTCAGCTGAGGTGAGTGTTCTGGATGCGAAAGCGATAGTACGTTCTTGACCATCAGTGCTTATTTGTGCGAAGACAGCACCTAGTCCGTAAGCAGACGCATCAGTAGAAATGACCACTGGCAGCCCTGGTTCAAATAGTGCGAGAGCAGGACTGTTTACAAGTAGCTTTTTGACTTCAGCTAAGCTTTGTTGAGCTTCATCGGACCAGTGAAATCCACTCTCATCTCTCAGGCACGCACGCAGAGGCATCACTACGGAAGCGAAATTAGGAATGAACTTGTTGTACCATGAGAGAAGACCCAGCAGAGAACGTAACTGAACAGCATCCGATGGCGCAGGTGCATTGATTATTGCAGAGAGATGTTCCTGATCCAGCTGAATACCCTGTGATGTCACCATGTGTCCTAAAAACTTCAAGCTCTGCTTTCTGAATTGACATTTAGACTCATTCAACACCAACCCAGCATCTTTGAGACGTTGCAGCACATTCTCTAGCGCTTGATCATGCTCCTGTAGCGAGCGTCCCCACACGATGATGTCATCTAGATAGTTTGCAACGTTCTGGAGTCCTTTTAGAATGACAACCATCATCTTTTGGAATGCAGATGGAGCAGATGCCAAACCATAAGGTACCCTGCGGAACCTGAAGAGACCCTCGTGTGTAATGAATGCAGTTAGGTCCCGGCTGTCGTCATGAAGGGGTACCTGATGATATGCACTTTCTAAGTCTATAGTTGAAAATACCGTCGCACCATGCAGTAATGTCATCATCTCTTCCATGTGTGGCAAAGGGTAACTGTCTACTATAACTGCCTTGTTGGGCCCTCGCAGATCCACACACATGCGGATCCCCCCTGTTTTCTTTTGGACCACAACAATTGGTGAAACCCATGGAGAGGAGTCAATTCTTTCGATTACACCAGCATGCAAGAGTCGTTCCAGTTCGGCGGAAACAGCTTCTCTGACAGAAAAAGGTAAGCGACGCAATTTGTGTCTGACAGGAGGTACAGAGTCAGAAATGTTAACCTTGTGTGTAAAATTTTTTACACAGCCCAATGCAGTACGCTGTGATGGAGGAGTGGAGAGGGCACAAACTGAAGCGGATTGTGGCGGCGGCAGCACAGTGTTTCCATTGAACCGAAGCTGGAGTCCCTTAATCAGGTCCATGCCTAACAAAGTTGTGCCATTGTCAACAATGAAGAAATGTGCAGGACAGGTAAGGCCATATTTAGACACTGTTGCAGGTAAACATCCAAGCACTGAAATTGGCTCTTGCAAGTAAGTGACTAAACGGGCAGATGGAGCTTGTAACGGCACAGTGCGAAAGTGCTGCTCATACAATTGTTTTGGCAGAATGGACACTGATGAACCAGAGTCGACTGTGAGTTGAAGAGACACAGGTGTAACAGCAGACGTAGCACTTATAGTCACATCACACATCAAACGATCAGATGTTCCAGGTAGATAGAGAATACAGACCTCTGGTAATTCAACTGAATGCACTGAACGAGTAGGAGCAGAACGGCAGACTCGTGCAAAATGTCCAGTCTTATTACAGTTCTTACATTTAGCAGATGCAGCAGGGCAGTTCTGTGCATTTGCAAGATGTCCAGTGGAGCCACAGCGGAAGCATGTCCGAGCTGAAGAAGCAGTATGAGGTTTTGATGAGGTACGTGTTTTGAATTTGGCCTTTGAATGCTGTCGTCCAGGCGCAGGAGTGGCGTGTACGGCTTGTACTGGAGCAGAACTGCTTGTAATCATAGATTTTGCCTGTACATCAGCGGCCTCTAGCTGCGTGGAAATTGTAATTGCAGTCTCTAGTGTCAATTTAGATTCCAGTAATAATCTTTCACGAATGCGAGGGTTAGCAATATTTTCTACTAGCTGGTCACGCAGCATATCATCAAGATTGTCATTAAATTCACAAGTAGTTGCCAAATCTCTCAACGCAGCAATATATTGCAGTACCGTTTCATCTGTCCTCTGCACTCGTTTCCTGAAGGCATGTCTTTCCACGACCACATTTCGTTTTGGAATGAAATGCTCCCTCAAAGCTTTAACAGCAGCTGCAAGATCGTCACCGGTATCGGGCAATGTATAAAATAGTCTCTGACCTTCAGTTCCGAGGCAGTGAAGAAGTAAAGCCCGTTTTCTGGCTTCCGGCCAGGAATCTCCAGTAGCATTGATGACGAGCATGTAATTCTCAAACATTCTCAGCCATGTTACAAGTGGTATAGGGGGCTCACCGGGACAAGGCAAAAATGGACTAGGAAACGGAGCACTGACTGATGCCATCCTCAGGAAATCTTGTAAGAAAAAATCGTCCTCGTCGCCAATTTTGTTATGTCTTCATGACAAGAAGCACAAGTAAGTAGAATTCCTTTAGGAATCTTTTATTAACTCTGATGCACGAGCAGGATAACATGCAAGCACATGCTCAGTATATTCTCTCACTTTCTCTCCTTCATACACATGTTATTCTAACTCAAGAGACTCGAGTGCCATCTAGTGGTGCATTAATGTAAGAACATCACACACATACGTTCACATATAGTATTGTACGACCAGCCAAATATCGCTCGCTTTATCTTAAACTTTTAAATATCTGTAATTCGACTATTTGGCAGAATATGCTGAATATACTGTATGACGCTAGGTGTCACTGTAATATAGGAAAAATTACTAAGTGCATCTTTAAAATGGGCAAAATAGTTACACTATATTAAGGGAATATGATAAAACAACTTACCAATAGCTAAATGAAGTCTATGTCCAAAGCAATGTAGCCAGTTCTCTTACGAGAGTATCTCTCGTACTGCGTAATATCTTACGCTATGGGGAAAACTCTTTTCCACGAGATATTGAAGCCAAAAATTATCCTTAATTTTTTATTAATGTAAAACGCTTTGTGGCAGCAAGCAGACATAGGCGAGACAGCTCGCGCGCCTATTGGCTGCCCTGCGGCAACAGCAGCAGCCTATCGAGAAAGGCTCTGCGTGACGTCACGACGAATGGGGGCCTTTCGCGCCCATATCGTCACGTCCCACCAGAAAGGGCGTGGTCTCGCCCTAGAAATAGGCTCGATAGCTGCTCTTACGTTGATTTTCATCTCTTCAGCGAAGCCTCCCGCATCGCTGGATCCAGAGTGAGAAGCCGCGCCGTCGACCTGTAGCCTTTCAGCGGGACGTGCCATCGAGCCGGGAGTCACTGGCCTCGCCGCCTTCAGCCGCCGTACCTGCTGCGCTTTCCGTCGTACATATCCTTTCCTCTGCTTAGAGTGTGTGTGATTGCATTATCTGCCTTTTTTCCCACCCCTCTAAAAGAGCGGCGTCTTTTTAAAGATGCCTTCCTGTGGTTCGAGCCCCACTCAGCGATGAGGACCGCCATGTCATCTGCGTGTCCTGCCTGGGTGAGGATCACGCGGCCATCGCGCTCGCTGACGGCGGATGCCATCATTGTGAACGCTTGCCTATGGTGACTCTGCGGACTCGCCTAGCTTTGTTCTCCGAGCCCGCATCCCAGCCCGCCGTGATGCCGCGCCGCAAGAAGCGCCGCGCCCAGCGCGCGCCCGAGCTATCTCCAGCCCGCCAGAGCTCGCCGGTTCGCCCGCCAGCTTCGCCGGCTTGGCTCGAGTCGCTCCCGGACGGACAGCGGCCGCCGTATGCCGCCGCATACGCCGTCGAGTTGGACGACAACACTGAGGCACGTTCTCTTTTGGCTTCGGATAGCGAGGATCGGCGAGCTCCGTGGACCTCCCCTCCGCTAACGTTTCCCGCAGACCCTCTGGGAAGAGAGCCGGCATTGAGGTTGAGCTGATGCGTCTGCTCACCCAGGCCGTGGAAAGCATCGGCCTCGATTATGAGGCGCCCACGCTGCCGCTGCGCAACAGGCTGGGCGGACGCTTTCTCGGGAAAGACAAAGCTTCGTCACAGTCGAGACCCGCGCCCTTCCTCCCTGGACGGTGAGAGACATTCGTGGCTAACGCTATCCGAGATGACGGAAGCTGAGCGCTCCGTGTTCCTCGACGCACCGCGCTCTCGCTCTGCTGGACGCCGCCCCTCTCAGCGCGGGCCCCGGCCGAGGATTGAGATAAAGCCCGAGATCTCAAGGCCTTCCTAGTCTCTCTAGGAAAGCGATGGTGTTCAGTTCCCGCTGCGGCCGGAATTTCACCAAAACTTCTCGCTCGTTCAGTTCCAAGCAATGTGACTGTTCCAGTGTATTTCGCAGTGAGCAAGCTGGTTCCACAGCCCGCTTTCCTGCGCACAAAGGCCGTCGTTTCGGCTAATCAGCAGCGCCGCCAGGCCCGAGATCAGACACCGCGCTCTCGCTCTGCTGGACGCCGCCCCCCTCAGCGCGGGCCCCGGCCGAGGATTGAGGTAAAGCCCGAGGTCTCAAGGCCTTCCTAGTCTCTCTAGGAAAGTGACTGTGTTCAGATCCCGCTGCGGCCGGATTTCCACCAAAACTTCTCGCTCGTTCAGTTCCATGCTTTGTGACTGTCCCAGTGTATTTCGCAGCGAAGCAGCCGGTGTCTCAGCCCGCTTGCCTGCGCACAAAAGCCGTTTCTATGGCTACCCAGATAAATCCAATAAAGAGTGTATTTTCTGGTGTTCCGGCTACAGCCGATGGTGTTATGAGTGTTTTAGGAATGCCCACGCCCCAGTGCCCATTCCCACACCCAGACACAGCCCGCCACGGTGCAGGGCTAGCACACATAAAATCGACTCAGGTCGATTGTGCAGACTATGTAGTGAACACGCCCATACAATGCCCGCTTACACTACACACTGCGTGTCCCTTGGTTTCTGTAAAAACGAAACCAACACACATTCAGTCGGCTCCGGCCGAAAGTGTTCTCAGTGCAGTAAATGTGCCCGCTGTCCCGCGCCCGCATCCTCTCACTGACACGCCGAATCCCACGAGATTCACCCCCGCTCGCTTCCTCTGCGCAACCCGTCATAGAGAAGCTGAGCGCGGCCAGGCTGCCCGCTGTAATCAGCGCGCGCCTTGCACGCTGTAAACACAGCAGCGTTGATTCAGTCAGCGCGAGCTGACAGTGTTCTCAGTACAGTTAATGTGCCCGCAGTCTCGCGCCCACATTCTGTAACACACGCCGAATCCCACGGGATTCGCCCCGCTCGCTTTCTCTGCGCGTCCCGCCACAGAGAAGCTGAGCGCGGCCAGGCTGCCCGCTGTGACCCCCCCCCCCCCCCCCCCCCCCCCCCCGCCTCGAACCGCTGTAAACAAGGTGTTGTGTTCCCCAGTACACAGGGGCTCTCGAGCCGCCGTTCTGCCGCGCCAGAGCCCAGATTTCATTCTACCCTTAGCTATTCACGCAAGGTCAAGGCTTCCCAGGGTATCAGAATGGGTGTTGAACACTATAACGAGAGGCTATTCGCTACAATTCGCTCAACGCCCTCGCCGTTACACGGGCGCACGTCAAAACTACGGTGAAAAGCGAAGTATCTCATCTACTTCGAGCCGAGATAGCGAAACTACTGAGGAAAGGGGTTATAGAACCCTTATCTCAGGCTCAGAGCGAAGGGGGCTTATACAGCAGATATTTTCTGGTACCGAAAAAAGATGGTGGGCTCAGACCCATTCTAGATCTGCGACTGCTGAACAGAACGCTCGTGAAGCGCCAGTTCAGAATGCTTACGGCCAGGAAAATCCTCGCGCAAGTGCGCCAAGGAGACTGGTTCATGTCAATAGATCTTAAAGACGCCTATTTTCAAATACAAATAGCGTCCCATCACAGGCGATTCTTGAGATTCGCCTTCGAGGGCCAGGCATATCAATACACAGTCCTGCCGTTCGGCCTGTCCCTAGCACCCCGTACGTTCATGGACGCGGCACTCGCCCCCCTGAGACTTCGGGGCATGTGAGTTTTGAACTACTTGGACGATTGGCTGATTCTAGCTCGTTCACGAACGGAGCTCATAGAACACAGGGCCGCATTACTCGAGCACCTCGAGGAGCTGGGCCTTACAGTCAATTGGGCGAAAAGCTCACTGCTCCCCAGTCGGAGAATTTCCTTTCTGGGAACAGTGTTGGACTCGCTATCCATGACGGCACGCCTGTCACCGGAGCGCGGATTAAATATTCAGCGTGTCGCGAAATCCTTCCGCCACGGTTCTATAGTCCCGCTTAGAAGGTTTCAGAAAATGCTGGGTCTGATGGCCTCAGCAGCCTCCGTACTCCAGTTGGGCCTGCTCCGCATGCGCCCACTGCAGCTATGGCTAAAAGCACGAGTTCCCCCCAGGGCGTGGACCGCAGGTCTATTTCGCCTCAGGGTCGACCTTCAGTGCATTTCGGCTCTGAAACCATGGAAAGTAACCGACTGGTATCAGTCAGGTGTGAGTCTGGGGATCCCCTCGAGTGTGAGGGTGGTGTCTACGGACGCCTCCACATCGGGGTGGGGAGCGCTGCTCGAGGGCAGACCGCTAGCTGGCCTATGGTCAGTACGGGAGAAGCTCCTTCACATAAACTGCTTGGAATTAATAGCAGTCGACAAAGCGCTACGGCGCTTCTGTCCCCAGATAAAAGGCCACCACGTATTGGTCCGGTCGGACAATATGTCAGTGGTGGCGTACATAAATCGCCAGGGCGGCGTCAGGTCCCGAAACCTTTACAGGCTGACGGAGCGCCTCCTGGTCTGGGCTCAGCACAACCTGCTCTCGCTGAGAGCGGCGCATGTGTCTGGTCACCTAAATGTGGGACCAGACAGGCTGTCCACAAACAACGTCTCAGCAGGAGAATGGTCTCTGCACCCGCAGACTATCCAGCTGCTGTGGGAAACGTTTGGCAAAGCGCAGGTGGACCTGTTCGCGTCCCAAAAAAACGCTCACTGCCCGAGATTCTTCTCGAAAAGCCGGGACGCGCTGGCCCATGTTTGGCCCTGCCGCCCCCAATATGCTTTTCCCCCTGTCTCACTCCTGCCTCAGGTGTTGGAGCGAATCAGGAGGGAGGGATGCCCAGTGCTACTCATAGCTCCGCTCTGGACAAGCCAGTCGTGGTTCCCTGTCCTGATGCAGCTGACCAGCGCTGCCCCATGGCCTTTACCGTTGAGGAGAGACCTCCTCTCTCAGGCGGAAGGCTCGATTTGGCATCCTCGCCCGGATTTGTGGTCCCTGCACGCATGGGCCATCAACGGGTACCCGCTGACCTTCCAGAGGGAGTGTTAAACACGATCGCGCAGGCTAGAGCCCCGTCTACCAGACGGCTCTACTCCTCGAAGTGGTCTGTGTTCTCTGCTTGGTGTCAAGCGCAGGGCTTTTCACCTGTAGACTGCGGGGTTACGGAATTGCTTTCCTTCCTTCAGGAGCTACTGGATAAGGGCAGGTCCCCTTCCACGCTCAAAGTATACGTGGCGGCCATAGCAACGTTTGCAAAACCGGTGTCTGGCCAGTCACTAGGAAAGAACGACTTAGTCGTGCGTTTCCTTAGAGGAGCTCGGAGGCTAAACCCTCCCAGGCCCCCTTCAGTCCCGACATGGGACCTTTCCACGGTCTTGGAGGCCATGAAAGGTGCCCCATTCGAGCCAATCCAGTCGTCAGACATGAAACACTTGTCTTTCAAGACAGCGTTTCTTATGGCTCTCGCTTCAGTGAAGCGCGTAGGGGACTTGCAAGCGCTTTCAGTGAGCGCGTCATGCATGGAGTTTGGACCTAATGACTCAAAGGTCATACTCAAACCGAAGCACGGCTACGTGCCAAAATCCCTCAACACACCGTTCAGGGCCCAGGTGATTTCCCTGTCTGCCCTTCCGGTTCTCAATGAGGAGAAGGACGCGAGTCTCCTTTGCCCTGTCAGGGCACTAAGGGCTTATGTGTCCCGCTCGTCTGGTTTCAGACAGACTGAGCAGCTTTTTGTTTCGTTTGGCGGCCGTGCTAAGGGACTTGCCGCTTCGAAACAGAGCCTATCCAGATGGATAGTCGGTGCCATAGCGCTGGCTTACACTTCTAAGGGCCTACAGTGCCCTTTGGGTGTTAAAGCGCACTCCACAAGAGGCATGGCCTCCTCGTGGGCATGGTCTAGCGGGGTTACCCTGCAAGATATTTGTATGGCCGCGGACTGGGCCTCGCCGTCTACATTTATAAAATACTATAACCTGGAGGTTCCCGCCTTACAAGCTAAGCTTTTGGCGGTATAAAATTCAGTGCTATCTGCCCGCTGTGCGGCTCGGATACTGAGTTTGACCTGCGTATTGCTCACTGACCGGTACAGCAGCTCATTAAAAATGTTGACACACATGTGACCACCCAGTTCAGGCTGAATGTTCACCCTGACGGTATGCTCTATTTGTCACATGATTAGCTCCTTTCGGATGCTATTTTACAGGGAATGATGCTTCTAGCCTCTCTTCCCTCACTCTCTGTGAGTTTATGGTGATTATGCACTATATGCGCCCTGGGCTTCGGCCCCTGGGACTTTGGTGTTGGATCCCTACCAGCACGGCGTGTTGCATTGTGTTCCCCATAGCGTAAGATATTACGCAGTACGAGAGATACTCTCGTAAGAGAACGTACTCGGTTACTAACGTAACCTCGGTTCTCTCTAGAGAGGGAACGAGTACTGCGTATCTTGCCGTGCTTGGAATACGCTCTGGTTCGCTTCGGCGATGAAAACCAACGTAAGAGCAGCTATCGAGCCTATTTCTAGGGTGAGACCACGCCCTTTCTGGCGGGACGTGACGATATGGGCGCGAAAGGCCCCCATTCGTCGTGACGTCACGCAGAGCCTTTCTCGATAGGCTGCTGCTGTTGCCGCAGGGCAGCCAATAGGCGTGCGAGCTGTCTCGCCTATGTCTGCTTGCTGCCACAAAGCGTTTTACATTAATAAAAAATTAAGGATAATTTTTGGCTTCAATATCTCGTGGAAAAGAGTTTTCCCCATAGCGTAAGATATTACGCAGTACTCGTTCCCTCTCTAGAGAGAACCGAGGTTACGTTAGTAACCGAGTACGTTATTCAGAGATGCTGCCCTGATCATATTATCTGTGTTGTCCGTTGTAATGCAGACGAGTCTTTCCTCAAGCAAACCCCATGCAGAAATCACTTCTTTGAGGCCCGTTGCAATAGATTCCGCTATATGGTCTTGAGGGAAAAAATAAGTTTGCAAAAGCTTGCTTTTAATTTCAAACTCGCTGTCAATAAAATGAACAGTCAAGCTCAGATACGGCTCTGCAGTTCTACTTGACCTCACGTCGGTTGTGTCAGCAAAATATTCAGCACTACTAATTTCTAGTCGGTGTTTCGCATACAGCCCAGGCAGAGCAACATTAGAAAAATAGTTGCGTGAGGGTATGCTGTATCTTTTGTCAAGTGTGGCAATTCATTTTTTAAACCCTTCATTGCTTACGGTGTTTATTGGACACATATCCTTGGCTAAGTTAAACGTGATCACCTTTTAGATCGAGTTTAGTCATTTATTTTTTAAATCAGGGCATTTTTATGTATTTGTATGCTGTTCTTAGTCTAACGTAACTTATAAAATTACATATTAGCTGAGATAACATCTTTAAACAGATCAATTTACAACCAAAGAAAGGGCAAGAAAATGCCACTATTAAAACTAGAAAACATTGTTTACCGAAAGCAGTAATGTGACGGCAGCATTTGAAAATTATTTAGTTATATATAAAAAACTAAATTAATTAATTAATTATTGATTATATTGGTCCAAAACGCAGCCGCTAGAGTTCTTACCAGAACCAGGAAGTATGACCATATTAGCCCGGTTCTGTCAACACTGCATTGGCTGCCTATTAAACATTGTATAAATTTTAAAATATTGCTGATTACTTACAAAGCACTAAATGGTTTAGCTCCCCAGTACTTGAGCGAGCTCTTAATGTATTATAGTCCTTCACATCTATTGCGATCTCCAAATTCTGGCCAGTTGATAATACCTAAAATATCAAAATCAACTGCTGGCGGTGTCCACTAGACTCTGATCGAAGGCCTCATCGACACGACAGCCATCAGCTCTTATCCTCAACAAACTCGTCTCCATACCAGCGTGACTCTGATCTTAAACCAGATGAATTGCATAATCTAATGTTCCGATCCAATCTGACCTCTGACCTGTAATGCTGCCTAAATCATAATTAAACACTGTTGGGTCGTTGGCCAAAGGAGGACTGGCCCCCCGACTGAGCCTGGGTTCTCCCAAGGTTTTTTTCTCTCATTCTGTCATTGATGGAGTTTTGGTTCCTTGCCACTGTTGCCTTTTTCACCTTTCTTCACCTTTGTCGCCATTGGCTTTTGGCTTGCTTAGTTAGGGACATTTAGTTTTTTATTTAACAATATTATTACAACATTATTTTTCTGTTATCTCTGTAAAGCTACTTTGAAGCAATCTGTATTATAAAAAGCACTACATAGATAAAGGTGACTTGACTTGACTGAACCTCTTTACAGAGTAACTGGTTACAATACTGTTAAGAAACTTTGAGTTAAACAGATGCCACAGTTCTCACAAACCACTACTGGATTGATAGGCTCCACTGATATCAACCACAGCAGACTGAGCACCGAAAAAAGGATTCCTCTAGTAGTATTTAGTTTTTTACTGCCATTCTATTAAGTCACCCCATCCCCAGATAAACCCACACCCAAGTGATCTATTTATGAGTAAGTACTGCCGTCCACACAATGGATCTATTGTAGTCATGAGGGGCTTTCACACCGGAGGAACGTTTTCATAGTTCCTATAACTGTCTCTTTTTGCGTGGTCGCAATACCAGAAACAGGGAACCATTTTAGTTCTAAGAACCCTTTTAGGGAGCATAAATTAGTTTACTTCAGATTAGGGCCTAACCCCGCACAACAGGAACTACCAGTGACGTAAGTACATGTTGATTAAATGAACATGTCATACGAACACCGGCACCTGAAAAAAAGGAGTGTAAATACAGTTTACATATGCTTACTCCACGAACTAACATACAGAGTTAATGCATTTATCTTTTGGCTTTTGTCTGTGGCGTTGTGTTCTTTTCTCAGTTATTTAATTATATGTAGCACTGCAAGTTGTCGTAGAAGATTTAACAGCTCTGATCACAGCGTCCTCCATCCTCCAGTAATTGAATGCCACGCTTAAATGACATCGCTGTCAGCCGGCTTACGTCACTTCAGAGTTGCTACTGGCAGTGTGAATACAACCACAGAAATAGCCATGGGGAAAATTCAGTTCTCTAGTTCTTATAACTACCCAGTGCAAAAGCCCCTATGGTTGCCCTCTTTTGGTCACCGTGATTTTGCCAAGTTAGACATGGTCCTGGATCAACATATGTTGTTGATCCTGGATCAACATTCCTGTCCCAAAATGTAGTCCTTACCCAATTCCTACCCCTAAACCTAACCCTACCCATAACTTTTCCCTAAAATCAGAGGGTAATGATAGGTGAATAACACTGATGTTTAAGTACTTCATCCTGATTCTAAGCCTAAACGTGACATAAACTGTAAAGTTGTCCCTCAAATCTGATTGGTTGATTGGAAAGTTGATCCAGGATCAACAAAGATGTTGATCCTGGATCATGTGGTACTTGGTGAAATCACGTTCACCCCCTCTTTTATAGGTTGTACCTGGTCAGTTGCTTTACATGAAAAAGATTCAAAATGGGCTCAATGGAAAAACCTGCCTCTACCTACACTTTTGCAAAACTCCAAAAACAGGGCAGATTGTCAACCAATAAAGATTTATTTTTGTGTGGTTTTTCTTTCCCGTTTACACCCAATTGATGGATACTTGGAGCTCAAGCTTGGGAAGCTACTTTTCTGACAGACATTTTTTTTGTGGTTTGCTTTGAGGTTGGGGCTTTCCAACCTTAGACATGAAAACAACTGTCAGAGGCAACAGAAAGAGGGATGAGCATCCACACATGATGATGATTTCTCCAAAAGCTGCAATGATGGGGTGGGGTGGTTGACAGCATGAAATAAAAAACATAATTAAATACGTCTAATTTGACTTGATTATTTTGTTGCAAACATCTCTCTCTCATCTTGTTTTAATTGCTTCTAGGGGCATTGCTATTTGGGAGCTAGGGTTTAAGGAGCCTTACGAAATGGGATTAAGGCAAGATAGGGTGGAAATAATACGAAATGGGATAAGGCAAGATAGGGTGGAAATAGTACAATTTAAAAGTGGCACAAAACTTTTTAAAAGTGGCACAACACAATTTAAAAGTGGCACAAAAAGTGCAGGAAGCAATGTAATATAATTTTACTTTGCCTTTTTCCCCTTTTTTATCAAATGAGCCTTCATTGGAAAATCACTAGACTTCATCTCAACAACAATCTGTCATATATACAATACCAGTCAAAAGTTTTGGATCGGTTAAATTTTTAATGTCTTTAGAGTGATTTCTGAAGGATCATGTGACACTGAAGACTGGAGTAATGATGCTGAAAATTCAGCTTTGGTCACAGGAATAAATTACACTTTACTATATATTCACATAGAAAACAGCTGTTTTAAATTGTAGTAATATTTCACAATATTACTTTTTTTTGGTATTTTTCAAATAAATGCAGCCTTGGTGAGCAGAAGAGCCTTCTTTTAAAAACATACAAAATCGATTAAACACTTTTGACTTGTAGTGAATGTTGTGAATCCCATATGCTATATCCTAATAGTGTTGCATGATACACCTGTACAAGTATTGCAATACCATGATGTTAAATTTGATGATACTTCAGGAATGACAGCATATCTCCTGGTGTATACAGCGCTCTGCTTCCACTCCTGCAGGAACACTGCCAAACTTTTCATCTTTTCATATGAGCTTCAGCTTGATTGTCAATATATCTGCACAGCACTGCTTTAAGTGATTGACACTTTAGAATGATAAAGAAACATGCATGAATGAGAGAATGGGACATGCTTGATGACATGAACCAGCTAATCAAAGTCTTTAGATGGTGTTTTTGGAGTGGTTGAAGCTACACTGAGTTTGTGTGTTTACACGTGTGTCTTACGTGTCTTAAAGTGTGTCTTAACGCTAACGTAAACAAACTGCATGTGTAAAGATCAGTGCATTAGGTCTAAATGTGACATAATGTTAATCCAAAGAAAAGAAAAAAAGTAACTGTCTAGACTTAATACATTTCCTATATTTTATGTCTTATTGTTTGTAACTTGCATTTGTAATATAAATAACTATAGAGATCTAGGTTGTCATCTTAAATTAAAATATTAATATAGTGAATATATATAAGTCTTGATCATATGCCGAAATACGTTTAAGTAGACTTGATTATTTTATTGCAAACTCTCTCTTCATCTTGATAATTAATAATACAACAATATTCCAGTTGTCTCTATTTTCAATATTATTGTTTTTTATGATATGAGATATTTCAGTTAGGTATTGTTTCAAGTCATAATTCATGACAACATGAATAATATTAATTATATAATCCTCCAAGAATAAAGAAATCTGTGTGTATTTTGTGTTAATTGTAGTTGTGTTCTTCTCACAATAAATATATTAGCCATGAGACACTTTATTTTTTCAAAGCCTAAACACGTTCACCATGATCAAGTGTGATTATTGAGGACATTCATCATATCACATCGTGTGTGAATAATCTTGGTTTTAAAATTGCTACAATTTCCATTGTGTCCCATGTCTTGCGCGCATCATTTCTTGAAGTCGTGTCCTTTGTAATGATGATGACATTAGCATGTGCTTTTGAGGTATTTGGTCGCTTGGATTCGGCTTTAGGCAGAGAGGTTTCCAAGTGTTGAAATATTACAGCTTTTTGAAAAACTCCTCCACTACAATAAAAAAGTTCATATCATTTAAATCTTCATTTTCTTTGTAAGTGGAATGTGATGTCAAGTGTCCTTGTTCAAGAATACTCTAACATACTCATAACTCATGAACATACTCATGAACTCACTCATGCACATACTCATGAACATATTCATGAACTCATGATACCGAACATACTCATGAAATATTCATGAACTCATGATATTCATGAAAATCATGAACTCATGACATACTCATGAACTCACTCATGAACATACTCATACTCATGAATATCATGAATCACTCTGACATACTCATGAACTCATGAATACTGCAACATTTATTCATGAATACTAATGAACTCATCTCATTGAACATACTCATGAACTCATGAATACTGAACATACTCATGAACATACTTCATGAAACTCATGAATACTGAACATACTCATGAACTCATGAATACTGAACATACTCATGAAAATACTCATGAACTCACTCATGAACATACTCATGAACTCATGAATACTGAACATACTCATGAACATACTCATGAACTCATGAATACTGAACATACTCATGAATATATTCATGAACTCACTCATGAACATACTCATGAACTCATGAACATACTCATGAACTCATGAACATACTCATGAATACTCATGAACAACCAGCTTAGCCTATGCTTACCGGGTTCCTTCTCATCTGGAACTATAAGATGCAAGGTTACCTGGATGCATCCCCAGTCCAAACACTGGCACCAACTTGATCACATTACTGTCAGGAGGTACAGGAGTATGCACCGACCACACCCTTGTCTGCTGCACTCTAAAATCATCTCAAAGAAGATTCACAGTGCCACTTCAAAGCAAAACATTGAGCTGATGCAGAAACATGAATACGTAGCAAGTTTCCGTGTACGTATGGAGGGCCTTCCCTTCAGAGTTGACGGCACTCCTGAAAACACCTGGGCCGAGCTAAGAGGTTCCATGACGGACGCTGCATCTGAGGTCTTCGGCCTTTGTAGAAGGAAACAACTGGATTGGTTCCTTGCAAGCTCTGCTATTCTGCTCCCGGCCCTAGCTGACAAGCGTGCTACCTGTCTCAGTGCTCTCCAAGACAGTAATGACTCAACCTTTGCTCACTATCGTAAGGCCAGGAATGACGTCAAGCATTGTAACTGCCAGGCCTGGGGCAGTACTGGAAGGACCTCAGTGAGAAGATAGAATGGTGTGCAAGTACTGGGGAAATACGTGGCATGTACAGCGGCATCAATGAGGCACTGGGTCCTACAGCGAAAAAACAGCATCTTTGCGAGCCACTAATGGCGCTGTTGTCAACGACCTCCCAGGCCAGCTTGGTAGATGGGTCGAGCATTACAGCTTGCTGTATGGCACTCCTGTGGACGCTGACTTGAACACTGTTTCTGCTGCTGTACCACAACCAGCTGTCCTCAACGAGCTGGATACGGAGATCTCAGCAATGGAAATAGAGCACACGATTGCAGCTCTGAAGAATAACAAGTCACCGGGCAGCGATGGAATTACAGCGGCGCTGCTGAAGTGTGGCGGGGCAGTGCTGATCAGGCGGCTTCACTGCCCGTTTCAATGCTTTTGGCAGAACAAATGCACCCCTAGCGAACTCAAGAATGCCAACATCGTAACTCTTTATAAAAATAGGGGCGACAGGCAGGACTGCAACAACTACCAAGGCATTTCGCTCCTTAGTCTTCCAGGAAAATGCCTTGCCCGGATAATCCGTCCAAGACTGCAGCGCGTTGCTGACCAGGTGCTGCCGGAGCAGACTGATCTCATGAAATGGCGTATGTAAGACACGCCAATTCGTATTTCCATTTTTGGCGTGCTATCAACACGCATAATCGCTTTTCAGTGTGTTTATGAACGCCGTTGACTTAACGTTACATTACTGTATATAAATATATGACCTACCCCAACCCCGTCCCTAAACCTACCCGTCACTGGGGTTAATAGCATTTATGAGTCTTCCCCTACCATATAGGGAAAAAATATCGCTCCCCAGATGTAGATCTACATTTTGCTTCGTTTCGCTCGGACATTTAAAGGCGTGTACATACACGCGGAATCACTCGGACATTTGGGCGTAGACATACACGCGGATAGCTCAAAATGCGTATAGATAACACGCCACTTGACTTGAAAGTGGCGTGTATGTTTACGCAAAAGTCATGATGTCATGTTGGCCGGAGAGTCAGTGCGGCTTCCGTGCTGGTCGCGCAACCTTGGACATAATTTTCTCGGTACGCCAGCTTCAGGAAAAGTGTGCAGAATCAGCAGCACCCATTGTACATGGTGTTTGTCAATGTGACTAAGGCTTTCGATTATGTGAGTCGCTTTGGTCTCTTCCACGTTCTGCAGCGACTTGGTTGTCCGGTAACTCGTTTGGCAATACTCCAAGGCTTCCATGATGAATCATGAATTACAGTAAGAATGCATGTTAATAAAGTATTTAACACACCGAGGAACTGTTACTATACGTCTAAAAAATAAGATGTATAAATGTACATTTAAATAGTTTATTAATCATTTACTTACACTTTCTAATTGATCTATGAACTACTGACAACTCCTAAATTTCTAGTTTGTAAATAATGTAATATAAAATTTAGAAATGATAAATTAACAGTTAATAAAGTATGAAAAAACAATTATTAAACACATTATAGATATGCTTATAAATCAAGAATAAAGCATGTATAGCTCTATTTATGAACTGCTTATTAATGTCTATTAATGCTTTATAAATGATGTATTAACCATTTACAAATGCTTCATATTCATAACATGCAGTTATTATAAAGTGATATCACCACAACATGCAGTTATTATAAAGTGTTATCACCAACACCATAAGCATTAGCATATGAGCAAAGCACTGCAACAGCAGTAAATGGTTTGTTGGTGCTATTTTTATGTCTTTAATCTTTCAAACCTCTGATGATTTGTTTTTGCAGACTCTCGGCTTTCCTACACAATCCCTGGGACAGATCTTTCTTTAGAGACTTCCAGTCCCACAGAGTTCATGCTATCCCACAAACACGTGTGCAACTCCTGCAGATGTGTTCATAAACTCTCCTCCACCAGCAAGCCCGCTCGGCGAAGTGGGATAAAGTCATTACATTGACACTTTTGATGTTGTCTACACTAATGAAAATATTGTGCTGAAATAACAAGAGTGATCTTTTTTTTTTTTTTTTTTTCAATTGGGAAAATGAGTTAGTGTGATAATTTTATTGAGAAGCATGGTTTATGTTCCAGCAAGCTTTGTAAGAAAATACCATGGCATTAAAAAGATGATTCATTCTTGATTTATTGATTTCAATGTGTGATTATTCAAGGGCACTTATTTATTAAGTGAAAATAGCAGCATTTTCTTAATGATACGCTATTTGTGATACATTCTATTTTCACTATATAAAAGTAGCAGTTCTTAGCAATAAGTGCAAATAGTTGTTAGATGCTATGTATACTTATAAATATATACTATTTTCACCCAGTATTGTTGTACAGGATGCAATAACATAGAATGTAAGTAATTATATTTATAAAAGGATGCCGAAATATTTTTATTGAAAATAAATGCCTGTCCGATCTGATATATAATGGGAAAGGGAGAAGAGCGAGACTGGAGAAAGGCAGATTAAACTCGATCGCATCAAAAGCCACTTTCACACTTTTTTAATCTTGTGACCCAACCAGGCATTGTTGGGTAGAGTTAGTTTAAATAACCTTTGCCATCAAGACAGACTATTTACTCTCAGTGTAAAAAGACACGCCGTTATTGAGAAATTACAACAATACGTTTTCAATCACAAATTCCTCTCTCGTTAATAATGTCTAAACTTTAGAACAGTATCGTGTTAGCGGCTTAGCTAGCGCTAAGTTAATAACTAATGATCTTTACAATGGAAGTGAATCAATCAAAACTAACTTTATCTGGACAATAACTTTATTCTAGATCTGCTGTAAAGCCTAAACAATCTCTGTTACTGTAATCTACTATTATCACTGTAAAGCTGCTGTGAAACAGTCCATATTGTTAAAAGCGCTATATAAATGAAGCCAAATCTAATCTAATTTCCTATATTTCTTTCATTTTTCAGTTAAAACGTGCCAGTTCTCGAACAGTCCGATGCGAGACACTTATTGAGGTGATTATATTTGGCTTGGATCCGCTGTGTTGGCCGAGCCTCTGTGGGTTTATGGACATAATTGGATACAGAACTGATTTTAAGAAACTCAATATCTGTCACCCCTCGGCTTGTCAACGATGAATCTGTCCATGTGACAGGTGTTTGAATATGTTCATACAGTGTCCATCAGTCCGGTAGCTCACTCACACACACACACACACGACGGCTCCTGCTGACCGTATTGTAAGAAGGAACGCTCGACTGCTCGATCCTGCGCCGCCGCCGCTGTAATAATAGCCAGTCTGTGTCAGTGAGGCGGTGCGTAAACACATGATCTGGATGATTAATGAATGAGACGCACAGTTCACACACTGTCTGCAGAGATGGGACTCCCAGTCAGAAACCTCAAAGCTGACATTACCCGGCCCGTGTAAACACTGTTCTCTCAGGGCCCCCATCAATCTGACACGCTCGCCCATATCTGTGTGTGTGTGTGTGTCCTATAACCCGCAGTTATGCCACTCGTGTTACCAGCACAAGATATAGTAGTGTCCATTCATGTTTAACACATCAGGTATGCCTGTGCTTGACTTCTTCTGATGCGAGTGCTGCGGATCGGCCATCGTACACAGAAACATCACAGATGACAGAGGGAGAAAAAGGGCTTTTATTCTAAAGAAATAAATGCTGTATTCCAAACATTTCATGTTGATCCTCACCGTCCCTTTCTTTTAGTAGAAATTTAAAAAAAAATATGCACTATAAGAATAAGAGCTGTTATGATCAAAGCTTGTGCATGTGAACAACTTTTGAGTGCTTGTTTCATTGTATCTTGAATTTTGTAAAGCCAACTTTTGCAAAATTGCAAGTTTAGTTCACAATGTATCACAGAAAAACGTGGATTTGAGTATCAATTATTTTAGCATTTACCTGTGTACTGTTAGAAGTTCTGCTAAGAAAAAAATGTTCATTATAATGTGCAAAACAATTGGCCTAGCAGCAATATGCAACAATATTATAGTAGTATAATAGAATTATAACTCACTACAATTGAGTACACAGCAAAAAAATATATTTTTGTCTTGTTTTCCTGTACAAATATCCAGACTTAATTTGCAAATATGTCAGTAGCCCAGAAAGGAATTTTATAACGCTGTGTCTGAAGAAGCATTTACCTATGTTTGCAACAAATTATAGCACTCTTATCTTAGTGAAGGACGTCTGAAGAGGATAAAAGGTTCTCAGACAAGGCCGTTCACAGAACTGAGGAGAGAATGTGCTGGTCCTGTATGAACAACAAAAGACAAATCACAGACTGAGAAACACTCCTTCTCCACACAACATCTAAACATCCACAGGATTCAAGACTGAGAAACACTCGTTCTCCACACAACACCTAAACATCCACAGGATTCAAGACTGAGAAACACTCGTTCTCCACACAACATCTAAACATCCACAGGATTCAAGACTGAGAAACACTCGTTCTCCACACAACACCTAAACATCCACAGGATTCAAGACTGAGAAACACTCGTTCTCCACACAACACCTAAACATCCACAGGATTCAAGACTGAGAAACACTCGTTCTCCACACAACATCTAAACATCCACAGGATTCAAGACTGAGAAACACTCGTTCTCCACACAACACCTAAACATCCACAGGATTCAAGACTGAGAAACACTCGTTCTCCACACAACACCTAAACATCCACACGATTCAAGACTGAGAAACACTCGTTCTCCACACAACACCTAAACATCCACAGGATTCAAGACTGAGAAACACTCGTTCTCCACACAACACCTAAACATCCACAGGATTCAAGACTGAGAAACACTCGTTCTCCACACAACACCTAAACATCCACAGGATTCAAGACTGAGAAACACTCGTTCTCCACACAACACCTAAACATCCACAGGAGTCAAGACTGAGAAACACTCGTTCTCCACACAACACCTACACATCCACAGGATTCAAGACTGAGAAACACTCGTTCTCCACACAACACCTAAACATCCACAGGATTCAAGACTGAGAAACACTCGTTCTCCACACAACACCTAAACATCCACAGGAGTCAAGACTGAGAAACACTCGTTCTCCACACAACACCTACA
This sequence comes from Chrosomus eos, assembly GCA_036326025.1. Taxonomy (NCBI): domain Eukaryota; kingdom Metazoa; phylum Chordata; class Actinopteri; order Cypriniformes; family Leuciscidae; genus Chrosomus; species Chrosomus eos. The sequence goes on along the minus strand of CM070821.1, from coordinate 52,326,524 downwards.
CATCCACAGGATTCAAGACTGAGAAAACTCGTTCTCCACACAACACCTAAACATCCACAGGATTCAAGACTGAGAAACACTCGTTCTCCACACAACACCTAAACATCCACAGGATTCAAGACTGAGAAACACTCGTTCTCCACACAACACCTAAACATCCACAGGATCAGACTGAGAAACACTCGTTCTCCACACAACACCTAACATCCACAGGATTCAAGACTGAGAAACACTCGTTCTCCACACAACACCTAAACATCCAGAGGATTCAAGACTGAGAAACACTCGTTCTCCACACAACACCTAAACATCCACAGGATTCAAGACTGAGAAACACTCGTTCTCCACACAACACTAAACATCCACAGACTGAGAAACACTCGTTCTCCACACAACACCTAACATCACAGGATTCAAGACTGAGAAACACTCGTTCTCCACACAACACCTACACATCACACACGATCAAGACTGAGAAACACTCGTTCTCCACACAACACCTAAACATCACAGGATTCAAGACTGAGAGACACTCGCTCTCCACACAACACCTAAACATCCACAGGATTCAAGACTGAGAAACACTCGTTCTCCACACAACACCTACACATCCACAGATTCAAGACTGAGAAACACTCGTTCTCCACACAACACCTAAACATCGACAGGATTCAAGACTGAGAAACACTCGTTCTCCACACAACACCTAAACATCACAGGATTCAAGACTGAGAAACACTCGTTCTCCACACAACACCTAAACATCCACAGGATTCAAGACTGAGAAACACTCGTTCTCCACACAACACCTACACATCCACAGGATCAAGACTGAGAAACACTCGTTCTCCACACAACACCTACACATCCACAGGATTCAAGACTGAGAAACACTCGTTCTCCACACAACACCTAAACATCCACAGGATTCAAGACTGAGAAACACTCGCTCTCCACACAACACCTAAACATCCACAGGATTCAAGACTGAGAAACACTCGTTCTCCACACAAACACCTACACATATCCACAGATTCAAGACTGAGAAACACTCGTTCTCCACACAACACCTAAACATCGACAGGATTCAAGACTGAGAGGACACTCGCTCTCCACACAACACCTAAACATCCACAGGATTCAAGACTGAGAAACACTCGTTCTCCACACAACACCTACACATCCACACAGATTCAAGACTGAGAAACACTCGTTCTCCACACAACACCTAAACATCGACAGGATTCAAGACTGAGAGAACTCGCTCTCCACACAACACCTAAACATCCACAGGATTCAAGACTGAGAAACACTCGTTCTCCACACAACACCTACACATCCACACGATTCAAGACTGAGAAACACTCGTTCTCCACACAACACCTACACATCCACACGATTCAAGACTGAGAAACACTCGTTCCCCACACAACACCTAAACATCCACAGGATTCAAGACTGAGAAACACTCGTTCTCCACACAACACCTAAACATCCACAGGATTCAAGACTGAGAAACACTCGTTCTCCACACAACACCTAAACATCCACAGGATTCAAGACTGAGAAACACTCGTTCTCCACACAACACCTAAACATCCACAGACTGGGGAAACACTCATTCTCCACACAACACCTAAACATCCACAGGAATCAAGACTGAGAAACACTCGTTCTCCACACAACACCTAAACATCCACAGGATTCAAGACTGAGAAACACTCGTTCTCCACACAACACCTAAACATCCACAGGATTCAAGACTGAGAAACACTCGTTCTCCACACAACACCTAAACATCCACAGGATTCAGACTGAGAAACACTCGTTCTCCACACAACACCTAAACATCCACAGGATCAAGACTGAGAAACACTCGTTCTCCACACAACACCTAAACATCCACAGACTGAGAAACACTCGTTCTCCACACAACACCTAAACATCCACAGGATTCAAGACTGAGAAACACTCGTTCTCCACACAACACCTAAACATCCACAGGATTCAGACTGAGAAACACTCGTTCTCCACACAACCCCCCCCCCCCCCCCCCCCCCCCCCCCCCCCCCCCCCCCCCCCCCCCCCCCCCCCCCCCCCCCCCCCCCCCCCCCCCCCCCCCCCCCCCCCCCCCCCCCCCCCCCCCCCACACCTAAACATCCACAGGATTCAAGACTGAGAAACACTCGTTCTCCACACAACACCTACACATCCACAGGATTCAAGACTGAGAAACACTCGTTCTCCACACAACACCTAAACATCCACAGATTCAAGACTGAGAAACACTCGTTCTCCACACAACACCTAAACATCCACAGGATTCAAGACTGAGAAACACTCGTTCTCCACACAACACCTAAACATCCACAGGATTCAAGACTGAGAAACACTCGTTCTCCACACAAACACCTAAACATCCACAGGATTCAAGACTGAGAAACACTCGTTCTCCACACAACACCTAAACATCCACAGACTGAGAAACACTCATTCTCCACACAACACCTAAACATCCACAGGATTCAAGACTGAGAAACACTCGTTTCCACACAACACCTAAACATCCACAGGAGTCAAGACTGAGAAACACTCGTTCTCCACACAACACCTAAACATCCACAGGATTCAAGACTGAGAAACACTCGTTCTCCACACAACACCTAAACATCCACAGGATTCAAGACTGAGAAACACTCGTTCTCCACACAACACCTAAACATCCACAGGATTCAAGACTGAGAAACACTCGTTCTCCACACAACACCTAACATCCACAGGATTCAAGACTGAGAAACACTCGTTCTCCACACAACACCTAAACATCCACAGGATTCAAGACTGAGAAACACTCGTTCTCCAACACCTAAACACCTAACTTTACAATCCACAGGATTCAAGACTGAGAAACACTCGTTCTCCACACAACACCTAAACATCCACAGGATCAAGACTGAGAAACACTCGTTCTCCACACAACACCTAAACATCCACAGGATTCAAGACTGAGAAACACTCGTTCTCCACACAACACCTAAACATCCAAGGATTCAGACTGAGAAACACTCGTTCTCCACACAACACCTAAACATCCACAGGATTCAAGACTGAGAAACACTCGTTCTCCACACAACACCTAAACATCCACACGATCAAGACTGAGAAACACTCGTTCTCCACACAACACCTAAACATCACAGGATTCAAGACTGAGAAACACTCGTTCTCCACACAACACCTAAACATCCACAGGATTCAAGACTGAGAAACACTCGTTCTCCACACAACACCTAAACATCCACAGATCAAGACTGAGAAACACTCGTTCTCCACACAACACCTAAACATCCACAGGATTCAAGACTGAGAAACACTCGTTCTCCACACAACACCTAAACATCACAGGATTCAAGACTGAGAAAACACTCGTTCTCCACACAACACCTAACATCCACAGGACAAGACTGAGAAACACTCGTTCTCCACAACACCTAAACATCCACAGGATTCAAGACTGAGAAACACTCGTTCTCCACACAACACCTAAACATCCACAGACAGATGAAACACTCTTCTCCACACAACACCTAAACATCCACAGGATCAAGACTGAGAAACACTCGTTCTCACACAACACCTAAACATCCACAGGATTCAAGACTGAGAAACACTCGTCTCCACACAACACTAAACATCCACAGGATTCAAGACTGAGAAACACTCGTTCTCCACACAACACCTAAACATCCACAGGATTCAAGATGAGAAACACTCGTTCTCCACACAACACCTAAACATCCACAGGATTCAAGATGAGAAACACTCGTTCTCCACACAACACCTAAACATCCACAGATGAGAAACACTCGTTCTCCACACAACACCTAAACATCCACAGGATTCAAGACTGAGAAACACTCGTTCTCCACACAACACCTAAACATCCACAGGATTCAAGACTGCAAAACACTCTTCCACAACACTAAACAAGATTCAACTAGAACACCAGTTTCCACAAACACCTAAACACACAGATTCAAGATAGAAACACTCGTCTCCACCACACCTAAACATCCACAGGATTCAGACTGGAAACATCGTTCTCCACAACAACACCAGATTCCACAGATTCACGAAACACCTTCACACAGACCCAAGACGGATCAAACTGTTCTCACACAACACTAACATCCACAGGATCAGACTGAGAACACTCGTTCTCCACACAACACCTAAACATCACAGTTCAGACTGAGAACACTGTTCTCCACACAACACCTAAACATCCACAGATGCTGAGAAACACCTTCTCCACACAACACTAAATCCACAGACTGAGAAACACTCTCCCACACAACACCAAACATCCACAGGAATCAAGACGAGAAACACTCGTCTCCACACAACACAAACATCCACAGGATTCAAGACTGAGAAACACTCGTTCTCACACAACACCTAAACATCCCGGATTCAGACTGAGAAACACTCGTTCTCACACAACACCTAAACATCCACAGGATTCAAGATGAAAACACTGTTCTCCACACAACACTTAAATCCAGATTCAAGATGAGAAACACTCGTTCTCCACACACACTAAACATCACAGATCAAGACTGAGAAAACTCGTTTCCACACAACACCTAAACATCCACAGATTCATGAGAAACACTTCTCCACACAACACCTAAATCCACAGGATCAAGACTGAGAAATCTTAAACCCTAACATCCACAGGATTCAAGACTGAGAAACACTCGTTCTCCACACAACACCTACACATCCACAGGATTCAAGACTGAGAAACACTTGTTCTCCACACAACACCTAAACATCCACAGGATTCAAGACTGAGAAACACTCGTTCTCCACACAACACCTAAACATCTGTGAGCTTTCTCATATTGAATATTGAATATGAGGTTCAGCATGGCAGTAAAGCTTGTTAAACTGTAGTGTGGTTGTTAATATGATGTCTACTAGTCTCAGTCTGCTCCATTAAAACAGCGCTCCAGGAATATCTGACAGATTCAGTAAATCTCCAGAGCACACACCCACATAACCCGATGATAATGTGTGGCTTTAGTGAATGTTCAATAGTCAACACTGAAACACAGTGAACTCCCGCAGGGTTTATTCTGCTGAAAACACACAACACAACACACACACACACACACACACACACACACACACACACACACACACACACACACACACACACACACACACACACACACACACACACACACACACACACACACACACACACACACACACCATTATTTACAGTCACTTAAAGACACCCTGTGGTGAAAATCAAGTATAACATGTTCTTTATATGTCTATGTGGTGTTTTTAATATGCTTCATGACAGCAATAGTGTTGATTGATGAATTTACGAGTTTGAGTGTTTTCTCTTTAAAACTGCAATGAAAAAAAGACAGTCTCAAAAAATACAGTTTGAAACCGCTCCAAATATGTAACCAATCCCATCAATGTGCAGGATGGGGTTTTTCTCATTATTATTTCTAGGGAAGTTGGATTTTAGAAGGCAGAGGTCTGACTCTGAGATGGTGAACATGGTTTGTGAAACATTAGCAAAACAGTATTAGCTGTTTGATAACGTACAGTAGTCAAGCTAAAGCCTAATCATATCAATTACCATTATGTGTTAACTTTTATTCAAAATATGAATGGATTATAGCCTAGAAAGTGTGCTCCCTTTACAATCACTAAAAAGCTGTCACTTTGACTGAGTGAGATTGCGATCTCACAAAGTTCTATAATAGTCAATAAAGTTGTCTACGCTACACAATGAATCTCTCACATCGTGTCTACACTTTGTTAATGCGAGGGTCGTGAGCGTGCAGAAGTAAGTGCTGAACAAAAACTCTGGTGTTTTGAGCAGTGAGTGGATTCTGGCTAAATTAAACACCCCTGATTGGTCAGTGCATTCAAGATATCAATAAACATGTCTGTGATTGGCTACCTCGCTCACTGCTGCAAAAACACGTGAATAGAAACTTTTGATGTTCTCCAGAACGCAAAGAAATACACACTGTAAAGTTTTCCACCTTTGTTGCCATTGCCTTGGCTTGCTTAGTTGGTGACATTAAATTTAACATTTAATTTAATATTCAACAATAATATTGATCTGCTGCATTGACACTATTATATGAGAACTGAATATATATATATATAATATATATATATATATATATATATATATAATATATATATATATATATATATATATATATATATATATGCATTATTTTCCTGTTATCTCTGTAAAGCTGCTTTGAAACACTCTGTATTGTAAAAAGCGCTATATGACTTGTTTTTGTTTGAGGGTGCTTAGCCGTGAAACAGGGCCTGTCTATATGATACACTCCTCCTCCTCTTCTTCTGAATCAGGTTCAACCGCTTTCAAGATGCACGTGGAAACGTTGACTGTGCTAATCTGATCTAATATTTTATGTTTTTTAAAATGTTGTAGATTTAAAGTGCAAATCAGATTTATTGACATGACATGGTAAGATTCAGATGGTAAATATCATATATTAAGTTGTCTGTCCACCTTAGAAATAATCACCATATTTATAATGAAAATATATAATATTAATAAAAAAATATAATATTTGTTACTACTTTAAATCTATATTAAATTATTGTGGGATCTAATTTAGTGCTTTCAGATTTTTTATTTGTTTAAATAATTTTGTTTCTGTATTTTGAAAATGAAATTTAAATTACTATATGTATTGGGCAAAAAAACTTTGCTAAAGTAATTGTTTTGAACAAGAATTAACTTAGACATTATTAAAAAACATATTCCTTTAGCTAAAATGTTGTGTCTTTTGCCCCATGCTGGTGTTTCCAGTGTGAAGAGTAAAAGCCCATCGCCACCTCCATACATTAATACGATTTTTAAACAAACTAACCACTTTCTTGATTTTTTCCCACACAAAATCTGTTGCTCCATCAATGTTAAATAAAAACATATATTCATACACACTGTAATCATACACTTTGGGAGTAGTGTAAAGTCCATTATGGCATGACTTTAGCCTCATTTTACCCTATTGGTCATAACACCCACCCCTAAACATCTAGTGTATTTTCTAGTCTAGTGTTGTTGTGTCAATTTTTTTATGTCACATAAGAAAACATTTCTTGGAAATATATACAAATGAATCTGCAGTTCATTGTAAATATGCAGGACAATTCTGGTAAATCTAAGACATTCTCATTTCAGACAGGATTGGAGCATTTGAGAACATCTGTTGTAAATGATTTAACATAAGAGATGCGTTGACGAGAAGCACGAGTTGGCGCCGTTGTCATTTGTAAAGAGATTTCCTAAATTTTACCCCTGCTTTCTTCAAACTCCGACCACGATTTGTTTTCCAAGTGAATGCTGTCTGAGATGATGCACATGGAAAACAGCTAAACAGAAGCCGAAAAAAGTAACAGATACTGCCTCCGACTCCGAGGGCCTAGAAGAAATGTTGCGTGTTGCTTATGGCGAAGAAAATTCACCACCGAATTTTGGAGAACATGCTAGCGGCGTCCAACCTGACAGAAGTGACATCCTTCAAGCAATACACACAGTTAGAGTCGATATGGATTCTCAATTTGAGATCCTTTCAGCTTTACAAGATGTTAAAAATCAAGTTGCTGAGTGTTTCGGAAGATTGACGCAGACGGAGGAACGCATCTCACAGATCGAAGATTCGATTTCTACACTTCAATTGACGACCAGTTGTCTCGAAAAGAAATTGACCACACTTACCTGGAAAATCAAAGTCGATGCTCCAACCTGAGACTATTAGGTTTACTAGAAAAATCAGAGGGCAGGGATGCATGTGCGTTCCTTGAAAGTTGGCTACTTGAGGCGCTGGACATGGTGTCACGATTTATGAATTCACCGACTCTTTCTGTGTGTATGTGTGGCCACTGATTACCACTCATCTGATTATCAGCGCCAGCTGCGACTGATCAGCCTTGTCTATTTATACTCGTGTCTTTCGTCCTGTTGTTGTCAGATCGTTGTTTGGATTTCCCCGTGTTGTGTTCTTGTCTTCTGACATCCGAGTGGTCGTGTTCTAGGTTTGGCGTGAAGTTTCCTGCTTCTTCTGCACGTTCTGTTCTGGATATTATCTGGAGATCGGTGGGCTGCGCCTGGATTTATGTGGATTCTGTTCTCCACTTCTTCCAGTAGGATTGGGTTGCCCGTTGAATGTCCCTGCGCCAGCCAGATTGACTATTACCTGCACTACACTGTTCTGACCAGATCATCTCACTTTGTGCTTAATAAACCATTGATTATTCACAATTGCATCTCCCGCTTATTTCCATTGTGACACATGGAGCCACTGCGAAAACCCCTGGCCATAGAGAGGGCGCACAGGATTGGCAGTACTCGAAGGTCTGATATGGACACAAATTCAACACAGAAAGTGATGATCCTGAAGTTCCTGCATTACAGAGACAAGGAGCGCATCGCATGCGGCCAGAGTGAAGAAGAACATGCTTTTCCAAAATCATCTTCTTTCGAGACCTTTCTGCTGAAGTAGACAAGCAACGGAGACAATTCGATGAAATCAAGAAAGCTACGGGCTAAGGGCCTACTGTATGGATTCATCTTCCAGCTCGTCTTCGGGTGACTGTTAATGGCCGATCTCACGTCTTTCAAACACCATCCGAAGTTGACAACTTACTAACAAATTTATAATCTGGTGACATTATTTCAACGACTTGTTCATACTCCGGAATATGTGAATAACGGTTGATCAATCAAGATGACATTCTTTATAAGGGGACAAGGTAAAGCCAGCGGAGCTCCGGTGGGAAGCGACTCATCGCACAGGTGTTTTCTTTTTGGTAGACTCAGTTAGATGGAGGAAGTTAGAAGCAAAGTAGTATGTGGATTTGCTGCTGGTGCTCAACAATGCACAATTGTGGTGTTAAAGTGTTTCTATTTGATGTTTATAATTGTGTTGTTTTTTAATTTGACTTTTTATTGCCGCAAGGTACAGGTGATTTTCTGTTTCAAAACTAGGGAGAGTGTTGGATTATCTCATAATATAAAATATGGCAGAGATTAGAGGAGTTAAGTTCCTAAATCAATTCCTTTTCAAACGGCTAAGACAGGATCCTTCAGGCAGATATTCAATTGTTCAAGGGACTTGAATCAATCTAAATCAAAGATTCTTGTCAATATCTATGGCCCTAATGAGGACATTACAAAATTCTATAGTAACTTCTTTCTGACTTTATCCAGCCTTTCTGGGTCGTATGTAATTGGTGGGGATTTCAATTGTACACTGGATCCAATTAGAGATCGCTCCTCTGGCTGTGATCAGTCACGTAGGGTGCTTCTCAATATCCCTCCTTGTCTCCTCGCTCCTCTGTCCTCCATCCTATGATCCGGAAACCGATCAAGCTCAGCCATCTTGAAGGACGTCTCAATTCTCTAATTGCACCGTGAGGAGTCGAGGATCGAGGAGGCTTCCAGGTGTATGCTATGCGGAAGTGTTCTATCGACTTAACGTGACTCACATATAAATTATCCTCCCCCTTCACATCTGCTTTAAAGGAGAACTCCGGCGCAAAATGAAATTTGGTCTAATTACACATGTTACTAGTACCATTATACACATTGTTACCTAGTCAACCATTATCTGAGATTTGTTTGCATGATTATCGAATGTAAATAGTTTTATCTCAGTTTACAGTTTAGCCTATAACACCAGTATAACGCTAGTATATAGGGCATAGAGTAATGACAAATAAAAATCGCTAGTTAATACCACTAACAAGGCTCAAAATATCCCAACACTAACACGGTAGCATAATCAGGGTCCCTACATACAAACCGAAGCATTGAGAACGTTGTAAGTGTACAGACAGTTTAATAAGAAGATATTTTATAAAGACAGTCGACTTCACGAAAACAGACAGGAGCCATCTTTGGAAAACAGTCTCGAGCAATCGAACCACGAACGCCGAGCCAAGTGCGCTGGTGAGATGTGAACGAGCCAGTTGTTGTGATAAGGTGGCTCGGCATTCGTGGTTCGATTGCTCGAGACTGTTTTCCAAAGATGGCTCCTGTCTGTTTTCGTGAAGTCGACTGTCTTTATAAAATATCTTCTTATTAAACTGTCTGTACACTTACAACGTTCTCAATGCTTCGGTTTGTATGGATTATGCTACCGTGTTAGTGTTGGGCTATTTTGAGCCTTGTTAGTGGTATTAACTAGCGATTTTTATTTGTCATTACTCTATGCCCTATATACTAGCGTTATACTAGTGTTATAGGCTAAACTGTTTTTAGAAATAAAACTATTTACATTCGATAATCATGAAAACAAATCTCAGATAACGGTTGACTAGGTAACAATGTGTAATTAGACCAAATTTCATTTTGCGCCGGAGTTCTCCTTTAAGTGCAAACTATGGCAGAACATTCAAACACACATAAATGTTAGTATTAAGCATGAAGTTATTGTAAATGTGGGTTATTTTTTGACAGTGGCTTTAATTTTGATGTATAACATGTACTTTTCAGCAGTTTTAATTATGTTTATTACGTTTCTTGATTTTACTGGCTTATTGCTTTTAATTTCTTAAAGGGACTGATGAGGAGACGGAAAACTTAATTAAATTGCGTATGGAGCTTGATTCCGACTTCACTGGGAAGAGGAACAGTGCTAAAAAAGCCTGGATGTGAGATATTATGTCATGTCTTGTCATGTTGTGTCTTGATCTTGTTCTTTCTCGTTACTCTGTCTCCCTCTGCTGGTCATTATAGGCTACTTTCTCTTTCTCTGCTCTCCCAGCTGTTCCTTATCTTCTCTAACTACCTCGTTCACTCTCTTCCCACCTGTTCCCTTTCTCCTCTGATTAGGGCTCTATTTCCCTCTCTGTTCTTGCTGCTTTGTCAGATTCTCATTAGAGTTTCTCATGCAAGAAGCTATCTACTGTCTCGTTCGTTTCAACATTGTCCAGTCTCGTCTCGTCCTGTCCTGTTGGCATCCGCCTGGCAAGTACTACCTGTTGTCAGTTAATCATCTTATTTACTCTGTCCAGTTCATCTGATGCTACGAGAGATCAGGTAGTCACAGTATCTCTTGGACCCGCGTCTTTTCTGAGAGACCCGCAGCCTGTCGCCACTACCCGGCTATTCTCTACAGCTGTCTAAAGCTTCTTGAAGTTACCAGAAAGACTTTTTGTGTTCCTGTTATCACCCTCTCTGCGGGTTGTTTATTTTCTCCATTATCACTCAAGAAGAAGAACTGTGTACTACCCTGTGTTTTCATTAAAAGACTCTGTTTCTGTTAAAACGCTTTTGGGTCCTCACTTACCCGCATAACAGAAGAATCTGACCAAGATGGACCCAGCGACTCCGGATCGGTTCCAGTCAGCCGTCGAGATCCAAGGAGGATGATAGGCAGACACGAGGAAGAATTGTCTGCTGCTCGACATGCCGTTGAGACCCTGGCCGCCCAAGTCTCCTATCTCACAAGACAGATTAATCATCTCCGCCTCGATCCACCGGTCGCGTCCAGGGCTTCCGAATCTCCTGAACCCCGCATCAATAACCCACCGTGTTACGCGGGTGAGCCCACAGAATGCCGCCCGTTTCTCACTCAATGTGATGTTGTCTTTTCTCTCCAGCCCAACACTTACTCCAAGAACAGAGCTCGTATCGCTTACGTGATATCTCTCCTTACTGGACGGGCTCGAGAGTGGGGAATGGCAATCTGGGAGGCGGAGGCTGAGTGCACTAACCAGTATCAGGACTTTAAGGAGGAAATGATTCGGGTATTTGACCGTTCTGTTTTTGGTGAAGAAGCTTCCCGGGTCTTGTCTTCCCTAACTCAAGGTAATCGATCCATAACAGATTACTCCATAGAATTTCGCACCCTTGCTGCCTCTTGTGACTGGAACGAGCCGGCTTTACTCGCCCGTTTATGGAGGGTCTCCGCGTGGATGTTAAAGATGAAATTCTCTCTCGGGAGGTTCCTTCCAGGGTGGATTCCTTGATTGAACTCGCTATTCGCATTGAGCGACGGTTCGACCTTCGCCGTCGAGTTCGAGGAAAGGAGTTCGCTTTCTCCGCTGCCCCCCTCTCCGCTTTACTACCATCTCCCTCCGCCAGCTCGAGTGCTGAGCCCATGCAGCTGGGAGGCATCCGCATCTCGGCTAAGGAGAAGGAGCGGAGAATTACCAACCGCCTCTGTCTCTATTGCGGTTCCGCTGCACATTTTGTTAACTCATGCCCAGTAAAAGCCAGAGCTCATCAGTAAGAGGAGGGCTACTGGTGAGCGCGACTACTCTGGTCTCTCCTTCAAGATCCTGCACTACCCTTTCGGTTCATCTCCGCTGGACCGGTTTGTCAGCCACCTGTAATGCGTTGATAGACTCTGGGGCGGAGGGCTGTTTTATGGACGAGGCCTGGGCTCGGGAACATGACATTCCTCTTAAGGAGTTAGAGAATTCCATGGCCTTATTCGCCTTGGACGGTAGTTCTCTCCCCAGGATTCAGCGGGAGACGCTACCTTTAATTAATTCTCACTGTCTCTGGTAATCATAGCGAAACCATTTCTTTTTTAATTTTTCAGTCACCTTTCACACCTGTTGTTTTGGGCCATCCCTGGCTAGTTCGTCATAATCCCTCTATTAATTGGTCTAGGAATAATATCCTCTCTTGGGATGTTTCTTGTCATGTGGAATGTTTAATGTCTGCTGTACCTCCTGTTTCCTCTATCTCTTCTGCACAGGAGGAGCCTGGTGATTTGACGGGGTGCCGGAGGAATATCACGATCTGCGCACGGTGTTCAGTCGGTCCCGGGCCACTTCTCTCCCTCCACACCGTTCGTATGATTGTTGTATAGATATTCTTCCGGGGACCACTCCTCCCCGGGGAAGACTATACTCGCTCTCGGCTCCCGAACGCAAGGCTCTCGAGGATTATTTATCTGTAGCTCTCGATGCCGGTACAATAGTTCCCTCCTCCTCTCCGGCCGGAGCAGGGTTTTTTTTGTTCAGAAGAAGGACGGTGGCCTGCGCCCCTGCATTGATTATCGGGGGCTGAATGACATAACAGTTAAGAATCGTTACCCGCTCCCTCTTATGTCTTCAGCCTTCGAGATCCTGCAGGGAGCCAGGTTTTTTACTAAGCTGGACCTTCGTAACGCTTACCATCTTGTGCGCATTAGGGAGGGGGACGAGTGGAAGACGGCGTTTAACACTCCGTTAGGGCACTTTGAATACCGGGTTCTTCCTTTCGGTCTCGTAAACGCTCCAGCTGTCTTTCAGGCATTGATTAATGACGTCCTGAGAGACATGCTGAATATCTTTGTTTTCGTTTACCTTGACGATATATTGATTTTTTCGCCGTCACTCCAGATTCATGTTCAGCACGTTCGACGCGTTCTCCAGCGCCTTTTAGAGAATTGTCTTTACGTGAAGGCTGAAAAGTGCACTTTCCATGCGTCCTCCGTCACCTTTCTCGGTTCCGTTATTTCCGCTGAAGGCATTAGGATGGACCCCGCTAAGGTCCAAGCTGTCGTTGATTGGCCCGTCCCTAATTCACGCGTCGAGCTGCAGCGTTTTCTCGGCTTCGCGAATTTCTATCGTCGATTCATCCGTAATTTCAGTCAGGTGGCTGCTCCCCTCACAGCCCTTACTTCTGTCAAAACGCGCTTTACGTGGTCTGTTTCCGCCCAGGGGGCTTTTGATCTTCTCAAGAACCGTTTTACATCCGCACCGATCCTTGTTACACCTGACATCTCTAGACAGTTCGTTGTCGAGGTTGACGCGTCAGAGGTGGGCGTTGATGCCATTCTTTCTCAGCGATCGCTCTCTGACAACAAGATCCATCCTGGCGCGTACTTCTCCCACCGCTTGTCGCCGTCTGAGCGTAACAACGATGTGGGTAACCGCGAATTGCTCGCCATCCGCTTAGCCCTAGGCGAGTGGCGACAGTGGTTAGAGGGGGCGACCGTTCCTTTCGTCGTTTGGACTGACCATAGGAACCTTGAGTACATTCGTTCTGCCAAGCGACTTAATGCACGTCAGGCTCGTTGGGCTCTGTTTTTCGCTCGTTTTGAATTTGTAATTTCTTATCGTCCGGGCTCTAAGAACACCAAGCCTGATGCTTTATCTCGTCTCTTCAGTTCTTCAGAAGTCTCCACTGACCCCGAGGGGATTCTCCCTAAGGGGCGTGTCGTCGGGTTGACTGTCTGGGGAATTGAGAGGCAGGTAAAACGAGCACTCACTCGCACTCCGTCACCGCGCGCTTGTCCTAAGAATCTTCTTTTCGTTCCCGTTCCTACTCGTCAGGCCGTTCTTCAGTGGGCTCACTCTGCCAAGTTAGCTGGCCATCCCGGCGTTCGGGGCACGCTGGCTTCCATCCGTCAGCGTTTTTGGTGGCCCACTCGGGAACGTGATACGCGCCGCTTCGTGGCCGCTTGCTCTGTCTGCGCGCAGACTAAGTCTGGGAACTCTCCTCCTGCCGGCCTTCTCAGACCGCTTCCTATTCCCTCTCGACCGTGGTCACACATCGCCTAAGACTTTGTCACCGGACTACCTTCGTCGGCGGGTAAGACAGTTATTATTACGGTTATCGATCGTTTCTCTAAGGCGGCTCATTTTATTCCCCTCGCTAAGCTCCCTTCGGCTAAAGAGACGGCACAAGTAATCGTCGAGAACGTTTTTAGAATTCATGGCCTTCCGTCGGACGTCGTTTCGGACAGGGGTCCGCAGTTCACGTCTCAATTTTGGAAGGAATTTTGTCGTTTGATTGGGGCTTCCGTCAGTCTCTCGTCCGGCTTCTAACGGTCAAGCCGAACGGGCCAATCAGACTATCGGTCGCATCCTACGCAGCCTTTCTTTCCGTAACCCTGCGTCTTGGTCAGAGCAACTTCCCTGGGCAGAATATGCACACAACTCGCTTCCCTCATCTGCCACCGGTCTATCACCTTTTCAGAGTAGCCTCGGGTACCAACCTCCGCTGTTCTCGTCCCAGATCGCCGAGTCCAGCGTGCCCTCCGCTCAGGCTTTTGTCCAACGTTGTAAGCGCACCTGGAGGATTGTCAGGTCTGCACTCTGCCGTTATAGGGTTCAGACTGTGAGAGCCGCTAACAAGCGTAGAACTAAGAGCCCTAGATATTGTCGCGGTCAAAGAGTATGGCTCTCCACTCTTAACCTTCCCCTTAAGACAGTTTCTCGTAAACTGACCCCACGGTTCATTGGTCCGTTCCGTATTTCTCAGGTCATTAGTCCTGTCGCGGTGCGACTTCTCCTCCCTCGATATCTTCGTCGCGTCCACCGGTATTCCACGTCTCGTGTTAAACCTGTCCTCCGCGCCCCGCTCGTCCCCCCATTCTTGTCGAAGGCGCTCCTATCTACAGGGTCCGCAAGATTCTGGACATGCGTCCTCTGGGCCGTGGTCATCAGTTTCTGGTGGATTGGGAGGGGTACGGACCCGAGGAGAGGAGTTGGGTTCCCTCTCGGGACGTGCTGGACCGTTTGCTGATCGATGATTTCCTCCGTAGCCGCCAGGTTCCCTCCTCGGAAGCGCCAGGGGGCGCTCGTTGAGTGGGGGGTACTGTTATGTCTTGTCATGTTGTGTCTTGATCTTGTTCTTTCTCGTTACTCTGTCTCCCTCTGCTGGTGATTATAGGCTACTTTCTCTTTCTCTGCTCTCCCAGCTGTTCCTTATCTTCTCTAACTACCTCGTTCACTCTCTTCCCACCTGTTCCCTTTCTCCTCTGATTAGGGCTCTATTTCCCTCTCTGTTCTTGCTGCTTTCTTTGTCAGATTCTCATTAGAGTTTCTCATGCAAGAAGCTATCTACTGTCTCGTTCGTTTCAACATTGTCCAGCCTCGTCTCGTCCTGTCCTGTTGGCATCCGCCTGGCAAGTACTACCTGTTGTCAGTTAATCATCTTATTTACTCTGTCCAGTTCATCTGATGCTACGAGAGATCAGGTAGTCACAGTATCTCTTGGACCCGCGTCTTCTCTGAGAGACCCGCAGCCTGTCGCCACTACCCGGCTATTCTCTACAGCTGTCTAAAGCTTCTTGAAGTTACCAGAAAGACTTTTTGTGTTCCTGTTATCGCCCTCTCTGCGGGTTGTTTATTTTCTCCATTATCACTCAAGAAGAAGAACTGTGTACTACCCTGTGTTTTCATTAAAAGACTCTGTTTCTGTTAAAACGCTTTTGGGTCCTCACTTACCCGCATAACAGATATGTTCCAGTATGCATGGAATAAATATGCTATGTCCTCACTTTGTTAGACAAAGATAGTGTAACAATATTATTATACATATTATCAAAACCTCACTCATTTATCAGTGTTCGAGTACAAAATTTGTTGATTTTTATTGTGTAGTTCTTCAGAGGATTGGTTTAGATGGAAAAGTTACACCAAGTTAAATTTCCCAAAAATGTGACAATCTAAAAAGAAAATATAAGGTATGTACAAAATTAAGGGATGTATTTATTTCATTTGGTGTAAATTTTGGGGCCTTCTTGGCCAGGGCTCCTTCGTAAAAGAGATTTGTTCTCAAAGGATTTCCCTGGTTAAATAAGGGTTGGATAATTAAAAAAAAAAAAATCTTCTTGCTAGTTTAATAGAGAATGGATTTGTTTTATTTTAAGAGCTTCGCTGTCCTCCTATGGGAACTGGAACAGATAGTGCCCAGCAGCCACATGGCCGTGGTTTTCTGCCATGCATGAGGCTATTGGGGGGAGACCGTCTATTGAGCCTCCCATCCTCATAGACTCTGGACACAGCAGAACAGCTAGTGACTTTTGCATCGCATTAGACCCTGGCTTGCCACCATCCGCATCTGTGGAGAAAAGGGACGAGGAGGACTCAACGTCCTCTACACCGTCTGGCACAGGCAACTTGCAGGAGGAAAGACCCTGTAGTTATTCGGGTCCCCCGCCACCTAACAAGAAAAGATCGAACAGAGTGCTAGATTTTCTAGAGAAGGGGACAGAAAAAGAGGAGGAACGTTTTCACGCCACGCACAAGTTAATGCAATTTACTTCAAATAGGTTCCTTGACCTCTTTGAACAGTTGATTAAAAAAAGTTAACCACAATCTCTGTTTGTCGTTTTTGCTTTGAGAATTTTTTTTTGTGTGGCCTTAATATATGTTTTATGGTAAACACAGTTGCCAGATGAGTACAAAACAAAAATATTGGCGTAATTGGCAAATATGTTTATTTACATGAAACTAATTTATCTATTGATAATGTGGTTATTGCAAATAATTTAATGCATGAGGCTAGAGACATTTTTTGCATTTTTTGACATCACAACCTAAACATTGTGTGGAGCAACATTTGTCTTCATGTATCTACAAATAACCATGCTCCTTTATCTCCAGCGGATACACCTGAGAGTTTTGCTGCCAGTTTATCACGCCAGGCATTCCCACAACAGACCCTCTCACTGGACAGGGTGGAGGTAAACCGTCAGCATCCACAACTTCAGCGGCTTCAGTTATCTCTCCTGTTGTCAGGCAAATGTAGAACTGCATACCCACTAAAGGGAGCGAGGATATATCATTTCACTTGCTTCAATTCCTCCGTCCTCACATTTTTCCCTAGCTTCCTTCCCTCAATCCTGAAGAGGTGGAGCTGAGACGCGAGGAAAGGAAACGAGGATACATAAATAAGAAATGAGAAGCACCCATAGACAGACTAGAAAGACCCTTCATTATTTTATAAAGGACTTAAATCTATCATACATTTGGAGACAATTACATTCTAAGGATATTTAGTACTCTTGCTTCTCTAGAACACAGCTGTCCTATTCCAGAATTGGCTATTTTCTAATTTCAGCAACACTTATGTCATATATTACTGATTGCTTTCATGATTCAATAGTAATTTCAGACCACGTCCCTATAATATTCACTTACTCTGACCCTTGGCTATTAACCCTCTAAAATGGAGAGTTCACCCTAAATGGCTCCTAGATGAACACTTGTGTTTCCACAACAGATTGAAATGTATTTTGATATTAATACAACGCAAACCTCAGCTTATCAGATGGGAAGCTTTTAAAGTTTTCATTAGAGGTGTTCTTATAAGCGTCACAAGCAATAAATCAAAAAGCTACAATAAAGAATTGACTGCACTTGACACAAAAACTAAACTTCTTGAAATTAATTTAAAGATGATTTAGCCATTCATCCAGAATTGTTATCTCTCAGAATAAATACAATGACGTATCTGCCATCAAAGTGGCTGCCAGTCTTAAGGCAAAATTATTATGACCAAGGTGAAAAATCTGGAAATATTGCTAGCTTGAAAAATTAAACAAAATCAATCTGAAAGAACAATAATTTCTATTGAAGATAACAATGGCAATATCACAAGTGACCCAGTTAAAAAAAACAATACTTTTAAAGGCTTTTTCGAGACTTTATATATTTTTAATTTTTTTATTTATTCATTTATTTGACATGGGCATTGCAATTAAACATAGTACAAAACAAGTCTGTAACTGATGCTATGAAAAAAGAGTTCATAGCTATTTTTCAACTCCAGTCCATGGTTGGGCTATTGGACTATTGGACTATTTCATCTTTTACACCTCTGAATATTCAAACAATGGTTTATCCTTCCTGAAGAGGCAGATATGTCTCTGGACAAGGATATAATGGAAGAAGAAATGATGGAGGCTATTGATAGTTTAACAGCAGGTCGATCACCGGGTCCAGATGGTCTTAATGTAGACTTTTGCAAAAAAAAGTAAAAGAAAATTGGTTCCACCAATTTTAGACATGTTTGAAGAATCTTTTGGAAATGGTGTGCTCCCAGAAACCTTAAGGAACGCTCTCATTACGTTACTTCCTAAACCTAATAAAATACATACCAAATGTGAATTATTCCAGCCAATTTCATTACTTAATACAGATGTTAAGATATTGAGTAAAATTCTGGCAAGGCGGTTGGAGGCACTTTCACCCGATATAATATATCGAGACCAAAACGGATTTATTAAGGGTAGGCAAGGTCTTCACCATGTTAGAACTTTGCTTAATATTTTACATCTTAAAAAGGGAGCTTCTCATACGGCCACTCTATCCCTGGACGCTCAAAAAGCCTTCGATAGGGTGGAATGGCTTTATCTATTTGAGGTCCTGAAAAGATTTGGGTTTGGGGAATTTTTTAGTAAATGGATTGAGATACTTTACACGCGTCCTATGGCTGAAGTACTTAGTAATAGTATAGTTTCCAGGACATTTAATATTCAAAGGGGCACTCGTCAAGGGTGCCCCCTATCACCTCTTCTTTTTGTCTTAGCAGACAAAAAACTCAAAATGTGCATATATGTGCTTTTGCACAAACAGGTATGGCTAGGGCTGGGCGATATGGCCTTTTATAAATACCGCGATATTTTTAGGCCATGTCACGATACGCGATATCTCGGTATTTTGCCTTAGTATGCTTACTAGGACTAGATGTTAAAATCAACATCTAGTCCTAGTAAGCATACTAAGGCAAAACTTGAATTAAAACTTTGATGCATACAATCACACCAGTATGATGATTCTATATGTCTACATTAAAACATTCTTGTTCATACTGCATTAATATATGCTAATTTTAAACTTTCATGCAAAAAAGGGGATATCACAACTAAGTCAAAGTTGACAACATAATTGTATTTATTAAACAGTGAGTGGCACAAACAGAAAACAGAAAGAGTCCCACAGTCAACAGAAAGTGCAGAAAGTCAGAGACAACATTTCAAAACAAGACATAAGGGCACGCTTGTGCATGCTGTAACTCACATGGCATTTCAAAACACAAAATTAAAGTGCACTTCTTGTACATAATGCCACTACAATAATTTAAAACAAATAAAGCGCCCTTTTGTGCATGTTGTCATTAAGATGACATTTCAAAACAACACTAAATTTAAATGCACCTGTTGTGCATAATGCCACTAGGATATTTAATTTTAAAACAAATATATATAATGCGCTTTTGTGCAGGATGTCACAGGTAATTTCAAAATCAGTAAAATAAAAAATAGCTGCATAATAGGAAATCAAATGTTGGAAAAGAAAGTGTATTTATAAAAAAGGACCCTCCTTTTAGTTTTTTATTAAACAATCCTATGGTTAAAAACACAATACCTAAACATAAAACCATTCACAAAAGGTGAATCTGGTCCATTATGGAAGTTTGTAGCTTTAGTTTTGGTTTCTTCTGCATGAAATATATGGCACAAATAAAAAGTAAAAAAATATGTAGTTGTATTTCGTGCATACTATGTTGTCCCTTTGTAACAACAACAACCAGTGAATACCAGGTTGTTTAGAGGTTTTGTGCCAAAAACACAAGCCTATCAACGGCGTCTGGTTTGAGAGATGCTCGATGGCATGTAACTATATTACCACTGGTACTAAATACCCTTTCCGATGAGGAACTGGTGGCGGGCGCCGGGCACACACAGATATTTTTTTGACACATTTTTCAGGTTTGGGAAAATTTCCTCATGGTCGTTCCACCACTGCAATGGATTTGCTTCACTTTCAAAATTAACAGACTGCAAGTAGGCAGACAACTCTTTTTCAATAAGATCTCTCTGCGACAGTGTGGCGGAAGATGTTGCTGCAGCTTTAAAGAAGCTGCCCAGGGATTTCTTCCTTAGTGGCTCTTCTGGCTGTGATACCGTTGTTGCATCTTGAGGCAGTGAAGCAGCTAACTCAGCTGTGCCCTGGTCAGTCTCATAGAGCATTGCCTCCATCTCGGTTATGGCTCTGCTCTTGATGGCCTCCACCTTATTTTCTGTGCAGTATGATAGTACTACAGGACCGACTTCTTTTTAATAGTTTGAGAAACAATGTCGTTAAGATAATACGGCAGGCCAAGACACAATATTTTATTAATATTTTAAATGAGGCCAAAGATAATACTAAAAAGGTTTGGCAAACTATTAATCAATTAATAAAGAAAGACTCTAAATCATGTAGTAAACGTTTAGAATTAAATTTTAAAGGGAGAATAGTTGATAAGCCTGGTGAAATTACTGACATATTTAATAATTATTTTGTCGACTCAGTTCAGAGTCTGACTGATAAATATGGAATTAAACATAAAGAATTAAATTCTGTTAATTCAGTAAAACCTGCATTGTATCTAACTACAGTTTCGGAGAATATCATTCAGAATATCATAAAGGATTTAAAATGTTCAAATGGCAAAGATATAGATGGTTTGGATTGTAATTTCTTAAAAACCAACAGTTATATTTTTTTAGCATCAATAACTTATCTTGTGAATTTATCAATAAGGCAATCTATTTTCCCAAATTGTTGGAAAACTGGATTAGTTACTCCAGTTTTCAAGGCAGGTGACCCGAGTAATGTAGTAAATTATAGGCCGGTCTCAATTTTGTCGGTAGTGTCTAAAATATTAGAAAAAGTAGTAACTGAGCAAATTGTAAATTTTTTAAATGTTCAAAATAATTTATTATGTCCTATGCAATTTGGTTTCCGTAAACAGCATTCCACGGAAACGGCTGTATGTTGTTTTATTGAGCAAGTAAGGTCGAAATTAGATAAGGGTGGGGTTGTGGGTGCTATATTCCTTGATTTACAAAGGGCATTCGATACGTTAAATCATAATATTCTATTGTCTAAATTATTAAATATGAATTTTTCTGTTGAAACAATGAAATGGATTGAATCTTATCTTATATCAAGGAAACAGTGTACCCGATTTGAAAAGCATGTATCGTCTTTGAGAGATTGTCTTACAGGGGTACCTCAGGGGTCTGTATTAGGGCCCCTACTTTTTAGTCTGTATTTGAATGATTTACCGGACGTCTGTCCGGATGTAAATATTCAAATGTACGCAGACGACACTGTGATTTATGTGCATGGTAAAACTAATTCTACCAGAAAGACTCGGGAGAATAAGTACTGTAACAATAAGTACATTTATTGATAGCCCAGCAAGCAATAAAGTTCTTTGGCGTAGGCCCTGTCCATAGCTCGCAATCCGAGGGTCCGGACTCTGCATTTCCTGCCTGAAGACGAAGGCAGGGGTGCAGCCGACCCCCTGGGAGGTATAGGAAGGGACAATCCTCGTGGTGGTGGTGGGGAGGATGGAGGAGAAGGAACCGTCTTGGTGGTGGTGGGGAAGATGGAGGTGAATGAAAGCGTCAGCATCTGCGAACTCAAACACGTGTAAGTACCGGTCTTTTATACCGCAATTATTAGATGCGATTGGATAGATGAGAAGGTAATAAGTGACGTAGCAATTGAGTCTTCCTGGCAGAACTTAACGCTAAAGCTTCCATTGAACTAGTTGCACAACAATTAGGTGTCGCAATGTCTAAAATTTCAGACTGGCTCACTCAGTGTTGTTTAACACTAAATGTTAAGAAAACTGCCTGTATGTATTTTAAAATTAAAAGGAAGGATGAGAACCTTCCAGACATATTAGTTTGTGGTCAAAACTAAAAAATTTTGCCAGATTTTAAATACCTTGGAGTTATCTTAGACAGGCATTTAACATTTGAAAAGCATATTAAAAAAATAATTTGCGCAGTGACACCTCAACTCAGAAATTTTAGATTTATACGGGGTCACCTTTCATTGGAAGCAGCGAGAATTTATTTGCATTGTTTGATTTTCTCTCATTTTTCTTATTGTATTACTTCGTGGTCACAATCAGGAAAATCTACTCTTAAACCTTTATATATATTATATAAACGTGTTTTAACCCTTTAGGCGCCAGAGGTTTTTTCCTAAAACGTTCGATTTTGACATCTTAATTTCAAAAGGCTATATCTTAAAAGTGATAAAAGATAGATAATTTCTGTAAATTAGAGAAGTATTAAGGATGACCCAAAGTTTATGTAGGGATTAAATTTCCCCATCTAATTAGCATATTATAACGTCATATGGTGACGGCCTTCTTGGATTATAGAATTTTCATGAAAAGTCACATGTTTAAATGATAAAATGCAGCACTTCTTTCCCCCAAAAATGTCCCTCACCTTCTGTATGCTATTTTGCACAATACTGAATGCTCAGGTAAATATTAAGTAGTAAACAAACTGTGTAAATCATTACTAATAAATGGTAGCAACAAACCGAATGCATGTAGCGGTTGGCCTTTTGCTGTATAGATTTTCCATTTACTACATACAGTAGGCACTCTGATTTCATGTATGGGGCGCATATATATTATTCATATGACACACAAACACAAGTAGACAAGACCTGTTTAGTTCAAAAGCTCAGATCTGCCTCACGCGCGCACCGAGTGTGCACAGCTCGGACTATGAGCAGCGCCGGCGCGGCCAGATCTGCCTCGCGCACGCGACGAGTGTGCACAGCTCGGACTACTGTCATTGTCATCGCGACTCCCCACCCTGCCTCCACGTTGCCCCCTGTCCTATGAATACTTCGACCTCGTCTAACATACCCAGTGGCATTAGACAAAGTCTCCACCACAATACTGTGGCCGCGATTGCGGAGAGACACGGTCAGAAGACAAAGTTACATGGCGAGCGCGTGCCTTGTTCCCCACAACACTAACACGCCTGCTAACTTCGCAATGAACACTTCGACCCCGGGAAACATTGTTCCCACCTCTGACATTGGGCAAAGGATTCTCCGTTTGTGCTTGGTGTAGGGCTACGTTATACTTTCACTTTCAAAATCATCGTCATCTTCTGAAGGCAGATATTCCCCTTCAGAATCAGGGTCCGCGAATAGAAGACCCAATACTTCATTGGGTAAGCTTTATTGATGCCATTAGATAATAATAATAATAAATCTAATGCAAATACTCGCTGACGTTGACAATATTGCTCTGATAAAATGGCTCACTCGCACACTAGCTCCCGCTTTTGTTCGCGCTGATTCAATGCGCTCTAACTCGAAGATTTTCTATGGAATCATGACGTTTTTTTGAGTCTGGGATGAAGTATGACATGTCTACCATCTAGTGGAGGGGAGGACGAAAGAAATATGACACCCTATTTGACAAAATCGGCCGTTTTATTCAGTGCCGCATCTTGTCGAGTTAACTCGACCGTGGCGCCAAGAGGGTTAAAAGTATTTGACAAGAAACATAATAGTTATCATCATTGTCTTGTGATCCCAAAGCACAATTTCTTTACTTTTGATAATTTTATTTTGTTTCATAATTGTTGTTTAATGTATAAAATTGTCAATGATCTTGCACCCCCACCCCTAAAAGAATTTGTTTCTTCGCGTAAAGACAATATAAGACAAACACGAGCCTCATTAAGAGGTGATTGTGAAGCACATTTTAGAGTAACTGAGTTTGGTCGATCAGCGTTTTCAATAAGAGCTGTTAATAACTGGAATAATTTACCAACTAATATTAGACAGTGTCATACTTTTGCACAGTTCAAGCTGCATTTGAAAATGTGGTTAAAGGGGAGTCAGGTCTGTAATCATTGAATACTCTTATGTTTTGTCAAGGTTTTACAAATTCGGGGGAATGATTTTGTAACATTGTGTGATGTTTTGTAGGATGTATATTTGGATGGATGCATTACTGGTATTAATTACGATTTTAGTTTTAATGTTAAGTGGTGTACAATATTTTGTATATTTCCCATCTGTGATTTTATTATATGTGATTTGATACTTTCCTGCCCAGGGACTGCAGATGAAATTTAGCTCTATAGCTAATTCTGGGACAGTTCTTTACTGTCCATTGTCCCTGATAAATAAATAAATAAAAATAAAATAACTTGAACCTGGGATCCACTAAGCCTGCCATCCATTAAGGATCCACTAAGCCTGCCGGGGAAATTTAGCTCTTGCTGCGCTGTGGCCAGGTCTCTCCTCCTCTTCCAACTGAAAGAGAAGCTGCTCACTACCTTCTTGCACACAGCAACAGCACGGTCAATACGGGGGTCCTTCATGCTTCTCTCTGAGAATGAAAACAAACATTTAAAATGTTATAATAATTTAAAAGTATAGTAATTGTGAAGAAATCCACTTAGCCAAACACTTAACTAATACTTGGTAATTATTTATTTATTTAGTACTGTGTAAAAGTGAAGATGCTATCAAAAAATATAAGTTTCAAAATATAAAAAAATGCACAATAAAGAGCAGTCTACTGACACACTAATGCAGAAAAAGAAAGAACATGTAACTCTAAGGGGCCTAAGCTAGTATACTACAGTATATACTTTTTTGAAAAATCACTCGCATTCTATTCTCTCTTCTCTCTCTCTCTCTCTCTCTCTCTCTCTCTCTCTCTCCCTCTCTCTCTCTCTCTCTCTCCTCTCTCTCTCTCTCTCTCTCTCTCATATTCAATACAGCTTTATTGGCATGGGAAACATATGTTAACATTAAATTCTGTGTTATGACCATGCAGTAGGCTATTATAACATTGCTCATAGGGCTGGGCGATATATCGCAGATATTGTTATCACTCAAGAGTGTTAAAGTTAATGAGATAATTAAGTGATTCATTTAGTGATGATTGAGCATTATTCTCATATATCAATAAAGATAATTACTATTTTATCACAGTGGTAAAAAACACTCACCAATTGCAAGATGCAGGCGATGGCCAAAACACTGTAGACGTGTCCAGTGGTTCAGGCTCACAGCTTTGACGATGTTAGGGCCATTATCGGTGGTGATGCACACCTGACAAGCTTCATTTAAATTCCATGACATGAGAGCATCTTGCAGGCCTTGTGCCATGATCCCGCCAGTGTGATCCTCTGGAAGAAAGCTCGTCTGAAGGCACTTGCTTTTCAACTCCCAATTGTCTATATAGTGGACCGTCAAACTGAGGTATGGTCACATGTTCGGCTGCTCCATATGTCGGCAGTTGTTGAGAAGTGTGTCACATTTACAAGCTGACTGGCCAGCTCTTCCCTCACTTTAATGTACAGCGCTTTCTATGCAAAATATTTGCGACCCGGCAGATTATATCTTGGGTCAAGTGTGTTGATGAGCTTTTGAACCCGGGCTTTTCAACAACATTAACCGGGGCCATGTGTTGTCAAGCGGAGTTTCAAGCACTCTTCATTTTCTAGTGGGTGGGTTCTCAAATGGTGATATAAATTTGATGTACTGCTACATTTTGAAGCTATGCTTTTGCGACAGATTTTGCATATCACTGTTGTTTGTTCAATATCTGCCTTCTTGAAACCAAACCACCACCAGACGATGGATCCTGTGCTGTTTCTTTTTTTTATTAATTCGTCCTCCATGTGTAACCGTTAGCACCTGCTGCCGCTATCTTTCTGCTGGTTGAGGGCGTATGACGTTGCATGTGCGACAGACTGATGTTTGTAACTATGTGCGTTTGTTTTGTCTCTCTGTGAGAGGAAAAGACGAGAAAGAGTGTGAGAAGCCTGGAGTTAAATGTCCGCGAGTATGTAAAAGTTAATCTATAAACAAGCATCAAAAATAAAATAAAATAAGCTTCTTAACTTAGGTTATCAAGGTAATCATTATGCTTGCGCTTCGATGCTGGACAGGACAAGAGGGGGAAAAACAAAGGGAAAAAAAATGTCCGCGAGTTTCAGGATATAGTAATTTTCTACATCGCATGGACTACAAGCCGCGATATATAGAGTATATTGAGTATATTTGATATATCGCCCAGCCCTAGGTATGGCCATTTGCTTTTGAGGTCTTTGATACGAGGTGCTTGTGTGTCATTGATGTGCTTTCTTTGCAAAAAGTAAGTTTCCTTCATTAAGGTACAAACACCCCCCCTGTCAGCTCCACTTTTTCCATATTGCTGGTACAAAGTCTCTAAAGTTTGTCTTTTTTCCTCAAGTACATCATCAGAATTTGCGAGCGGAGGCTCAGACTGCCATTGTGCACATCCGTATCTGGCTGTTGGTTCTCTGCATTGCATTCTCTCAGGTGTGTCAGATACTCCACTGATCTGTCGCCTGCGTGTTAAAGTATTATCTCCATTGACAATTTATATCCTGGAAATGAATAAAAGTTAAAACAGCTTGCCATATTGGCAGTCCTTAAAGGCCATGGAGCAGGTTAACCACCACTGTCAATTAATGGGTACATAAATCACTCAAGATATGTATATCATTTTTAAAATGTCTCAAAAATGGTCTTAAGACCAGTTTTTTTACGTTTTTGGTATTAACGTTTTTTTTTTACGTGATTCGGTGATGACGTCACGTTGGGGAGAAGTGGAGGAAAGGCAGCCTCAGCCTAGTATCAGAGCCCGTCTACTATTAGACATTCTCAGCCTAGCATTAGAACTATGGCGACTGACTGGGATGAGGAAGAGTTGGTGAAGTGTCCTGGTGAGTTGCTATCATTTAGCACCGCAGCAATGAGCACTGGAGCTAGTCTACGAGCAGCAGTGCACAATAACGACACTTTTTTTTTTTACTGTCATTGAATAGGACCGAGTGAAAAATCAACGTTTTCTTTATAGTAGCAGTGATCATGACGTTAGTTCAGATAAGTACCGGTAACTTTTGTCATAGTGTCGTAGTACTGGTTAACTTGTTAACTTTGGTCTTTTGAGTGAATGGGTGAATGTGAGGCAAATTGTAAAGCGCTTTGGTGGCCATTGGGTCTGTGAAAGCGCTATATAAATGCAGTCCATTTACCATTTGTCATCTAGAAATAGAAGGCATCATGCTAGCTATATGGGCGTTTCTAAGCGTTTATCTCTTCCTCCAGTGAAAATGTTTTTGCAAACGTAGTCGCCGCGTGTCTGTCGTTGTGTTTGGCAGGTGCTTGTGTGGGCAGTATAGAGTAAGATAGGCAGACATCCAGATATCATAACGTCAGTATAGATAGCTAGCAGCTAGATAGATACATAGATAGAAATATATAGTAGGTAGATTGACAACATAGAGTTGGCTTATTGGTCGCATGTCAGAGGCGCCCGCGCCATTCGATGTGCAGTTGCCGCATATACTAGCATATCTATCTATCTATCTATCTATCTATCTATCTATCTGTCTATATATCTAGTCTATCTATCTATCTCTATGTATTTATCTATTTATCTATAATCTGCGCTATTTGAATACTCTCGTCTCTCTAGTCACTCTCAATGCTCTCTAGGCAGGCAGCGGGCTTTGGTAAATTCTCTCCCCAAGGTGACGTCATCCAATGTGTAGCAGGCATAGCTGCCTAGTTAGTTTGAGAAACAGCCCGAGTACTGATTGAGTGGAAATTGCCTAATTCGATTCAGGTGCGCTATAGGTGCAGGAGCGCACTTAAAGGTTTCTGTGTGTTGGAAGCGTGTAGGCTGTTGTAAGCTCTGTTGCTGCTTCCCCGAGCTGCTCTTGCATGGGGATTCGTGGGTTGAGTTGCACATCCATTTGGTATGCGTGACGGGCTGTGTTTACCTATCGCGGCTCGACAGTGGGAGGACTGATTTGCGGAAAATCAGTGGACGAGCGAGTAATGTCGGCATGAGCGCAGCAAGCTGACTGGGACCGTGACCTGGCTTCTCCTTTCCTTTTCCGTATTTATTTCTTCCCCTTGGGGTTTCGCTCTTTTTTGTCCCGTTGCCGTGTGCTGCCTTGCCTCGCTTCATCTGTGCCTGTTGTGACTGGCCCGCATCCAGTGGACTCGACGCTGGGGAGCGCGAGACTCGTGTAGCCTATTCTCGCTGATCGCTGATCGCCTTCGCACTGCTTCAACTGGAAGAGCGGTTGTGGAATTCGTGTGGTGTGTGAATGAACCCATAAGATGGTGCGAGTTGGGTGAGTGTTTGTCTGTTGTGTGTGTGCGTGTGTGCAAGTGCCCTTGTGAGAAAACGTATTGACGCTGGTGTGATCCTAAAGTGTGTTCGTGTGTGTGCGTATGGTTTATGGATCAAGAGTAATGTGACTTGTATTTGTTGTTTTGGTGTTTAACTTTTGTATGTTTCCTTTGAGTCGAAATACAATTTGATTGTATTTTCTTTTCTTTTTGTTTAATTTGTGATTGTGATTATATTGTTTTTTCTTTTTTGTTTACTTGTGTTAATTTGTGATTTTTGTTGGATTGGCTAACAGTGCTGACCACTCCAGGTCCAAACTAAACGGTACCCTTGTTCACTGAGTGATTTGATTCTTTTGAATTTGTTTGTCACTGAAATGCACGTGTGCCTGTGGTGAAATGAGTACACTAAATATGCGGTTAAAGTGCTTGTAGTGAAGTGGAATTGAGTAGGTTTGTCATCTAATGGTTGCCATCTGACATGTCGCTTTGAATTGCCTGATTGGTTTTGTTTATGTTCTTTATTTTGATTTTCAAGTCATATTAATATTTGTGTGTATTGAAGTGTGTGTGTGTGTGTGTGTGTGGTGGTGTGGGTGGAGGTTTGATTTTAGTTATAATAAAGTATTGTTATTTTACAAGTTCAAGTCTCTGCTCTGCCTTGTGGGAACGAACCTGTGTCCTTATTGGACCATTATTTCCCTGGGTGAAATTCCCAGGGTGGCGTAGTCGGTGCTGTGATTATAGTTGAGTCCAGAGTAACTAAACCCATCCTTTAGGTGCCACATTCAATGTGGCAAAGCGGGAGAGGAGGGAGGCGCTCTCGCCTCTTAGAGCAAAATTGAAGCTCTATAAGAACAACGGTCGACTACGCCACTCCAGAATACTGGGGACTAACCGCCCTAAGGGCACACAGGTTCGTTATCTAATTTGTGGGTGAAGAGACGTGGGGCACACATAAGAAAAATATACACTTTTATTTTTTCTATACATTTACATGATAAATAATTAACAGGTCACAATACTCTTAAAGTCAATCTTACAGTAACGTGCAAAATCTGTATCAGACACACAAACAAACCCAGATTTCAATGTGGACAAATTGGACCGGAGCGGCGGTACCTGGAGGTACAGGCTAGCTGCCAAGTTAATAGGAGCCCATAACCCCATACACACGCCCACACGTGAAGATTTGGATATAAGAAGAGACACGGCATAGGTGTAATCACCACACACACACCATGGCAGCTAGCCACCCATCTCCAGAAACCTCCAGCTCCTGCAAATAAAGTTACACAGAGAAACAAATCAATAAAGTTAACATTAACCACATTATAGACTCACGCACACAGAAAAAGACATAATCACTTCTCTCCTAAAAGAGAACAAATTAAGAGCACATGGTTCACTCAGACTATCAACAGTGGTAATCCCGATGCCCAGAGTGAACTGTGAAGGATAACGAAACAATCACAAACATTCATATAAACATCAACTCCATCCACTAATGCACCATCACAGAATCAAGCGGGTGGCCGCGGGTGAAGACAGACCAACCAGCAAGTCGCACTGCAACGACGTGCGCACAGTCACTATGAGATTAAAACCATAGAGGCAAAACAGCAACGTAGTCACTCAGACGTTTCCCATTCTAATATTGACGCTCACTCCCGTTAGGTAGACAGGAAGAGCCCTCAGATCTCCAGATAACCCTGCCGAACGAACAAACATGTTAAAGAGAATAACATTACTAACGTCAACAGCTGTAATTATACATACCGCGAGATGGACAATGTAAACAACCCGGTCATGGTCACGCACCATGCAGGGGATACAGCGTTCAGTCCGAAAACGTGCCGCTGTGAATGACAGACGATAAATATTTCGCTGAAAGCAGCAAAACAGACCGCACTTGTCTAACACAGCTGAACAAAATACCTGAGAAAAGTCGGTCGCGAGCGCGCAACAGACAGGAAGACCAGGCCGCAGGTTAACCCTTCGGCGGCCACAGATGACGTGACATCACGACACTGCCAAGACGCATATCCGGTCCCAAAACCACCTTCCTTTATACGCCATACAAGGCCGTCAATAAACACACGCATGCGTACAGTCTCCAAATAGGTGGAATTATTCCATCCTGCTACAAATGCATTGTGGTGGAAAGGAGAATCGTTGCAAACCGCAGTAAGATAGTACCTACTTTTTCGTATTATATTCCGTTTTGTGATACCCAACAACATAAAATACAACGGATAACAGTTTAAATGTTTATTACCAACAAGCAAATTGCACAAATTCGTTGAAAAATTAACCCTGCAACACGGCCTTTAACATATGACTAATCAACATTATATCCAGGGGCGTAGCTAGACCCTTTTTAGGGGGGCTTCAGCCTTCATCTTCAATCCGCAGCGGCGTCGAGCAGAGAGCAGTTAGAGCACGTCAGAAACAGAGCACAGGGTGTGTGTGTGTGTGTTCATCTGAGCCTCATTGGTCTGTCACTGCTCGTCAATGTCAGAATATTAGAGATGACCAATCAAATCAAAGTAGGAGGGCTTTATTTTCTCAGACGCTGCTGAGCGCGAATTTAAACAGTGCGACTCGACGCGTACGGTCAAGTGCAAGATAAAATGTAAGTAGCTAAACTTAATATTTCATATTTGACATTTTTTTTAGGTGATAAATGTTAAATGAATGACAAAAAATAATCAGGCAAACTAATATAGTTTTGTCTAATTTCTCTGAAAATAGGGCTATGACTCATGTAATGTAATAATTAGCTAGTTTACTGTCATTGTGAGGGGACAAGAAACATTAACAAAGCCGTTTTCATCATGTTAGGCACAAGATTAATAATGAATGTGTACATATTGAGAATATAATACAAATTGTAGCCTTAAGTAAATTAAAAAAGCTCAGCTTTAGGAGGGGAAAAGAAAGGGATGAAGAGACAAAAAGAAAGGGTGATGGAGATGAGGAGAGAGCAGGTATTGACAAATAATCTACTGCCCACTGACATGGTTTTAAAGCTATTTCTTATCCTTTTTTTTGGTCTTCAAATGTCTTGAAATGCACATATCAGACAAATAAAAAATTTGAACCACCTACCAACCTCAAATTTAGGACCTCTGATTATAAAGCCCTGTCTACGGCCCTGTATTAGGCATAAGATCAATAATGAATGTGTAGCCTACATATTGTGAATGCATTTAATAAACTTAATTACCTAGCTTTAGTAGCTTTCAGTAAATAAATGTGTCTGAGAAAATGATTCATAGGCAAAATCAACCTATCAGTTGACTCTATGTTTACTTTCTTCAATGACAGACAAAAATGAAAAGCCTATATATCAGTCAAAGCTCAGCTTTAGGAGGGGAAGAGACAGAGCAAGATCAAAACAAAGAGAAAAAGAGTGTGATGCTGATGAAGAGAGAAAAATAATCAGCTGCCCACTGACATTTTTTGGCCCCTAAAACATCTTAAAATGCACATATGTGGATCAGAGAAATCAAAATTTTCTCAGGGAGACCCCGAACCCCCTTATCTGCCCTACCTCGCATTTGGGACAACAGTGATTATAAAACCCTGCCTTTGCATGGTAATGAAACTGGTTAATAGTCAGCATTAGATCCTAAACTACAGTGTTACCTTTTTTATTATTTAAAAAAAAAATCATACCCTCATTGGGGGCTTAGCCCCCCTAAAATGTAAATCCTAGTGACGCCCCTGATTATATCACTAGCATTAATGTTGTTATTGCTACAGCTTAACAGATTGCAGTTGACCTTTCTAGCTAGCTAAACTATTGCAATAATGTCATTCCACTATTGCACAGTGTTGCCGCTTGGCAACACAGACATTTGATCGATTTACCAATAACTAATTTCATAACTTTGAGTGGTGAATATGTCATCATAACTTACATGAGGTGATGTTTCTGATTTTTTGTGTGTATGTGATATGGGCTGGTCCTTGTTTGTTACTGACGTTTTAGTTTGCTTTCAGCAACTACCGACAAGAGACGGCAGTCTGTCAAAAATCAAGCCTCAAAAAAAAAAGGCATGTCATGTGACTTAACCAAAGCACACCATTGGCTAAACTAAGGAATGTTTTCTTAAAGAGACAGTGGCAATGAAATGAACATTACCGCATGGTGTTGCCATATGGCAACATACTCTTTGAGGGTTAATCTTTATTCGACAAATATCAAAACTCTCAGAAAAGGCAAATATATTATATCTCAAAACCCTATTCGCATTAATACAATTAAAGTATGGTGTGATGTGCATAATTATGTAGGCCAGTCAAATACTTTATCATGTTTTACCCCAATATTTTACCCCAGAGAGTTTCAAACCAGACACATCAAAAAATGTATGATTTTTATAAAGGAAATGACTTAATGTCTTTTGCGGAGATTGTAGAACAGTTTGATATTCCCAAAAAATATATTTATTTAAATTCCTTCAGTTTAGGAGTTATGATTCTTCCTACCAAGGTACAAAGCTTACAATACCTAAGACTTCTTTTGAGATTTTACTATCAAATTCTTCCCAATCTAAAGGCTTAATATCAATGTTTTATAAATTGTCAGTCATACACTAATACACATACTCTACATACTCTAAAGAATCGTCAGAATCCAAATTGTTTCTCTGGAGAGAAGAATTAAAAATAAACATTTCCTTAGATATATTGAAAAATATATGTATGAATGCTCAATCGTAAACTATTAACAGTAATCTCAAGTTAATACAGTACAACTGGATTATGAGAACGTATTTTATTCTAGTTAGGTTAAAAAAACTTAATCAGACTTTTCCAGACATATTAAATCCTCAATATATCCAAATATCCATCAGACTAGTGATGAAAAATAATCATTGTAGTCTTTAAATATTTGCTTAGTTACCTCACTTAATTATATTCAGATGTTATGCTGCCTTGGAAGCTGGGTAGCCTGTCAGCAAGTGATTTCTTTAGGAGGTACTACTGTACGAAAATACTGTCTGGGGAACAAGTAGCAGCGTTCAGTTTTGGACGGACACAGTAGTTAAAACTAGTATGCTAGTGAGTTGTTCCAAATGTAGCCAGTGTTACTTCCACACTGATCTATTGGAGCCCGTAGGGTCCTCGCTGTAGGGGATAGATGATAGACTATATTTGCTTTCACACCCAGCATGAGACTGGCAGTGTACATCATAATAGCACCCGCTGTTGCCCTTTCAGCACTTCTCCATGCCTTAGAAAGAGCATCTTTGTTCAGACTCGGCTACTGGCACCCACACCACCTTGATTCAGCTACAAGACAAGCCAAATAAGCAGGGATTGTGATGGCGCTAATGCCAACTGTAAATGTATTAGTTAATGTATGGAAGGGATAGAATGTACTCTAACCCATATGAACATAAGATTACAGTTTATGGCTAATCTAAGTCTCACAATGTGACATTAACAAGCTTGACTGATTTATTTCACCTGGTTTCCAGAAGCTGAACATGATTTATATGGCATGTATGATTAATCTACACTAGAAATTACTTAACAGCTGTTTAAAAGCTGTCTGGAATAAAATTCTAATATTTAAGGATATAGGGAAATATTATGTGTTTTATAGTGGCCACGTGAAGCATACACAACTGCATTACATAAAATGAAAACCATCTTAGAAAAAAACCCTGTAACATTAAGTGATTGAATGAATTGAACACACAACAGAATGAATTGAACAGCAGAATTGTCACACTTTAACTTGTGTTTAAGATACCCTGAATATTCCCCCAGACTGAGTGTGAGGCAAAATATGTAAAAACTGTAAACTTTTATCATAGTACTTTGGGTGTCTATAACATTTAGTAAAATTAAGATACTGTAACGTGCGTGAAATTACCATTTGAATAGCTGTGTGTGTGAATAATGACTGCTCATCCAGCACGGCAGTGTGTCTGTGTCAGTTGATTTTGATTAAAGCAAAAGATGCTATTCTGCTGGGGAAAAGTTTTTAATAATCACAAAAATGTGTCAGTCTATACTTATCACCCTGTTCTCTATGTACTATAGGTTGTTCCTTGAACTATAAGAGTTAATGAGCTAACTAAACAGAAACTGAGCTAATGTCTCAATCAGGGCTGGACTGGCCATCGGGCATTTCTGACCGGCCCATAAAACTCGTACATCGGCGGCCCATTCGATTAGTTTTGATTAATTGGCGGCGCTGGGATCTTTGTACCGGTGTAATGCATTGGACAAAAAAAGTCAGTAGGTTTTGTTTTTCTCGCAGACTGGCCCATGAAACGCGTAGATCAGCGGCCCATTGGTTATTTTCTTGATTGACACTGGGCTGGTCCAATCACATCTCGAAACACCTCACCCTTTGGGCTCTGAGCGAGCCGGCAGTGTCTGTTTAAAATCGTCAGAGCGATGGAGAAGAAACGCAAGAAAAGTGCAGGGAAATAGCGTGAAAAAAGAATCAGGCCCTTCAAGTGTCTGATGAGGAGTGAGGAGGATCAGGAGAGAAAAGAGTGAGTGTAGAGGACTGTGGTGAGCAGAACTAGGCTACTTTAACACCTATAGGCTGTGTAGGACCCATTACATTATTTCCACACGTTTGGAAACCATGTTTTCCGCCAAAATAAAAGTTTGATGCAGTTTCTGTCAAAATAAAAGATCACGTGTTTCTCTATAAGTATAGAAATTAGTACGAAATTAATTATGAAAGTTTATTTTATTTTTCAGTGCATTTGTTTTTACAATACATGTATATTACTGTCATGGGGTTAATATTATAACTATTATTATGTAGTAGTGTAATGTAGACAGACACTATATCATAACTAAAAGAGGTTTGAGTTTTTCTTTGTTTAATTTGCACACTGAATATGGGTTGGAGCTCTTAATTTTTTACTCTAAAAGTGCACCAGATGGCTGAATTTAATATTAAAAAGCACAAAATTTTCAGACAGATCAAGGTACACCCACCACAGATTTACAAAAAATCCTTTATGAAACACTGGTATTGCTATGCCAATGCAACTTATACTGTAGCTTATTTTAGGATTCATCACTGTGTACTAGTGTAGCCTACTTCAATTGTATTTTACAAATAGTAGTTATTCCATCTGTTAAATCGCACTCATTCCTACTCACTCATTATGGCATTATTGGTTTTAAGGAATAGAAGATGATATACATATTCAAGGACGTGCAAAGATCGGTTGTGTGTTTATGATCTTGTAGTGGGCCGGTCTGGGCCAAAATGCCCGGGCCGATTTTTCGTCCCAGTCCAGCCCTGGTCTCAATGCAAACTTATCAGAAAAGTAGGTTTGAGATCCATGAAAGCATGTTCCAGTGCCTGGCACGCAATGCACAGTCCATCTCTCAGAAAGAGACTCAGCACAGCCAGCAGACTTTCAAGAATTTCATATTTTATTGGAGTATGTTAAAATGTGTTTTATTGCATATGTAATACAATCCTGTACAAACATAATAAAAAGGTAAACTCTAATTTCCAAAGACTCCTTGAAAAGGAGGGGGAGAGTGACACGTGCAAAATTGATATTTTTACAGAATTGATATTTTTACAGAGTAAAGAACAGCCATTTCTACTTCCATGTTTAAAAATAACGTATGCCAGGAGTCTGCTTGTTATTCTTGGAAGCTATGACACATATTATCTTATCAAAGCTTACATTGCACTGACATTTAGTCCTGTTGCTGTTGGCTCGTCTGGGTTGGGCTTCAAGTTCTTGAGTTTGAGCGTTGCTAAGTTTCGCCTTGATTCTGCCCCAAATTGTAATACTTGTACTGTGTTTTATTTTATTTCCTTGATTGTTACCATTAAATAGACGCTACCTGCTTGCAATGCTTGAGACAACTTTAGAAAAAATTACAAACAAGTAATTTATAATCCCTTCATGTAGTAACCAGCATTACATATAAGTGTTGCATGTGTAGTTATCTTCATTTGTTAATAAAGATAGTTTTACATCTTGGCAATTGATCATTTAGTGCCTTCCCTGATGTTATCACAAGTAATGCAAACCCAGGTGTTAGGTGAGGATGAATTAATGATAAAAGAAAGCTGGGAAAAATAAACACAACTGCAGATGAACAATCACACAAAACTTAATACACACAGGTATAAACATGAACCAACTAAAGTTACAAGATGCTGACAGGTATGGTGTGCCACAAGGCTCTGTCTTAGGCCCACTCTTGATATCTATACTTCAATTCTATGGGAATTCTAATTCTTCTAATTTTATGGGAATTGGTTATTTGTTTATTTATAGATAGAGCTTTTAGTGGTGTGGCGCCTAAGCTGTGGAACACTTTACCACTGCACATTCACCAAATGGATTCAATTTCCCATTTTAAAGCTCAGATAAAAACGTATTTCTTTAGAATAGCTTTTAATGATATGATTGTTTGATGTGTAGTTGGTGCTTTGTATGTTTTGTATGTATTGCCCTGTTTTATATTGTATGGTGTCCTTGAGTGCCCTGAAAGGCACCTTTTAAATAAAAGGTATTATTATTATTATTATTATTATTATTATATATTTACTTTACAACCAATACCCATACAATACAATTAGTGTGTTCCACCTCACATTACACGGATGATTCCACTGGTACCACACAGAAATCAACCCTGCTGACATCTTCGGAACTACATTTTCTCCATACTGAATGTCTCTACTGTGGATACAGACATTATAAAATGTTGACACATTACAGGTGGGCAAAATTTTAAATCTACATGGTGGTTGAATGTTCCAGCCAAACTCTAAGCTAGTCAGCCACCACGTGAAATATTTTGATTCGTTCTCGTAGACCTTTCCGATAGTAAAAAAAAAAAAAAAGTTTGTTTATTGGTCACAGGGTTAAGTAAGAGTCTGTCATATGTTGAAATTAAGACTTGTACATCTGATTAAAAGTGTTTTAGAAGTCTGTCTGGAGCGGTCTGGTCCATGCACTTGGTTGTAAATCTTAGGTGGGGAGATACCATGGTGCATTCATCTCTGACTGTACCACACACACCTTCCAATACCTAAACCTGTCAGACAGACTCACATTCACTTTTTCCATCACCTCAAATTAAAAGGTGTAAGGGATAAAGCATGATCTGTATTTACACTGCCCACTCTAAGAGAACCCCATTGAGATAAATTAAATTACTTCTGAAACTGCCTAGTAACAAGACACCAAGTAAATGTTTTCCAGCCATGATATGACAAATAATATATTGGATTTACAACAAAACAAGAGATCTAAGGAAATATACAATGAAATTAATTCCCTGGTCTAGATGCACAACTTCAACCTATTGGGCTGTGAAGGAACAGTGGCACTCAGTGTGGTTAAGTGCCTACAGTATGTGTCAGACCATTACCACCGAGAGTAGCCCTGTGTGGTCTGAGAAGATATAATATACAGCTCATGATGGTGAGAGAGTCTCTATTGTGGCTTGGGCATCATCAGCTTGTTCAGTCTACTACGACAAGAGGCCTTTCTACAGAGTGTCACTTTCTCAGATGTGAGTCAGTTCTCTGTACTTTTACATTTAACATTAAAACTACAGAAAATCTTTTTTTTTAAAGGTTGCAGGTTTGATCTTCACCAAGGGGTGAACCATACACTAAAGAGTTGCTTAAGAAACCATAAGGAATACGGAGTCTGGCTCTATCTTTGAAAGGTAAGTTTGACACTCCAACAACCCAGGAATTCCCTGATCCCACTAGTCTACACTAGAATCACAGGACAAGATTTCATTTACCGACACCTGCATAAATTCTGTTGTCAGACGTGCTTTTTAGAAAGTTTAAAATAACAAAGAATCTCTTTTGCCAGAATGCAAGAATAATTGGTAAAGATGGTTAGTCATGCTTCAACTCCAAGAAGCCACAACTGGAAAATGATTCATTTAAGGGAAAGTAGAACAATTAGGTCTTGTTTCAGTGTATCTATTATTTTAAACGGCATATGTTTTTCAGTTAATTTGCTCCAAGGGAGCTCTTTTATCCATTAGTGCTTTGTATATTGGAAACCAGTCCAGAGCAATAGCAGCTAATGAATGCATTGCTTGACCCTGGAGGCTGAACAGGGGGTTTTCTTCCCGCACCCTGGAGATTCATATTGCCTAACGTATTCTGACAGGAAAGGCCAACTAGTAGCCAGCACAGCATTTACAGGGGTCACATGTATTCTCAACAGAACACACCCAATCTTTCAGTGGCTCCCGCACACAGTAATCCTGTCAACACATAAGTTACGACAAGACCCACCTCTACTCTCATAAATTGGTTCAGATTCAATTTCTCAAATCGATTACAGTAGATTATTTGTGTAACGTTTTTGATGGAGCTTGTGGTTAAACACATAATTGTTTATCTTCTATATCTTCCATTTTATGTAATTTTCATAATAGTTCTATTTCAGTTAGTTAGCAAATATCAGTGAATTCAAATAATTTTGTAATGAAAGGTATAATGAATAATACATCAGGCATTATACAAGCTGCTGCATGCACGCTTTTAAAAACATATCAATATGACTGGCAGAACAGTTACAATAGCGCAAGACTTCATATCCGTCATGATTGAACTGCATAAAGGACGCAAAAGCATGACTATTTAGCTTGGCCACATGTCTCACCACAGCCAATCAGACAACAAGGCTTGGGTATATGGAGATGGCGTTCTCGCAAACCATTTCCTTATTCCTCAACCCTGTGCTGGATTCAGGCCCAGAACCTGTTTGGAGCAAAACCAGCTACATGTTCAGTGCATGCAGACTCACCATTTAGGTTGGCAAAGAGCTAAGTTCTCCTGACTGGAAATTTAGCACAGATGACATTTTCATGTTTGAGAAGACTAGCTGTCAAGTATATGAAAGACTGATCCAGTCTCGTATTGTCCATCCCAAAACGATAAAGGTTATTGTGTAAAACAGATTAAATTGCTTGCGGTCATTATTATTCTCACTGTTCAGAATGAATACAGTCGGCCTGGGGGAATAACTGAGTCTTTGGCACACATTTAGAAAAAGCACATGCACATTTACAGATGTGGCTTGATGGGTATTATTCACAATATCCTGACGTTGTTTCACTGTACATCACTGTACATGTAAATGTCCATTAATAAGGCTAAAGACCGTCAGACGTGACTCGCAGCCCAGAGTACCTTATTTCTGG
>CM070821.1:52189013-52286461 GCA_036326025.1 Chrosomus eos | reverse complement strand
GGGGCCTGTTTTCAAAAAGGGAGGTTAAGTAAAAAAACTCTGAGTTTTTTAAACCCCTGAAATGAGGGAAACTCGGGGTTTTTCCCGTTTCAGAAAGGGGGGTAATCAAACCTGAAAAAAGCAGGGTAAGTCAAGCCCGTTTCTGAAAAAAGAGGAAAACTTATACTCAGATTTTCCAATTTACCACCCCGGTTAAGGAAACTTTTTGTAAACCCTAACCTGGTCGGGAGCAGGTTTTTTCTTTTAAACCCAGAGTTTTTTGGGCGGTTTTCCCCCCCTTTTTTTAAAAGGGGTTTTTTAAACACCAACAATAATACTAAAATTTTATTTAAAAAATTATTTAAGGAATATATATATTGTTTGCCCAGGGTTTTAATTGACAAAATTTTTTAAAAAAAAGGAAATTAAAAAGTTTGCTAAACTTTTTTTTTTATTACCCCTTTTTTTGATAATATATTTGTTTTAAAAATCTTTAAAAAAAAAAATCTGAATAAAAAACTTTCTTTTAAACTCAATTATTTTAAACATTTTAATAAGTTATTAATTTATTAAAAAAAAAAGTTGTTTTTTAAACAATTATTGAAATTTGTTGGGTTTGATTGTTTTATTTTAACAAATTTTAATTTTTTAATGTCATTTTAACTGATGTAATAATAACCGTTTAAATTTAAAAAATGCGGGTTTTTATATTTAATAAAATTTTTTAATACCAAAACCGTGATATTTTCTGAAGTTTAAAGGGTTTAAAAAACCCCCCCCCACTGGGGGAAACCCCCTCCCCCCCCCCCCCCCCCCCCCCCCCTTAAAAAAGAATTAAAATTTTACTCTGAGTACATTTTAAATGAGCTACTTTTTACTTTTACTTTTAAATTTTTTGGGCCGGGACTTTTACTTGAAATTTAATAAAATTTTATCAAGTAATAGTATTTTTACCTTTAGGAAAAAAATTGTATTACTCTTTCCAACCCCCGGTTTGTTCTAAAAAATTCTAAAAATGGGGCATTACACACTGAATTGTGTCCCTACTATTTATGAAGTTTAGGCCTATTTGTCATAATTTCTGGTGTATTGAGTCGGCTTCTTACAACTGCCTGGTTCTGTTGGGACAGGAGGCTCCAAAAGACAGATATTACCATCAGAATCTATTGGAACCAACGAAAAACCCAGCCCAAAGTAAAATAAATGGAAATATCAAAAATAACACATAAGTAGACCTCTTACAAGGCTTGGATCTTCGGGAGTGACTGGCTCTGATGAAGGAATTCCCTCAGCCAGAAATTATGTTGCACTGCTAGACACTGGATGCTATTTAGTTATTTAATATATCAAATGTTTGTAAAGTCAGGTAGCTGATTGAATTATGTTTATATATTTTATTTTCAGCTGCTGCCACATTCTTTTAAATCCTGCAGGATTGCACCTAGCCTACATGAAAATTAAAATTAGGTTGAATAACTGTTCTTCCAGTTTCACATCTGATATTACAACAGTTGGGTAAGTTACTCTAAAATAGTTATTAATTACTAACTACAAATTGCATCTTCAACAGTGTAATTACATTAATGTAATAATTACTATCTTTAGAAAGTATTGGTCTACTTATTACTAATTATTACTAAATCCTATATCAACCTCAACCACTTGAACAATACAAGGAGAGACAATAAACTGCACTTTTAATGCTTTCAAATTAACAATATACAATTGCATGAATTATTCTTGAATTGATCAAAGTGTGTAGAGGGAGAAGGTTAAAATACCTTTTAAAAATGTATGTTAAATCCACTATTGTTTTATACTGAATTGGTCTATAGTCTATAGCCTATTAATTGTAATTACATCATGTTTTATTTTAAATTACAGAAGAATTAAGAGTAATCCCTTTAATTAAATTACAATATTTAGATTACTTGGTAATTAATTACACCCAACACCCCTTTTTGTCTGGCGCTGTTGCCATGGTGACTCGTAATATCTGCGCTCCATTGATAATGGCTTTTTATAGTTGTGGTGCACGCGCTTAACTCAGAGTCAGTCAACTCAGAGTTGATTGAACCAACTCATTTCAGCTGTTCTGTAACCGAAAACTCAGAGTTTCCCATCTCAGGGTAAGTCTACTCAGAGTTCAAGTTTTAACTCAGAGTTGGTTGAACCTCCTTGTTGAAACAGGCCCCTGAACAGAACAAACAATCAACCAAACACCATGGAAACAAACAGGCAGGAGGTGGAGAAGGACAGAACTGAACTAAATTCCAGAACACAGACAAAGGGTGTTTCTCAAAACCAAGAATGCAAAGAACGGACTTGTGTTATTGGGCAGAAAGCTCTTGCTAGTTGTTCTTGCAAGAATTAACTCACAAGGTAGTTCGAGCACACTGAACGCTGCTAACAGTTTGAGACGATGTGTTCTTGCTGGTATTGCGCAATAATACCCCCGCACAGACACCGTCTGCAGTACCCAAACATAACGAGAATTATTGACGATAACCAACCCATTCTCACTCCCAAGGCGTCAATAACTGAAGCATGGTCGAGCGCCCGAGGCGTCACATAACAGACGCTAAAGGCGCCCCCTGGGGTCACTCTATGACGCATTAGGAACTCCATTGCTTTCAATGAGAAACCTGTGGCGTCAATAACAGACGCGAATTTTATCAGTAGGAAAGGAAACAGCGCTGAAGAAGTCTCATTCCGAACACACATCGCGATATTTGGCATCAGGTCACGTGTGCCAGATGTTGGTAAGTAGACGTAAATACGCTGTCCAAATAATGTTTGTTTTAATGTATTTTTTGTTTTTGGTGATATTAATCAACCAAAGGTCTAGGCCTACAGCACGTCACGTGACAGACAGTGTTTAATCACGTTAGTTTAGTAAACTGGTGTTTTGAATAAAAAAGCAATGAAACGCAAAGCCTCCGTGGAGATGACAGATATAATGCAGTGACTGAACATGAGAGAGCATTAATCTGATTAATATCACGCAAAAACAGAAAAGACATTAAAACAAACATTATTTGGACAGCGTATTTACGTCTACTTACCAACATCTGGCACACGTGACCTGATGTCAAATATCGCGATGAGACTTCTTCAGCGCTGTTTCCTTTCCTACTGATAAAATTCGCGTCTGTTATTGACGCCACAGGTTTCCCATTGAAAGCAATGGAGTTCCTAATGCGTCATAGAGTGACCCCAGGGGGCGTCTTTAGCGTCTGTTATGTGACGCCTCGGGCGCTTGACCATGCTTCAGTTATTGACGCCTTGGGAGTGAGAATGGGTTGCGATAACAGCCAGGCTTTATCGCCCAAGCTCATGGGTTACTCTACATACACTACAATGTAATGTTCATAACAATAAAGCAACGCCTGTCTCCTTTTCATTCTGCTACTGTTGTTTGTTTGTGTACATCACTAGCCAACAGCGGGGGAAAAACACCGGTAATATATTTTGTTTGAATCAGCAATATTGATTGTTTCCTCACCATTGACAGATTGTCATTTATGATACACTGTTTTAACGACAAAGACTCTGATCTTAATTTTGATATAGTGTTTGTGCAGATTATCATAGAAACAATATTGTGGGGGCCATGGAAGATGGGTAAAAATCATCAAATTTAGGTGGAGGTTTTAACTTTTAATAAAAATGCTGGCGGTGAAGGATTTTATTTAAATGCTACCATCACATGAAGCACAAATTTTTCCAGGTACCATTTATTCAATGTAGCTGTCATCTGTTTAAATAAAGGAAACAACAAACATACCAATGAGCGCATTCACTTTGATGGAGTCCAGTGCTGTTTTGGTTGTTTTTTTTCCCGTTAGACTTGATGTCGCCAGAGCCTCGTGTCCAAAAATGACAACAGCCAGCTCCTGGGTAAACACTGACATTTTGGTCTTAGACAATCTCTCGAACGCCCTTTTTGGAATGGTGATTCCTTCACCCAGGGACATCTATTTAGATAACAGTAAAAAAACAAAAAAATTGTGTCAGAAGTGTGTGTGCGCGCATCAATGACATTAACATTGGCTATACTGTATTACATACACTTGCAACAACAAAAAAACAACCTTTTCAGGATACTGCAATAAATTAAGGATAATTTGCTAAAAATATTTTAAGTAAATCTACATATCTCTTTTTGGTAAAAAAATGTAAACAATGTTTGGCTTTTTCAACGACTTAGAAACAATTAATAAACATGCAACTGTGGAACAGTTAAGAGATAGTTCACCCAAAAATGTAAAGTTCTGTCATGATTTCCTTATTCTCATGTTGTTCCAAACCACTCATATCTTCCTTTGTGTTTGGCAGAATAAATAAATGTATACAGGTTTGTTACAACTGAAGGCTGAGGAAATGACCAAACTTCCATTTTGGGGTGAACTATCCCTTTAAGACACTACCAGTTATAACAAAAAGGGATAGTACAGCCAAAAAATTTAATTATCCCATGATTTAATCACCCTGAAC
The DNA here is from genome assembly GCA_036326025.1 of Chrosomus eos. Classification (NCBI taxonomy): domain Eukaryota; kingdom Metazoa; phylum Chordata; class Actinopteri; order Cypriniformes; family Leuciscidae; genus Chrosomus; species Chrosomus eos. The sequence continues at coordinate 52,281,985 of CM070821.1, read as the reverse complement.
CAATCCTAAGTGTATATGACTTTCTTCATTGAGATGAATACAATCTGAGTTTTATTATTTATACTCTTTTGCTGCAAGTCGACTTGTGTATGGCCGTCTGCCGGAAGCTATTTATTTTAGTTAATAAAGTTTAAATATGTTTTTTTTTATTTTTACACGAACTCATCGCTTCACTTCAGAAGGCCTTAATTAACCCCCCTGAGCCTGTGGTGCACTTTTATCATGGATAGAAGGCTTTGATGGACATCCAAAAAAATATATACCCATTGATTCTCACTATAAAGCTGGGAAGAGCCAGGACATTTTTAAATATAACTCAGATTGTATTCGTCTGAAAAAAGAATGTCATATACACCTAGGATGGCTTCAGGGTGAGTAAATCATGGGCTAATTTTAATTTTTAGGTGAACTATCCCTTTAAGACGGACCTTTGTACTAACTCTGATAAACACCTACATAAAGACATTTAAAAATTTAATTTTCTTTTTTATACTGCTCAGTTTATATTTTTTGTTCACAACATTGTCGATATTGTATTTAATTTTAGTAGTTTGCTTACATTAAAGCATAATGTATGTGTTAATGTTTAATATGTTAAAGGGCCTATATGCGTTTTTCTGAATTTTAAACTCGCGACTGACATCTGTGGTCAAAAAACAGAACTGCTCTTCCTTTCTGCTCGCTCTCGCAGCGCTCGCTCGTACGTGCAAACTTCACAAGTCACCTGCTGCAAGGAGGTCAACATTACGTTTACAGAGGTAAGAACAGTCAATAACATATATTGTTTGAGATAAGTTTGCGAGTGTAGGCTACTTGCTGACTAGCGGTGGTGATCTGAAACGTTTAACATGAACGCGCTTGACGTCACATCCGCAGACAGCGCGGGAAAAATCCGACCCGACAGAAAATAGGAAAAATAGGATACAAGCTTATAGGTGCACCCACTGTGAGCGGACAAGGTGTCAGTATGCTCAACAGGAGATGCTTGAGTCATAAATGGTCAAATAAAAAGGCTATTGTTACGTTTATTTTGGGGGGAAAGTTGCATATAGGCCCTTTAACATGAGAAACATATCTGTGCATGTATCCATACCATTTCTGCTGGTGGTGATACAACTTCTGTATGTTGCACTTCACTTGATGAGGCTGGAGCTACCTTCATGGCCGCCACTATATCTTTTAGTGTTTTCACTACCTTTGGCAACTCTAGTGATACAAACATGGTGAACATTATATTGGTTTTAAACTCATGTGTTTCGTCAACTATAAAACAAACTACACTTCATCATAAATACCTTTCAATGCACTGAGAATTTCATCGTCAAGCTTTGGTGTCTTTTTTGGGCACTGTGATGAGCTATCATCATCACTTTCTGTTTCAAGCTGTAAGAGAAAAAGATTTCAGCATTGTGTTTAATATAAAATAATTATTTTTATATTATTTATTGCAACACTTACATTTCTTAGTGGTTCCTGCATGGGAGAGGATTCTGCATCAATGGCTGTTGCGTCAGAGTCTGAGTCAGAGTCATAAAGTGGTGGGGCCGTGTTAGGATCAGGTACTTTTTGTTTTCTCAGGTCCTCCTTCAGGGCATCAACCATGTGTGTGGCTGCCTGTTTTGTCAGGGTCTTAGCACAGGTCAGGACAGTATCAAGATTAAGATTTCAAGACAATCTATCACTACAAAGTAAGAATTTTGTGACTACAATAAATATAAGAAATAATACTGTCCTTCAACCAGAAATGCAAAAGCTGTCATACTTCTGTGTCCCTTTTTCAAGTTTTAAGTTAAAACACTATCTACAGCCATTGTATGGAAACGTTTAATCTCTATCATTGTGAAATAATCCTGTGATATAAGTCTCTTACATTCGGCTGGTTACATTAAGTAAAAATAATAATAATAATAATTACAGCTCTTGTTGAGTCTCTCTTGTGTGGTTGCTTTGGTATAGGGGTTGAATCCGTCAGTTCAAGTGCCTGTAAAATAATAATAATAATAACATTAAACAATTTTTTTTTTATTATAGCCTATTAGTAAACAAACAAAAGATTTAAAAGGGATATTGCCTGTCTATTAATCAAAATAAATGAATTTATTTATATTTTACATGACTAGAGTTAACCAGTAGCGGTATTAACATATGGTAACGTGGCATCTGACGCACAGAAGCCAATGGCACATGTTGCTATGCTTAGTTACACTGGAATTCATTGGCATGTGCCACTGACAATTTCGCGACACACTGACATTACACCTGACTGACACTGAGTTACAGTAAACCTTTATTTTTTACATGATGATGCATGGACATACGCCGGGAGGTGTAGGTCTTCAGCATCATGTTAACAAAGTTTTACAGTAACGGATGTGGAACGAATGTTAAACGTGTTTTAAACATTTAAAAGAATGTTTAAAACACATATGACTGACTTTAATATGATTAATTTAAAATATCACTAAATTAGGCTATTTATTTAGGATTTAGAGTCACAATTATGTCAGTAAAGCTGCTCAACTCATCTGCCAGTCACTACTGGAGGTGTCACAACATACGGACATGTTCTGCGACTCAGTGTCAGGTGTCATGTCAGTGTGTCGCGACAATGTCAGTGGCACATACCAATGAATTCCGAATGTGGCACTAAGCATAGCAATATGTGCCATTGGCTTCTGTGTGTCAATGCCACGTCACTTAATGTATCTAATTAAACTGTTTTTCTACATCTGACTCATTTAGTAGGTTGAACCTCTAAGGTTGTTGCTTGTAGTTTCTGAAGACCAATTAAGAAAATATAGATTTGAAAATCGTTACAATTCGGCAATGCCAGATGGCTTTGGAATAATGTTTTTATTTCAAATTAACTTTATGCACAAATGCACCTTTGCTGATTTCTTTGGATTAGCTCGTAATCCAGCAGCTTCCATGCGTGACGTTTTGAAGATAACCTTTACAATTAGAAGTTAACAAGTAAGTTAAACAGTGTATTTGTCACGGTTGGTGTATGCAGGAGAAGAAGAGGAGATCAGGATTTCCAAAAACAATATACTTTACTTAAGTAAACAAAACAACAAACAGGTTCAGGCAGGCAGACGGGCAGAGGATACAAACACACCTAACATAAACGCACCTAACATCAACAATAACCGACCAGGAGTGAGGGAGAACACAGGGTTTAAATACACATAGAACAGAATGGGGAAACAAGGCACAGCTGGGGCAAATGAACTGATAATGACAGGTAAAGAGGTGAAGGAACTGAATACAAACGAGGAGCGGGAAAACTGGAACACAGGACTAAACCAAATACACAATGACGGGGGGAAAACTCAGGAATACAGACACAAGACAGACATAACTGTAACATTACGCCCCTCCTCGAAAAGGCGTGTCCCCACGCCGTATAAACATCAAATAGGGGCGGGAGGGTGGGCGCCCTGGAGGCTGACGAGGGCGTAGCTTTCCTGGAACAGGAAGCCTCCAGGGCGGGGCAGGCCGTGCTGGTAGCCAGGGTGAAGACGCCCCTTCGGGTGGCCAGGGTGGAGACGCCCCTTCGGGTGGCCAGGGTGGAGACGCCCTTTCGGGTGGGCAGGGTGGAGACGCCCCTTCGGGTGGCCAGGGTGGAGACGCCCCTTCGGGTGGCCAGGGTGGAGACGCCCCTTCGGGTGGCCAGGGTGGGGTCGCCCCTTCGGGTGGCCAGGGTGGGGTCGCCCCTTCGGGTGGCCAGGGTGGGGTCCTATATCCCCCCCCCAAAATTTTCTTGGGGAGAGTGACAGGTTTGGGAGGGCTGGACGGGACCAGCGGAGAAGGCGGCTCTGGCGGGCAGGCGACAGGCTCAGGCGGGCAGGCGACGGGCTCAGGCGGGCAGGCGACGGGCTCAGGCTCAGGCGGGCAGGCGACGGGCTCAGGCTCTGGCGGGCAGGCGACGGGCTCAGGCTCTGGCGGGCAGGCGACGGGCTCAGGCTCTGGCGGGCAGGCGACGGGCTCAGGCTCTGGCGGGCAGGCGACGGGCTCAGGCTCTGGCGGGCAGGCGACGGGCTCAGGCTCTGGCGGGCAGGCAACGGGCTCAGGCTCTGGCGGGCAGGCAACGGGCTCAGGCTCGGCAGGGCTGCAGGGGAGCTCAGGCTCGGCAGGGCTGCAGGGGAGCTCAGGCTCGGCAGGGCTGCAGGGGAGCTCAGGCTCGGCAGGGCTGCAGGGGAGCTCAGGCTCGGCAGGGCTGCAGGGGAGCTCAGGCTCGGCAGGGCTGCAGCGGAGCTCAGGCTCGGCAGGGCTGCAGCGGAGCTCAGGCTCGGCAGGGCTGCTGGATGGGAGCAGTGGTGATGAGGACTTGGCAGGGCTGGCTTGGAGCTCTGTGTCCCAGTCTATAAGCCAGTCTTCCTCTTTCAGCTCTACCAAAATTCCGACTGGCACGGCGGGCATGACGGTCTCGGCAGAACGAGACACTGGACACAGTGGGGAGACAGGGACAGAAGGGAGATCTGGGATTACATCAACGGTGTAGGACGACCCACTCACCCACAGGATGTTGTCGATGTATTCCCTCAGGGAACATGTGGTGGCAGTAGCTGGAAATTGCCCAAAGAGTGGATCGTCCAGACCCATCCAGAAGGAGTGCTTGAGGGCTGCCTCTTTCCAGGACACCTGATGGGCGAGGTGGAGGAATTCCTCGATGTAGGTCTCAATCGGACGGTGATTCTGGGAGAGGCTGAGGAGTAGGTCGGTGGGATCTTGAGGGTAGAGGAAGATGCCAATAATGCTGCTGTAAAGGTCGGTTATTCTGTCACGGTTGGTGTATGCAGGAGAAGAAGAGGAGATCAGGATTTCCAAAAACAATATACTTTACTTAAGTAAACAAAACAACAAACAGGTTTAGGCAGGCAGACGGGCAGAGGATACAAACACACCTAACATAAACGCACCTAACATCAACAATAACCGACCAGGAGTGAGGGAGAACACAGGGTTTAAATACACATAGAACAGAATGGGGAAACAAGGCACAGCTGGGGCAAATGAACTGATAATGACAGGTAAACAGGTGAAGGAACTGAATACAAACGAGGAGCGGGAAAACTGGCGCCTGTACCATGAAGCCGGTTTAGGTGGCTAGCCAGCTATGTTTCAGCTTAGTTTCCGCCAACCCTGGGTTTTAGGTACTATGAAAGTAGCTCGGCTTTAATCGGTGTTCGTTGCCATGGTATCTTACGCTGCACGGCTAACCTGCTCCGGGGCAGGTTAAGTTCTGGATTCGAGATCTCAGACTGAAGTTTGACCAATCAGCTGTGAGCAAAGAAACATATAGGTGACGTAACTAATTCCCAGTGTTGGTTGCAATTGCTTTACATTTTCTTTCAAATCCTGTGGACATCTCAGCGCAAACTGTAAGACGAGCACATCGTAGAGAAAGAGTTTTTAGCCGGACAAAATCCCCTTGCCTTTCCTGATAGTTAGGTATCAAAGATACAGATTTTCTGCGGAAGGAATATCTTATCTTTGCGAACTTATTGAGCCGCTCATAAATAATTTAACATGTCGAATTCATGCACTTACTTTACCATAAATGGGATTGCGTTGCGTTTTTTTGCAAGTGCTTGCATACTTGCACGCAATCGCAACACGCAAACATACTTGCGGTGATGCACAGAATCTAGGAGAAAACACGGTTTGTCGAACCATTCGCAAGGTGGTCCTCGCTCTGCAGGAGTACATTAATAGTTTAATAGTGTTCATTTATTTACCATGTCCATAAGAGAGGCTTTTTATAAAATTGTCGGTAATATTGATAGGGTGACATCACATTTTTTTTTCTTCCAAAAAGCAAATTTCACAAATGTACTATACAATACAGTACTTGTTAAGCATTATTTTAATATTTTTTTATTCGGTTAATCTTATGATAGGATTCCCTATAGAGTCATTGAAGCAATATCCTGCACACATGTTGCAATGTCCACTTCTCTAGGAGAACATGAGGCAGATTATATTAATAGAAAGTCCTTTCACAGCCTTAATGTTCAGGTAGAGATTATGTGAACATGTGAACATTATTAATAATAACATTATAACATTATTATTTTCTGTGAGATGAATCTTTAAATTAATAGTAAAATTAACAGATAACAATCTACTTTCCGTGAGTATGTTGTGTCAGAGCTTTGAGGAAAGCTAGTTAAATTTGGTACAGTACAAAACACTGTTCATTTGAATTGGGACAGCAAAACCTACACAATAACCCCCTATCATGACCCTCATGTGTCAGTAAAACCATAGTAAAAGTTAGAGATGATCTTTGGCATCCTAAAGGCACGTTTTAACTGTCTTCGGCGCTTAAGAGTCACCAGAGGCATCACAGATAGTGTCTGCATGTGCCATTCTGCACAATATAGCCACCATAGAAAGGAGCCAGAACCACCACAGAAAGCTTCTCCCCGATGAAACTGACCCGAACACACTTGACCACCCAGCTGGTGCAAATGTAGTTGCAATCACCATACAATATTACACTTAATAAAAGCACATTGGAACTGCAGATAGGTCTCAAGCTGTTTTATTGGTTTTGTGGGATGGGGGAGAGAGAAAGAAAGCAATAGAAGGTTGCATTAATAAATATTCATGCTAAAGTGTTACTTGGTTTAATAAGTTCACTGAGATCAGTTTAATCTAGCTGTTGCATTTATTTTTTAAATGTGGAGCCTCCTCAGCTCACAGTCAGGCTCCTTTAGTGTGCAGTCTAGCTCTATAGGCTCCTTTAGTGTGCAGTCTAGCTCTATAGGCTCCTTTAGTGTGCAGTCTAGCTCTATAGGCTCCTTTAGTGTGCAGTCTAGCTCTATAGGCTCCTTTAGTGTGCAGTCTAGCTCTATAGGCTCCTTTTGTGTGCAGTCTAGCTCTATAGGCTCCTTTAGTGTGCAGTCTAGCTCTATAGGCTCCTTTAGTGTGCAGTCTAGCTCTATAGGCTCCTTTAGTGTGCAGTCTAGCTCTATAGGCTCCTTTAGTGTGCAGTCTAGCTCTATAGGCTCCTTTAGTGTGCAGTCTAGCTCTATAGGCTCCTTTAGTGTGCAGTCTAGCTCTATAGGCTCCTTTAGTGTGCAGTCTAGCTCTATAGACTCCTTTAGTGTGCAGTCTAGCTCTATAGGCTCCTTTAGTGTGCAGTCTAGCTCTATAGGCTCCTTTAGTGTGCAGTCTAGCTCTATAGGCTCCTTTAGTGTGCAGTCTAGCTCTATAGGCTCCTTTAGTGTACAGTCTAGCTCTATAGGCTCCTTTAGTGTGCAGTCTAGCTCTATAGGCTCATTTAGTGTGCAGTCTAGCTCTATAGGCTCATTTAGTGTGCAGTCTAGCTCTATAGGCTCCTTTAGTGTGCAGTCTAGCTCTATAGGCTCCTTTAGTGTGCAGTCTAGCTCTATAGGCTCATTTAGTGTGCAGTCTAGCTCCATAGGCTCCTTTAGTGTGCAGTCTAGCTCTATAGGCTCCTTTAGTGTGCAGTCTAGCTCTATAGGCTCCTTTAGTGTGCAGTCTAGCTCCATAGGCTCCTTTAGTGTGCAGTCTAGCTCTATAGGCTCCTTTAGTGTGCAGTCTAGCTCTATAGGCTCCTTTAGTGTGCAGTCTAGCTCCATAGGCTCCTTTAGTGTGCAGTCTAGCTCTATAGGCTCCTTTAGTGTGCAGTCTAGCTCCATAGGCTCCTTTAGTGTGCAGTCTAGCTCTATAGGCTCCTTTAGTGTGCAGTCTAGCTCTATAGGCTCCTTTAGTGTGCAGTCTAGCTCCATAGGCTCCTTTAGTGTGCAGTCTAGCTCTATAGGCTCCTTTAGTGTGCAGTCTAGCTCTATAGGCTCCTTTAGTGTGCAGTCTAGCTCTATAGGCTCCTTTAGTGTGCAGTCTAGCTCCATAGGCTCCTTTAGTGTGCAGTCTAGCTCTATAGGCTCCTTTAGTGTGCAGTCTAGCTCTATAGGCTCCTTTTGTAAAGGGCCCTGACTGAGTCTGTTTCCACCTGAAACATAATTCCACCACAAACATGATCATTACAAGTTTTTGGGAGGCTATTCAACTCACAAAAAGGTCCTTGACAAACACCTGTAATGTATGTCAAGGGTTTTAAATCCTTCGTTCACATTTCTTTTGAAGCCTGTTGAGGTAGAGGCTTTAGTTTCTGGGACAGGTTGTGAAAAATCCTACAATAAAAGAGATGTGTAACTTGGGCCAGTCCCTGTTTTATGCCACACATTCAAATGTTTGCCTTAATAAAAAGTCCAGTACATTCACCTCAGCAACTGTCCCAGAACACAGACAGAGTGTCTTCATCACTTCCTCCTCCCTGATAAATAAAAGTAGGCCCATATGTTTCTGGTGTTCTGTTATCATACTGACCTCTGTGTGGGATACTGTGTGTGTGTGTGTGTGTGCTGGCTTCAACAGGGACACTGCATTTCCCTCTACTGCAGAACATACAGTCAGCCATATTTAAAACTTAAAATATTAATGTATCGCACACGTACCCAGTGTTACTTGCTTAGAGGAGCCAGCACCAGGGTCAGATTGTACAGCACCTGTAATCCCATCCATAATCAGCCGTCCCTTATTCCTATCAGAGCCAACTCAGTGTATTCTGGAGGAGTGGCCCTCCACTGGTTTTCTGAATTTCACTCTTTTTTCGGTTTGCCTCAAACAAATAAAAAAATAATAAAAGGTTGTGTGTAAATAAATACTTACTAGGCTACTTTTAATTATATTTTGTCTTTATCAGCTGCCAAAAACGTTTGGAGTTGCATCTAAAATCAATGAATATTAATCCTTACAGGTATATACATGCAATTTTTTTTATAGCTATATTATAAAAATATAGGCTATATTTTACACACACATACATTCATAGCCTATACATCATTTCACATGAATAAAGAACGTATTTATTTAGCACACATTAACGCAATCAGCAATCTTTCTCCAACAGTCTTCTCTTGCTTTGGCAGCAGAGACCGTATTGTTTCGAGCTTGTAATACATATTTAAATTCATCGTAATTCTGAATGATTATCTCTTGCTCCTCCGCGGAAAGAAAGTATCGCTCTCGCTCTATCCATATCGAACGCGATTGGTTGTCCGGTGCCAACGTCACTTTGGTATGTGCACGCGCTCGTGGAGTAATCATAGCTTAAGATCAAAGCCTGTGTTGACAGAGAAAGTTGATGAGCTGCGTCATGGTACCAATAAAGCCTGATTGCATCGGTTTGGTTTTGTCAACTCAAAACTAATCCTGTAACTCTGAGTTTGTTCAGCTACCTTCATGGTACAGGCCCCTGGAACACAGGACTAAACCAAATACACAATGACGGGGGAAAACTCAGGAATACAGACACAAGACAGACATAACTGTAACAGTATTTGAATCACACAGTTGGAACACAGTATCTGATTACTGAATTACAAGGCACTTAACATTTATTTAATAATTTATTTCATTACATTTAACATCTGTATACCTCTATGTTACTTGTAAGTAGGGATAAAACAAAGTCTGTCTGCAGAGTTAAAAATTGTATACTGAAATTTTGTATTAATTCCTAAAAAATCATAGCCTGACTTCGTCATACTCATATTCTGGTCAGAACATGAGTCTGATACTGCTCCATAGGGCTTTGATTATGAGGCGTGTCTTAACCGAACCAGGAAAAACAACAACTCTGCACTCAATTGGATAGACCGACAACCAATCAGAGAAACGCAGTAAGTGACGTATGTTGAGCAACGCATAGTTATCAAACAGAACTCTGGAAAAAGTATGAAAAAAATAGTGAGTGTTAACGATCTTTGCCGGTGTTGCAAAAAGAACTTAAGGATTCGCGGAGTAGGCCTACTTGCATGCAAACACGAAAAGCATTTTTTAAAGAAAAAATACGTTTGATGACGTGATGATTACGTTATTGGATGGATTATCTGTCCATCATCGTATAAAGCCCGCCCTGGCAATTTGATTGGTCCGACCATTTTTTGGCTGATCATAATTACTCCTCAATGGATCGAGTCCAGACCGAACTTCCTGACCAAAAAATGTTGTGGGCGGGGTTCGGGCTGGCATCCAGGCTAAAAAAATCACTTTGTTCTGCCTAATTACAATTATGAGGGTTTTTTTTCAATACAAAATATTACTACTATGACATCAAAAACCATAAAGGAATTTCTTTTAAGCATCAGTCAAATTAATATTCTATTCTACTCCTTGGAAATGGAAATTGTACACATTTTAAAACAGAAACACAATATAAAGTAAGCACTCAGAAAAACGTTTTTAAATGTATTATCAACTGTTACATTACTTTATTAGAATATGTTTTAGCCAAGTACAAATGTCTATTCACATGAAATAGTTAACTTACACATACATTACACGGATAAATGGGGAGAAGGGGATAAGTGGAGAAGGGAGGGGGGGCATAAATATATAAAAACATATATTATTAAAGCATTTTACATACCTTTCCTTTCCTCTGAGTTTTCATCTCCAGTCAATCCTTTGAAAGGGTCACACAATAAATGTCACAAGTTGCTGATCAAGTCGAAGTTACGTTAGTTTCAGTATAATAAAGTGCAAATTACAACTCAACAGACATCGAAGAACGAATGTATTTTTCTTTTACATTTATCGTTTTATCAAAACGTATGTGAATATTTTAGTAATATTTACCTTAATGCGTCAGGATGGAAATGCACAAAAATTTTCGTCGTTGACTCGTTAATAAGCTAGACTATGGTGACTCTCAACTTGACCAATTACGTGACATTCGATCATGCGCGTTCACGTCATTGGCTGGTTTGTATTCAAAATTTGACCGGGAAATTTGGGCCAATGTTGTAGAGATAATTAAAGGAGAATTTACAAATCGTTAAGTTAGAAGTCCATTATGAATCGTACAAAAAGGAAATACAAAACATATATAAACAACGATGACCCTGAACCAAGGACAACCAAGTATATAAAAAAAGGGTAAGTAATTATTATTATTATATGTTGTTGATGAAGTTGTTATTTTTTTAGTTCTATTATTTTTACCTTTATAAGGCTAAATGCTTTTTACTTAATATTTAAAGAGGTAGGCTGTAATGTAACTCTGACACATATCTCATTTAATATGTCAGGTTTCAAATAGAAGGACCTATAAACATTTCTTAGAAAAAGAGAACATATGTCCACACCTTTTCTGCACACAGTCAAAGGTAAGAATTTGTCTCTTTTTTAATATGCCCATTTTTGCTGTTATTGTTTTTTCATAAACATTTTTATACAAAAGTTACTTTAATTTATTATATGCAATAAAGTTAGTTTATAGATACACACGTACATAAACACAAATAAGTTTTAAATTTAATAAGTAATCAATGACTTTATAATGTCATGTTATTTAATTTTTGTCTGAGATCATAAATCAGTCACTTCACAATGATAGCCTCATTGTGAAGTTACTGATTTATGACCTCAGAAAAAAATTAAATAACATTAGTATTACCTCATGTAGAAAGCCAGTGCCACAGGTGTATGCTTCCAATTTTGTAGTTTAAATTTTGCAGTTTAACATAATTATTTTAAATATGCTCAGATGTCTTGCCTTTTGATATGAAATACATGTAAGATTTTGGAATGAGCTTTTGCATTTATTGTCTTGAAAAGACAAAATATATCCATATCTTTAGTTTAACTTTGTGAAGTTAGCTGTGTTAACGTCAGAAGCACGTTTTTACTATAATCATTTGGCTGGATTTTTACCCTCAGTGCAGAAGACCACAGGAGAGAGACACAACCATATATTATCCGAGATTACACCATTATTTACATTTTATATACTATTCCATATATACGATCATACAGACAACCTTACTTGATGCACGCTATGAGGAAAATTTCTCCCAGATTGATCCTATGCAGGAGCCACCCGAGCCATTGGAAAGCAACACATCACAGGTAATGTTACACACATCATGTGATGGACCACATCGGTTTACAGTGACACAAATACACATCAATGCATGTTCACAGTTGTGAATTATTTACAAAAATCACACTATAGTAACAGCAGCACATTGTAGGTATTGTGACACAATTGTCATTTGTGTGTGCGTATTTGTGTCACTACACTTTTGAGAGACAAATGTCTTTATAGAGAAGTATGATGATAAACAATATTGCAAGCGCATATTACTGGCATATTACTGAACCATTTAAAAAGACTTCTAAAATAACTAAAACATGATTTTAATTAGTGTTTTGCAAGTGTCCTAGCTTTGGAAAACCCAGACAACTTCCGGCAAATTTAGATTCTAGATAGATTTTCATTAAAGCCCATTTCTAATGGGTCGAAATCAAAGGCACCAATCAGAAACGTTGGGGCGGCTTTACATGATGACGACAGCGCAGCGACGGTGAAGCAGATTTTGTACATTACAAAGATGGATTCCGCCGTGGAACATCACTCGTTCGAATCAGCTATCGCGTCTGTTTTAAGTGATTTGAACGTTTCCTTTTTGTTAAAACCCGACCAAAGAACAACACTCGCTCTGCATACGTCATATCCTTCATCGCTCTGATTGGTTTTAGCTCTATCCAATTGCGCCCAGAGGCCTTTGAGCGACGTCCGTTGGTGACGCCCCTTTGGAAATGATTTGTCTATGAAGCTTTGCCAGACCATAACTCAGTTACTACTGAGAATGATCTGGTTTTAACCAGGCTACAAGTGTCCTGGGTACATTTTACTGGTGGATATTATATAGTGAAACCAACATGTGTGTGTGTGTGTGTGTGTGTGTGTGTGTGTGTGTGTGTGTGTGGGTGGGTTGGTTTATGTGATTTATGAGGACACAAATTTGTATAATGACATGTGTATTACACTGGTATTACAACTTATGGGTGGTTTATGAGGACACTTCAAAAGTCCTCATAAAACAAATGGCTTAAAAAACATAAAAAACAATGTTTTATTAAACATTTTAAAATGCAGCATGTCTCCTGTGATGGGTAGGTTTAGGGACAGGGGCAGTGTAGGGGGATAGAATATATAGTTTGTACGGTATAAAAACCATTACGCCTATGGAGAGTCTTCATAATGCTGTTGCACCAACATACACACAGTGATATTTCTTTCATGAGATCATTTACCTAAAAATAATTGACTAATGTAATGAATGCTATTAATATAAACATGGAAAAAATAACTACCTAAAAATCTGTGCATGTCCTTAGGAGCCGTATAACGGTGATGAGTTGCTGTATCCTGGATCATCTCTTACCAAAGGCCAGAGTTTGCTGCTGTTGATGTCATATGTGTTACGACATAATCTAACAGGAGTTGCCTTAGAACATCTTCTAAAAATGTTTAATGAACATTTTCCAGGATTGGTACCAGAAACCGTATACCTTTTTAACAAATCATATGGTGAGTTTGGTCATTATGAACCTCATTTTTACTGTGTGTCATGTTGTAACTACTTAGGAACAAGAGAGAAAAGCCAGATGAATTGTGCTGTCTGTAAGGCAGCATTTAATGCTGATGCTAATCTGAAAAATGGCTCTTTTTTTCTAGTATTGAGCTTGTCATCACAGCTCAAAGACATTCTTGAAAATCCACGTTTAACTTTGTCAAGGCACACTACAGATGAGAAAGATGTAATAAATGACATACAGTGTGGAGCTGAATATAGAAAGTTGAGAGAAAATGGGCAATTAGGTGATTGTGACATAAGCTTACTGTGGAATTGTGATGGAATTCCCATTTTCAGAAGCTCAAATTACCAGGTGTGGCCCATTCAATGTCAGGTCATAGAACTACGGCCAGCGGACAGAAAAAACAACATCTGTTTGCCATGCATTTGGTTTGGTGCAAAGAAACCTATCATGTCGGTTCTGCTAACCCCTTTTGTGAATGAGCTGTGTTCTCTTGAGAGGGAAGGGTTAATTTGGAAAGACTCACAAAATGTAGAGCATATTTCCAAGGTGTATGCACTAATATGTAGCTCTGACTCAGTTGCCCGCCCACTCCTAAGAAACACGAAACAATTCAATGGACAATATGGGTGTGATTTCTGCTATCACATAGGTGGAGGTCCTTATCCATATAGAAGACCAGAGCCTCTTCTCCGATCTGAAACAGAACATTATGACCATGCTATGGCAGCTACCGTACAACTGCCAGTCAATGGTGTAAAAGGTCCAACGGAATTGATGAGATTAGAAAAGTTTCAGATAATTAATGGTTTTGTCCCAGAATATCAGCACAGTGTTTGTCTTGGTGTCACTCGACAACTGGCAACTCTGTGGATGGACTCCAACAATCACAACAAAGAGTGGTACATAGGCACGAAAGCTGACATAATTGACCAAGAATTGTTGGCTATAAAACCTCCAGTAGAGATTACAAGAACACCCAGGTCAATACAAGACAGGAAATACTGGAAAGCATCAGAATGGCGGTCATTTCTTGTTTTCTATTCTTTGCCTATTCTAAATGGTGTTCTAAAGAAGAAGTATTGAAACCACCTGTTTCTTTTAGTTTTTTCTTTGCATATACTTCTTCAACAGCAGGTGAAACTCTGTGAAGTCAGTGTAGCGGAAATAGCACTGAAGAAGTTTGTGATTCAGTTTGAGGTGCTGTATGGTATTAAGAATGTGTCATTCAATGTACACCTGTTGACACACCTTGCAGACAGTGTTAAGAACTGGGGTCCTTTGTGGGCAACATCAACGTTTTCATTTGAATCTTTCAATGGTACTTTATTAAAGTATGTCAATGGAACTAGTCATGTCCCTGTTCAAATAGTGAAGACATTCCTTAGGTGGAAGAGTCTGCGAAAAAGGGTGGGAAAATGTTTAGTTAACACAGACGATACACTGAAAGACCTCTTCACACAACTTCAAAATAGTAATTCCATGAGTTGTAAAGGGAAAAATCTGACTGGAAATGTCACTGTGTTTGGTCCTCATTCTGACACTGTAAGTCCATCACATGTCTTTGCCATAGAAGAATTGAATGGTGGAATAGTGTGTAACTGTACATCCTACACTCGTTTCCTAATCGGTGAGACACTGTATCATGCAGAGGCTAACAGCAGATTAAAGAAAAGAAATAATTCTATTGCAGAATTAAAAGATGGGACATTGTGTAAAGTCTTGAGCTTAGTTTCTTACGAAACTGTCACCAGTGCTTCAGACAGTGATTGTGGAAAAAAATGCTGTGTAGTCGTGGAGAATCTTGGAAAGTCAAGAAGACCATTGTGTAGGGACATTCAATTGAATATCTCATCCAAGTTTGTGTATGAGGTGTCTGAAAACAGTTATGTGTATGCTGTGAACACTGACTCATTTAAAAGAAAATGTGTAATGGTAAAATTACAGGACTGCACATTTGTCATACCTCTCCCAAATAATGTAGAAAGGGACTAAAGGGTTTGTAGAGTATAGCTGAATTGGGTGAGAATACCATAGAAACTAGATTTAAATTACACCATCAGAAACATGCTTTTCGTGAGAATGAGAAAGAATTGACAAGCTAAATGGTTTCTTTGACTGAATAGAAATGTTAAAGCAATCCTTTATAAAATTTTGTTGTATATACTCAATGTAACTAATAAAGGAATAAGTGTATTATAACATGTAGTACTGAGATCATTTAAAAAAAATACATGTCAACCAGCTATGCCGTGTGCTTTATGGATTAGAAATTTTAGAGTTTAGAAATATTGTCATGAAAGTGTACTTTCTTTAACTAAAACTTAATTAGACATTATAACAAAGTGCATTTTTAAAAAGTGCACTTAAGTGTGTTTAGAAATATTATAATGAAAGTGTACTTTAAGTAACAATTAATTAAACATTATTAAAAAGTGCATTTGTGAAAAGTGCACTTAAGTGTGTTTAGAAATATTGTCGTGAAAGTGTACTTTCTTTAAGTAACAATTAATTAAACATTATTAAAAAGTGCATTTGTGAAAAGTTTATAAATATTATGATGAAAGTGCACTTTCTGTAAGTTAAACTTAATTAGACATTATTACAAAGTGCATTTTTAAAAAGTGTACTTTAGTGTGTTAAGAAATATTGTGAAGAAAGTGTACTTACTTTAAGTTAAACTTAATTAGATATGACTACAAAGTGCATTACAAAAAGTGTACTTAAGTGTGTTTATAAATATTGTGATGAAAGTGTACTTTCTTAAAGTTAAGCTTAATTATACATTATTACAAAGTGTATTTTTCAAAGTGCACATAAGTGTGTTTATAAATATTGTGGTGAAAGTGTACTTACTTTAGTTAAACTTAATTAGATATTATTACAAAGTGCATTTGTAAAAAAATGCACTTAAGTGTGTTAATAAATATTGTCATTAAAGTGTATTCTCTTTAAGTATACTTAAGTGGACTTTAATTTTAATTATATTATATTATCTGCAAGTGCGCTTTTCAAAAAGTATACTTTTATTATTTTAAGCACACAAAAAGTACGCTTTCAATACAATTAAGCACACTTCTTTTTCACAAGGGAATGGAAAGCTTAATGCAAATGGGTGGAGTGTCCCTTTAACAACAGATCTTTTATTTTGTATTGTGATGTACATCTAAGTGTAACATTATTGAAAAAGAAAAATGTAGACTTGGTTCTATCAGGTTTTGATTTTTTTTTGGGGGGGGGGGGGGGGGTTGAGATGTGGGTGTGGCATTCAAACATGTATGCAAATGAGCAGAGATTAAGAGCATTAATGGATTGCAGAATCCTGCATACGACACCAGAGAGTCTGATGTTTCACCGGAAGATTCAGTTATGATATAGTAGTACACTTGGCAAGCTTTTTTATTGCCTTATTTACCAATCTATTATTTTAGTATACATTAGTACCATTTAAAGTCTTAAATGCTCAAAGTTCATCCTGTGAAAACCGGTTTAAAAATGGACATTGCTTTTTCATGAGTGTCTTCTTTAAAAAGAGACCAACCGTAGGTCTGTATTACAAAGTAGTCATGAACTACAACCATTTAAGTTCAGATCTATGATCAGAGTTAAGGACTGTTTAATAATCAGCCAAGGTCTACAGCCCTGGTACTTGGGACCTGAGGTGGGAATATATTGAAAATGAAATTAAAAAATGTTTTTGGGGAAATTTTCAGGCTCAAATCTGTCAGTCTTAACTGATTAGGTTGCATTTAATAGTGGATGTAGGACCTGACCTAAATTATGAGGCTCAGGCACAAACGTTTTTTTTTTTTTTTTTTTTTTTGTTATTATTACGATATTTTTACGATACACAATTAAAATGATTAGTTTTCAGCATTGCAGCTAACAGGTAGCAGGTTGAACAGAAGCCTCATTGAAAGCGAGTCATTGACAAATGCCAAACAAACACTCCTAACATTTGTTCCTAAGCTTCCGTGTTTATGGCTCGTTTTTTCATAAAGTATTAATGACAACAAGCCCTCGAGTTACAGACAATTAGCGTGAACAGAATATGGAGCCGTTAGCAGGCAGCGGTGCAGCGCTGTCAGTGTTATGAGGTGAGTGACAGAAAACAGCATGCAGCGCTCAGGGGTCACACTGTTACAAACACACATCATGACCAACCCGCACACGTATTGTGTCGTCATGGGACAGTCTGTCCTCTGGAAATATTAACACATGATCCCAAACTGCACACAAACATACATTAAGAGCATGACATGAATGACTACTCTGGATCCATCACTCTGTTTTGGTAAAATAAGCCATGTAGGAAAATATTGCTCATTCTTAATTTAGTCATTATTGATGTTAAATTTAAAGTTGTAGGCTTTCTGTGTGACACATGAATGGACCTCGGTTTGTTTACTGCTTTACTGTAATAGTTGCCCAATGTAGATGCAAACCATTTTTAGGGCAGATCATATTATTGATATTACAGGATTCTGACTATTATTATGACATATGAGTAATTTTCATTTTAGCTAATTTTATTCTTTACTGAAAAAGAACATTCTTTGAAAAACAAAAGTCCTTCCTTAAATTTACATCGATAATTAGGGCTATGTCCTTGATGAACTGATTATTAGAGATCAGTTCAGATGATCTATGATATTGGAGTTGTATGTGAGTGCCATGTTGTTGCTATGAAGTTGCTAGGGTGTGTTTTGGGTATTGATATTTAAGGAATATTGATTGGTTCAAGGAACGAAAACAAAAACCGGAAATTAAATCAAGTGTAATCTTTCTGAACAGAAACGCTTGTTTGAAATTACGATTACCTTGTTAATAATGTTATATTTTAATTTGGCAATCAACCAATCATGAATTCAAATAGTAGGGCCTATGCAAATGTGAGGTTGATGCATCCAACATGAGCGAAATGCCCACTCTCAGCTGTCGGATCATTATAGATTAGTGTAGTTGTTAGCATTAGCTTTTGGATCTCAAGAGTTGTTCTGAGGATATGTCACCAACCGTTTGAGTATTATGAAAATGAATGGCAGATATGAAAAATTAAAACTGGTAACACTTTATTTCGATAGTCCACTTTAGACATGCTACTAACTATAAGTAACTTTGCAGCTATCAGTCATTAGAGTATTAGTAGACTGTCTGCTTAATATCTAATACTTTATTTTGTTGGTCTCCCAACAGACATTTTACTGACTATAATTAACTTTGCAACTACAAATCAATTTATTCTCCAAACCCGAACCCTAACCCTAACCTAACAGCCTACTACAGTCCACTACAGTCTACTAATACTCTGAGAGTTAGTTGACATGTAGTTGAAAAGTTACTTATAGTTAGTAGAAAATCTAAAGTGGACTATCGAAATAATGTGTAAGCTTAACTTTTTACCATATCCTCAAAAATACTGAAGACTGTTGAATATGGACCTCTTATCTATACAGAGTTCAAGGTAGAACTAGTACAGCATGTGTTGTGTTCACTGTGGTATTTCACCATATTTCAGCGGTGTTCCCATTGAATATTCAGAGTCATGGCATTAAAACCAGCCTGACCACAGTGAGCCGCTCATACGTCTCCCAGACATGACTGAGGTGGACCAGGGCCATCGTCCCACCAGAGCTCATCCAATAAACCTGCAGGAACATCACTAGCATGATCGTACGGGCACATACACTACTCGAGTACAGATTTCACATACATTTTTACACAATTATACACTATCTGTATGTACAATGACAAAACATGCTATGTGAAAGATATATTTAATAAATGTTTTAAAGCATATATTTCATTTTACAAGTCAACTGTGTTAGTGCTAGACATATATTTAGGGCACACTAATTATTAGTACAAATACAGATAAGTTTATAGAAACAATTTGTTCTGCACATGATCTTCTGACGATGTGAAAATTAAAGAACACAGACGCATTCATATCATTTCCATAATGACTAACACAATCTACCAGTTAGCGTCTGGTTTGAGACATGCTTTTCGGTGTTAAATAATTGGCGCAAACACCAGTACATTGACTATCGCAAACCTTAGTAAATCACCTTGTGATTCATTTAAACACTCTCCTCCCATAAATACTGCATCTGAAAGAGAAGCGTCTCAGGTTACTATTGTAACCATAGTTCCCTGAGAAACAGCGAACGAGACGATGCGTCGGATGACGCCGTGGGAACGCCTCCAGCGTGATTGCGTCTGAAGCATCTATGTAAACTAGTCCAATGGAAAGAGAGAATGAGCGTCACGGGCGGGTGACGTCATGACCAGGAAATGATAAAATCACTTCCGCTGCAAACCGGCAGTTAGCTTCAGCTTACTTTAGCTTAAATTTGCCGAAGCAAGCCGATCGCAGGGATGCAGGAAGTATGGCAGGGAGACGCATCGTCTCGTTCCCTGTTTCTCAGGGAACTATGGTTACAATAGTAACCTGAGATGTTCCCTTTATCGAAAAAGGGAACTCGCGATGCGTCGGATGACGCCGTGGGAACGAGAATACCCAAAGCGCCAGAATTACAAGTACCTGAGTGTCAGTCTGTTGTACTAAGCACTAAGCACCTGAGAACCTGCGGCAGCATCCAGGTCTAAACTGTAAATCTGACGAATGTGAGCGGAAAGGAAGCCCGCCGCATCACAGACATCTTGAAGAGAAACTCCATACAGTAAGGCTTTAGAAGCCGCCATACTCCTAGTCGAGTGAGCTCGGACCACCAAAGGACAAGGCTGGTCCGAGTACTCGTATGCAAGTGAAATAGCCTCAACTATCCACTTACTGACCGTCTGTTTAGAAGCAGGAAGACCTTTCTTAGGTGATCGAAAGTAAATCAGTAATAGGTCGGACTTCCTCCATGAGGATGTCCGATACACATAAGTGTCCAGTGGTACACTGGGCACAAGAGGTCAACTTTTTCCTGGTCCGAAAAAATGGGAGAGGACAGAAACCTGCAGCACAATAGGCCTCGGAATAATGGTAGACAACTTTGGAACATATCTATGTCTCGGGAAAGATTGCCTTGGCCATCCCCGGTGCACTCAGGCATTTGGGTACCGAAAGGGCCTGAAGGTCTGACTCATAGGGACGAATAGCTAGCAGAAATAGTCTTAAAAGAAAGGAACTACTCTGAGACCAAATCTAAGGGCTCAAAGAGCCCCAGATAGGCCTAAACTATTGTAAGGTCCCAAGCCGGCCCCTAGTGCAAGTTGCAGGCCTCAGCCTCAGGGTGCCACGAAGGAAACGAGTGATCAGAGGGTCTCGACCCAAAAAAGTACTATCCACCAGGGCGTGGAAAGCTGCAAAGGCCGCCACATATACCTTAAGCGTGGAAGAACATAGACCGGACACAAAGCGTTATAGCAGAACTCCAATATTGTGTTGCTGAACAGATAACCGGATTCCACTGACGCTGGTAACACCAAGACGTGAAAAAACTCTCGAAATAGTGAATATAGTTTCCTCGTAGCGGGAGTTCTGGAGCTAGAACGGTCTCAACAACCTCAGTTGAGAGATCACTCTAAATGAGTTGGGCCCCCTCAGAGGCCAAACCCACAGGTTCCAAATCTCTTTGGTCGAGGGTGAAATATGATCGGGATCTCCAATGGAGGACCGTCTAGAAGATGGATCAGGTCCGAAAACCAGATCCGACTTGGCCAGCGTGGTGCTACAGCAGTAGGCTTATTCCATACCGACGGACTCGCTCCAGAACTCCTGGGAGCAGAGCAACAGGGGGAAAGGCGTATAGACGTAGCCTCGGCCACGTCTGCACCATAGCAAAAACCTCCCAGATTTTCTCCACCGCCTCGGGGTGGAGTCTCCAGTCCCCTGGCCTCAGCTCCTGCCTCGACAGGATGTCTGCTCCTATATTCTGGTCTCCAGGAATATACACTGCCCTCAGAGAGAGTACCTTCCCCAAAGACCATAGGAGGATCTGGTGCGCCAGTTTGCAAAGCGAACGCAACCTCAGACCCCCCTGACGGTTCAGATAAGAGACCACCGATGTATTGTCTGTTCGAACGAGCACATGATGGCCCCTTAGGTCTGGAAGGAAATGTCTCAACGCATTGAAGACAGCCATCATCTCCAGGCAATTTATGTGCCACGAAAGATGATGACTTTTCCACAGACCCTGAACCGAGCGGCCTTCCATTACTGCTCCCCAGCCGGTGAGGGAAGCATTTGTCGAGATAGTAGCTCGATGGCAAAGAGCTCCCAACACCGGACCCTGGGTTAAGAACCAGTGCTTCCTCCATATAAATAAGGCACGAAGGCATCGCCGCGTGACCTTGACATACGAAGTGGGTTTCCCCTTGGGGAGAACCCTCTGGTCCTGAGCCAGCACTGTAAAGGTCTCATGTACAGCATGCCAAAAGGAATTCCGTTGGACGCTGCTGCCACAAGACCCAACAGTCTCTTGAACTGTTTTACAGTGCGTGACTGGCCTAGCCTCAGCTCTTCTGTGGCTGTTAGGATAGCAGCTACACGAACGGGCGACAGAGCGGCCCGCATCGTCACTGAATCCCGTACCACACCAAGGAAAGTGGTTCTCAATACTGGAGAAAGCACACTCTTCTTGGTATTGAGCCTCAACCCCTAACATCTGCATATGAGCGAGAACGACACCTCGGTGCCGAACTGCCAACTGCTCCGATTCCGCTAGAATCAGCCAGTCGTATATGTAGTTCAGAATACGTATGCCCTGAAGCCTGAGAGGGGCTAGAGCTGCATCCACGCATTTCGTGAATGTGCGGGGTGATAAAGCTAGGCCGAAAGGAAGAACCCGAGATTGGTATTCTTTGCCCCCGAAAGAAAACCTTAGGAACTTCCTGTGCTGAGGGAGGATTGAGATATGGAAGTAAGCGTCCTTCAGATCTATCGTGACAAACCAGTCCTCGGATCTGGTTTGAGTCACGATCTGTTTGAGTGTCAGCATCATGAACTTTTAGTTTCTGACTGACCGATTAAAAGATGAAGATCTAAAAAGGGGACGCAACCCTCCATCCTTCTTTGGAACAATGAAATAACGGCTGTAAAAACCCGACTCTCGGTCGGGTGAGTACACCTGTTCTAAGCTTCCTTTGCTAACAGGGCCTTTACCTCCTGTTCCATTACCAGAGCCTGCTCGGGATGCACCACTGTGGGCAACACCCCGTTGTAACGAGGAGGACGAGAACTAAACTGGATTCTGTATCCTTTCTCTACAAACTGCAGGACCCAACGAGAAATATTCGGCAGAAGCTTTCACGCTGCCAGAAAATTTACTAAGGGAACCAGCCCCTCGAGGCTGGTCTCTGGTGTTACCGAGACAACAAATCCTGGAGCCTGAAACATAATGGCAGGAACTACCTGAACTGGCTGCTCTAAAACCCCCCTCAGAGGGCGCGAAACCGATGCTGTGCCGCAGCATAGCATCAGCGACTCGCTGGAGACCGCTGCACCCTGAAGCACCAAGGGTGACAGGGTTGGCAGAACGGTCTCGTGAGGACCCTGAAATGGAACGGGCACTGTATAATGAGGTGTACACCGCTCTACTTCAGTCAGGGCTGTCCTCACAGGCCTGATGCATGAACATCAGGATCTTTTTGTTTTTTGAGCCGAAGTCTTCTTCGCCGAAGAACGGTCCTCAGATCCGGCTTTGACTTAGAAGACTTCGGTTGAGAGGGTTGCGTCTGTCTCCAGTATCTACGTGGAGGTGCACGAGACGCAGCACTCTCTTTCTGTGCACATAATATGATGAACTCGACGGCTGGGGCTGCTCACACCCAGCAGCCCCAGGGGGGCTGGACACGGCGAGGGAGAAACTTTTATTATATATATTTTTTTTTATATATATATATTTTGCATCACCTAACGACGACCGCATGGAATGTGTTGCCGAAGAGACCCGAAGGCTCATTTTTCGCTATATCCAGATCCCCAGCAGATCAGCCTGATAAGCCTGGAGCAATGGCATAGTTTTGTATAAACATTCTCCAGCTTGACCTGCTGCCGTATAAGCTTTACCCATTAAAACAAAGTAGTTTTGTTTAGAGACTTAGTGGGCAAAGCAGAAGCTTTAAATAACGATGCTGAACCAGGTGAAAAGATAGCTGGCTAATGTTTTCTATTACTGTTCAGCCTGGGGCATCATATCTTTTTTATAACCGTAATCTTTCAACCCTCTATCTTTCTTTGAATAAACATTAACGTGAGGGCTGAAAGAAGTGATGAATACGGTTTACTCCACGATTTAGATATTCAGTGTGTAAAACAGGGAAAAAAAGGGAAGCCACGTTGTGGAGATAATGTGATAAATGTAAGGAAGCGCTCGTCTACATTGTTTTTAGGACGAGCGTCCCTTATTCTCAGCCATTAAATATTTAATTTACTAACAGCGCGGGACATAACCTCCACCAGCTCATCATATGCTGGAGAAATAGATGGCGAATCTAATTCAACAGTGTGTGTGCTTTCACTTTCTATACTCATGCATAAACCTCCTCGGAGGTGAGCATTGAAGTAAAAAAGGGCTCTCTCTCCCCGGGCGGAAGAAACCGCAAAGCGTGCTTCCGACACCGGGGAGATAGCGCTGGATCTTCCGGGTAAGGAAGGAGAAAAGGCCCTCGGACCCGTCTCCAACCCCTCCGAAAGATCCTTCTGCGATCCCCAGGAATGCATTCTCCGCGCTGCCTCGGCAAACGCGGGTCCTGATCCCAGAGGATCGCGAGCCTGCCCACTATCATACAGAGTGACAGGCGAGAGCAGAGCATGCTAAACTCGGTAGCATTTTTCACAGTGTTGGCACTAAGCCCCCTCAAAGGCTGAGACCGCATGCTCTACTCCCAAACAAATGACACAAAGCTCGCGTGTGTCCCCACCCGTTAAATAACGCGGGCAGGGAGGAACACACTGTTTGTACATATGTTTCGCCATAACGTTTCCAAATATATTGCAACAGACAACAATAAATAGACAAAGACAGTAACACATATCGCTTGCTGAGGCAACAGAAGCTAACTGCCGGTTTGCAGCGGGAGTGCTTTTATCATTTCCTGGTCATGACGTCACCCGCCCGTGACGCTCATTCTCTCTTTCCATTGGACTAGTTGACATAGATGCTTCAGACGCAATCACGCTGGAGGCGTTCCCACGGCGTCATCCGACGCATCGCGAGTTCCCTTTTTCGATAAAGGGAACTCCTACAAATGCATATGCAAAAAGGTCTGCATATGCTCTCTGATTGGGTGTCACACCATACACACCTTTAGTGATTTCGTCTTTATTGTGGGGTACACCTTTCCCATTGTTGTGTCTTGCTCTGATGATGGATAATGCTCCCGGTACCTTTACAATATGTCACCGTATTTGGTTTGCGATGACTCCCAGTCTGTGTTTTCTGACGCCACGGCTGTTTTATATTCCCTTGTAACTTTAAGTAAAAGAAGAGAATGCTGCAGGTCAACTTAACCAGGAAGTCATTGTCCTTTTTGGTTTGTTGTCAAACATTTTTGATTTCCATGAAAATTAGACTCATTATAGAATGCACTCATTATAGAATGCACATTATAGAATGCACATTATAGAATGCACCATTTTCATATCAGTGCTATTTGCTTGGCACTCTTGAACAAAAATATGTTTTCAAGGGACGTTACCATTTTGATTGTGATTTAACCCTTAGGGGTCTGAGCTGTTTTGGTGCTCTTTCGGTGTTTTGATATGCCCTGACATTTGTGCTTATTTCAGCTACTTAAAACATACCATTTGCCAACATATAAATTTGCTGTATTCAGTACAAAGTCTGCTACAATAATATGTGAGCAAAATGGATGTACATGTTTGCTTTTTATAGAAAAAAAATAATATGCGTGGTAAGTACGTTTTCTACACCTGGGAAGACTAAAGACACTCCCCCAATGTGCTAATGCATGGGGCATTGGTGCTGTGAGGCAGCCTGAACTAAGAATGATTCACTGATGAATAAAAAGTTAAAAAGAACAGCATTTATTCAAAATAGAAATCTTTCCTAAGAACATAAAGACTTAAAGTCATTTATATCACTTAACACTTCCTTTCAAAAAAAAAAAAAAAAAAAAAAAAGACCAAACTTGTTTATATATATATATATATATATATATATAAAATATATATATATATATATATAAAATGTTGCTTATATAGTGGTTATATAAATAAAAAAAGTGCATTCAAAGAATCCTAAAAAACTATCACAGGTTTAAAAAAAATTAAGCAGCACAGCTGTTTACAACATTGATTTAAAAAAAAAAAATTATATCAGAATGATTTCTGAAGACTGATGGTGACGATGTAAACACAACAAAACAAAAGCAAAAAACTCTTAGCACATTATCCAAAGTAAACTGATGGACAATTATGATTATAGATGCACAATGTATTTGTTGATGGACAGAGAAACATCTATTGATGGGTAGACCGCGTAACCGCGAGTATCTGTTTATGGCCCATATAGACCGCACGCATTTACTGATACACTCAATGAACGGCTGTACCTAATACAAATAAAACATCTCTAGTTAACTAGTAGAGCATTCATTTAGTCCGCTCTTAAATAAGAGATCTAGAGCTAAAATGTTTTGTTTTTGAACTCAAGCTGAGCGCTCGTGTCCTGCTATCAGTGTCATGGATACAGTCTCATGTGGCGGCGCGCGCGCAGTCTTCACTCGCTCTTAGGACGTGCTCTTCAATCTATTGCTATTGCGGACACTATTCATTCCGGTGAAATCACAAAATAAAATGCACACAAACGTGTGTCCTATATACGTGTGTGTTTGATATAGACTGTAACCACTGATGAACATATTCGGTTTTGATGAGAGAAAAAAAAACTACACCGATGGCGGATGCGAACCCATAGACCTCTGACACGCTTGGCAAACGATCTAACCACTAGACCACAGGAGAACTCAAACAAAACTCGCAGATCAATATATTTCACTAAATAATTACAACCTAAGCAGTTATTTAAAAAGTTTACACGAGCGTATAGGCCTACACGAATGTTGTGAGTTAATATTTACTATAGTCTGAAAATGCATTTGAGCTCTATGATCAGAAAAGGAATTATAAAACACTAAACAACTTACTCCGAACTTGTATCCTCGGGGACCGGGGTCAATTCGTTCTTCAAAATGCAACCGTTCGCCTGAGTTTCAAATCCTCTGAAGGAGTAGCGTGCTTCCATCCCTAAAACGCGATGAACTATCAGTGAATCTCTGATGAAGAACCTTCATGTTGTTATGCAGTGATCGGGGGCGTGCCGCGTGTGCGATGCATATCGCCTATTTACCATGTCAAAAGCGCTGGGGGTGTGGCGGGCTCACCTAGTTATCTATAATGAAGGGAGAGCGAAAAAACTGTAGCTCTCCTTGGTTTCAAACGGATTACATAAACTGTTTTTTTTTTTTTTAAATAAATTACTTCATTTAAAAGAAGAGAATCTCAGCTTCATAAAGAGACATCTCTCGTATCTCTGTGACAAGTATTGACAGAGTTAAAGTGAATGTTTCGGACGCGTTTCAGAACGGACCTCACAGACAGAGACAAGGGAAAACGCGCATCATGTTTATTTTTCTTTATTTGACGAAAAGCACTACACTTTGTTTTTATTGTGAGTATCCACAAAAAAAATACACACTTAACAGGATCTAATGATGTACAACACTAATATTTAAGATCAAAATCAACAGAGTAATTTGATTCTCTTTTGCACTGATAAGGAAAAAATCCAGCAAAACGCGAGGACGCGTTTTTCGACCTCTAAGGGTTCAATCTTTCACATCCAGCTGAGGTCATGTGGCATGTTCCCTTACGCTCAAGATAATGAAAGCTTTTAGTTTTTATTTAGATTTATCCTGTTGTTCAGATATAGCTTGTAAGTTCCAGTCAACAGGCCGGCTCTTTTGGTTTCGATTGGTTTTACTTTAGTTTTGAGGATAGGCTAAAAAAATTGGTTTGATTTCTTTGAGGTTCACTTATTATGGTAAATGATTATTTCCATCTCTCATTCTGGCTCTCTGTCTGAAATGATCACTCTCAGGTTGCTCTAGAGCAGGGGTGGGGAACGTTGATCCTGGAGGGCCATTGTCCTGCAGAGTTTAGCTCCAACCCTGAAAAAAACACTCACCTGCCTGTAACTTTGGCAATCGTGAAGACCTTGATTAGCTTCAGGTGTGTTTAATTAGGGTTGGAGCTAAACTCTGCAGGACAATGGCCCTCCAGGATCAACGTTCCCCACCCCTGTTCTAGAGGCAGTCAAATGCAAATGTATTTACCTGTGAGATGTCACAAATCCCACTAGATCCAAATTAACCATTTTTAAAGCTTGGTTACATAAGTGCTGTTTTTTTCCATAACAGGGAGGATATTTTAAGATATGAAAGTTGCAGATAAAAAAACTGTATTTCTCATGGCACGGCCATATTAAACTTGGTTGAAAAAATTTTAATAAATACATCATATAGCAACAATCTCCAATGAGCGTCTTTGAGCATAACCTGCATTTTATACAGGGAAAATACATCACAAATTGGAAATTGTGATTAGGTTCTCATTAATAAAAATGCCTCTTATTGCCATCTTTCACAGGGCATATTTTATTTTTGTGAAGAGTGTATATTTGTGTTATAGAGGCGCCCGGATGGTCTCCACAGTCCACTGAGGTAATTACACTTACTAAACAGTGTCTATGTTCCTCTGACTTCCTTGATTGACAGGATGTGTTAATATCACTGCACTTATTTGATGCGATAAGTTCGCTGAAAGCAGAATTCGTCCAAATGTGCGGGTGTCCTGCAGAAAGCTGTTTCTGTATCTAAAGCTCTTTGGTTTTTCTGAATCAGCCCTTGTGTTTATTTTGCTGATCTGAATCTTCATCTCCAGAGCTTCGGCCCTCATGCTGTTGCCATAGGAACAAACTCATGGCCGCCCATGGACAAGTGTTTGCTTTGGCAGTGAATCAAGGGTTGGTGGAGTTGGAGAGCTGGCGTGGGATGAGGGATGTGATGTGGAATGTCTTGAGACATGGAGCCGGACAGGAAAGGTTGGTGTTTGTAGACTTCCCGGGAGCTGGGCAAGATCTCATGGGCATTCTGTCATCTTTACTGACCATAAAACATTGATCTCTTGCTGCCTGTAACTGGCACTTTCCATTACAGGCACTTTCCATCAACAGCTACAGTATTTCAACACATTACCTGTGGATTTTTTTTTTTTTAGATCTGCATTGAAAGCATAATTTTGCCATCTGACAAGACAAACTGGTTTCAGTTAAACTAAAACTAAACCAAATACCACACTCATAAACCATGATCCTAGTATTTTACTCCCTTTGGACAAACCTCTGGGACGATTTTTGCAGATGTTCATTTTTGTAAGTTCAATTGTTTAATCATCAGTCATTGCTTTTGGCCTGGAGTCTATGGCACACTCCTATAGGACACACTCAACTTAAACCTGAGCAAATTTGGCATCTCTATCTCCGTCTAGCACAGGCTCTTATGTTTGTGTATATAATCTGAATTTGTTTTGTTTTTTAAATGTACAGTAATTCTATGGGCATGGATTTCATTTTTATTCATTTCATATAATTTCCCATTGTCAAGTTCCCAAAATCAGAACTCACTCTGAACGTGATGAATGAACATGTGTTTGACGAGATTTGTGATGGTCACATGGCTGTCATAAATGACACATATAGCACAGTCGGGAATTAGATTAATTATTCAGGCTTGCTAGGCTTCAGGTCTAACCCCCAACAGTCTGGCCTTACATTGGCTGGCAACACTCCTTTCCACCAGCCAAACGTGTATTCCCTAGCTTATATATTATCTGATGATTGGCATTGCCAATTTGATACGTCCTGTTTTATTTTGACATAACTACATTTAATTTTTTACATATAATTTGTGGCCAAGATTTACATTATAATTTGTGGCCAATGTTCACCAGATATGAATTGTTTCCCTCTTATCCAAAAACATATCTGTATTACATCCATTCTTTCTCCAACCTTCTTATCCTCTGCTTGGTATGTCTCAGGCTGCAGGCAGGGGTCATATGCACATATACACACCCTAGACAGATGGCCAGTCCATCACAGGGGTCACACAAACATATTCACACCAACAGAAAAGTGTCTCCAATTCACCATTGCTGCATATCTTTGGATTCTAGGAAAAACAAGAGCACCCGAAGGACACCCACACAGTGATACCCACTGTATCAAATAAAAAATATTTTAAAGGGTCTCTTTAATTCTAGACGGATGTTTGTCAAGGGTTAGGGTGAACGTCTTATTTTGATGCATAGCTCCAGACATAGTGAATAATGTAGCTAGCTGCAGATACGTTCACACCAATCCTTCCTTTAACATCATGTATACCCTTTGAGTTGTCTCCATGGACATGGATCATTATTTCTTCTGTGGTCTCAAATCACATCCTAATGGTGTCTACCTTCATGCATATTACACTATTTGGGACCCAGCTGATGGAAAACATCCTCCTTGGTCTCTTGACATTTGTGTGCTGTTGCAGAAATGTTTCAACAGCAAGTGAAAACAGGGGCCCAGCGATCTTGCATCCCAGATGATCAACAGATGATTCCTCCTGCTGTTGACCTCTGCTTCCTGTAGAGCAACAGAACGGATATCAAAACCACACACAAGGCCGCATGGCAGTTGCCTGTCTGGAAACCAACCCTTGAGGCCAAAACATATTCAGAAACTTCCTCTACTTTTAGAGGTGACACCCTGCTGAGATGGTGTGTCCAGATAAAATTATACAAAAGTTGATGCGCCTACCGATCATTGAAGGAAACACAAAATAACTGAATGTGATTTTAAAGGAATGAGCATCAAAACACGCGTGCTTGACCACTGACCCTGTGAGGAAGTAATTGCCCAAGCACCCCAAAAAAAGAGTGAATCCAGATGTGAATGGAAAATGCTTATGGAGATGTCTGGAGCTTTCTGCAATGTAGGGTGGGAGCAATACAAACAAATAAACTCTGTTATCTATGATAAAGATTTGAGTCAGTCAACAAAGACTTCCTATAAGGTGATATTTTACAGGGGTTGGACAAGTTCAGTTACACATTGATTCCTGATTCCCCAATGTGGTATTAAATGTGGTAAGAAACATTCACACAATCCAAACCCATTCTACTGAGAGCTCATTAGCATCCATATGGATTTCCCTTTGGTAACCAAGAGGTATCCTCATTCAGGACTCTGCATTCTGGGGAAGCGGATCTCTTGAATATGATGGTGATGAGGGGCGCCTTTGACACATGTGTTCTCTTAGGCTCCATAAATTAAACATGATGCCTTAATAAAACAAGCCAGGCCACATCCACTGGGTTATCTAGCTCAACTTGGGCTCTTGAGTGGGATGCTGTATCATGTTCCTTGAGGCCCTGTTTCCTCATCTCCACCCTCATCTTTGTCTAGACCCATCCCATCCTACATTCCCAAGAGACTGGCGTCCAGATGTGTTTTTCAGCATCTCATGATTTCTGCTCTCCCCTTGAGGAACCTGATTGCCTGTGGAGATTGTGTTTCTGTCTTGTCCTTTAATCCAACAAGCAAGAAATAACTGCACTACTTATATTTGTAAGGAGTGAGAGAAGAATGGTAAGGCTGGAGAACTGACAACCGTAACTACACAAGGCTTCCTGCATGTTTGGATAACGGAGCAAGAACTTAGTTCATGGATCTGACCTCTATTTCATGTCTGAGAGGCAGGCCACCAGGGGAAGATGAGTTCCTGTGGTTCTTTAGCAACATGGCAGCTGGAACGGTGTCTCATCGCTCTCCTGGGTTCATGTGGATTTGTGTGTGCTTATGGCAAAGATGAGGTTCGTTGGTGCATGTTTTGACTCCAACTGCAGCTTTTAGCATTTTTGAAAACTGAATGTCAAATGTGTTGGGAACAAACAAACAGAAAAGTTTAGAAAGAATGCACTAATAAATGTGTAATATCTTTTGTTCAAAGTTTGTTTTTATTGATTTTTACAATATACATTACATTCACAATCCCCCACCCCTCACCATCCACTTTAAGAATGACGTCCATACTATCCATTAATTCAAAATGGAATTGTAAGAAACCGAGCATGCATACAATACTTACAAACATGCTAACAAACATAAAACTCCAGCTAAGTACATAAAAAACAATAATAATAAAAAAAATAAATTAAACATAAATTAAAAATAAAAAAAAATAAAGGAGAAAAAAAACAAAAACAAAAAAACAATAGTAGTGGCATTATTCAAACAGACTTATCAACATAGTCAAGAAAAGAACGCCACATCTTAAAAAATTGTTTTTCCGATCCTCTTAGTGAATATATCTTTTAATAACAAGTCACGTGAATGTGCAAGTTTTTTGATCATTTGCAAAGCCGACTGAGTGACCTTGTGTCCTAATAGAGCCTAATGGGGCTCTTGTTAGTTTCTCATTATTCTGACTTATAGAAAGCACCCCATTTCATGAGACTGAGCCCATCTCCAGAAAGTAGCTGAGGTCTGTCATCACAGGCCCCTATAAAGCCTCACATGTGGCTGATTACCAGATTTTACTGAGCTGTGAGTGAAACGGAAATCAAACACATGGTGCTTTTTAGTGGCAATTTCACTTCAGCTTACCCACTACCATTTTGATGTGGGATATTTTAAAATCTATATATTTATGTATGTAAAAAAACTTGGACTCATCTTTACTGGATGGGCTAATGTAAATTTTTTATACTTCAATGAAGCTTAGATTTTTGGAAGAAAACCATGCAAGAAAAGAGCTCAGTATATCTCTGCAGTCGCCCATACAGTTCCTCTATGGTTTAGTTCAACTGCGTCTCAAACATGCTGAGATTCTCAAACTTATGCCGTAAACTATAAAAAAAATATTCAAACAATAATTAAAAACAATTTGGGGATACAAGTTTTTGTCTCCCTCCATTATTCAACATCAAATGGAGATTTCCATTCCTTCGGCTCTTCTTACATCAGAGGACTGAAGATATTGTCCTGGTTTCACAGACGATCTTTAGATTAAGCCAGGATTAGGCTTTAGCGGGAAACTATGACAAATGAGAACATGTGACTGAAAAACAAACAAACAAAAAAAGTCCATGAAAATAAAAACTAAACTGACAGATTGTGAGAAGTTGCATCTTGAGACAAAACAATGCCACTGATATATTTTAAGCGAGTTGCTTTCAGTTAAAACAGCTCAAACATACATTTTAGTCTGGGACTAGACTTAAGCCTTGTTTTTGAAACCAGACAATTATGTAATAATATGTATGACCTGACTGTAATTTAATTTAATAACATTTCAATTAAACTTAGGAGTGAACAATATGACCAATATTAAAAGCATCATTAAACCGTGGCAGTTAACCACATAATCAAATTGTAATTAGGATTGTCAATACACCAATAAAATATAAATAGAACAAGACTTTACAGGTTTCTTAATCCTCCATATCAACACATAACAAATTAATAACTCCAATTTACAACTAGTATACCCAAGGTTCTCCCAAGGTTTTTTCTCCATTCTGTCACTGATGGAGTTTTGGTTCCTTCACTGTCGCCTTTTTCACCTCTCTTCGCCTTTGTCGCCATTGGCTTTTGGTTTGCTTAGTTGGGGACATTTAATTTTATATTTAACAATATTATTTAGTGGTGCAACGGATGGTCATTGATCCATGATCCGTTCGGATCAATATCTTCGGTTCAGCACACACGTGATCTGCGGATTGATTTATGAAAAAAAAAATTGTGCGCATGTTCAGTCCACACACAGCGTGGTCATGGCGAGCAGAGGAACGAAGGAGCTTGAACGCCTCACTTCATTTAAATCCCCTGTATGGGAGCATTTTGGCTTCCGTGTCAAATATAATGATGAAGGAAAGAGGTTAGTGGATAAAACCGTGACGGTGTGTAGTACCGGACACTCTTTTGTCCTCCTTTTTGGAGTTGCGCTGAATTGGCCTTAAAAAATTACCCTATACAAATCCCGCAAATTGATAGCGGCTCCCTGATGCCCGCAAATTAGTTAAAATCTCCCGGAATCGAGCGAGCGTGCATGAGCGCGCATGCGAGACAGAACATACTGTGCTCCAAACCGTGTAGCGTGCGCACGGCAGAGAGGGAGAGAGCGAGAGACCTTGCGTGTGTGCGCATGTAAGACATAGAGTATCCTGATTGGCCTGTTTCGGTAAGTCAACCAGTCAACCCCCCTACACTGTAAAAAGTAATACCTAGATCTAACTTATAAAAAGTGAGGCAAGCGGCTGCATTGAATGTTTTAGGTTGAGTCAACATGCAGCCTTTTTTAAGTTATTGAACACTTTAACATTACTTAATATGAACGCAATAAAATCAAGTTGAGTTAACTAATAAATACTTGTATTACTCAGTTAGATAAACCTACTTTTATTGGTACAGGTAATGTATTTATGGTTTGCTACAAGTAACCTGCACTCATTTTAATTAGGTTTTATGAACTTTATTTTCTTAGTAAAATTAACCTAATCATATGTGAATGAACATTTTAATCGAGTCCTGGATATAACCTCAGAAAATAAATCTAAATGTCTATATTTTAAGCACTACAGTGATTAACCTATTACAAATGCAATGGAAGAAAAGATGAGAAAATAGATTGAAGACAAAAACATTTATTCAATGTTAACCAGTGTCACTTTTAACAGTTATTACAAAACAGCAAATAAATGTGGCCGCATATGTTCAGTATAATATGAAATATCCAAACTGCCCAATCTGTAATGTTTGGATAAAGGTAAATGTGAGCCATAAAATCACATTGTATGTATCACACTGGAACTGCAAAGGTCGAGAGCATAGGTAAGTCCAAACAGGAGGCAGCATGCTTTAGACAGGTTTGGCACACCTCTGACCACGGGCTGTCCTTCTATCATAATACCAATCGCGTTGGGATGATGGCACATGTACATTTTCAGTGGCCAACTGCCAAGCTCAGTGTGCACCTCTGTTTCAGCATGATTCTATTGGTGGAGACAAAAAAAGAAAAAAGAAAAACAGGTAATGAGAGGAATATAGCAGACCAGTAGAAGACATAAGACAAAGTCAAAATTGTACTCGTTTGTTACTAAAGGTGGTGATACTAGACGGATACTGTGACTAGAGCATGTGACCAGAGTGAAGTCTATGACAGTGCCATTCAGAGTGACAATGCAGAGTGTGGGTACTAAACTATCATAATCTACTGTAGCATGAGTGTTGTCTTATTCTGGTTCAAAGGATGCATTACAATGAAACAATGCAATTGTCCTTGCCTGTCCCTGATTGGTCATCACATTATTGTTTATTAAGCTACAAAGTTTAAATATCTTTCAAGAGCAAACGTAATTACCCCATATCATCACAATAGTAATACACCCACTAAGCAAAATTATGTTCAAAAGACGTCTTTTCAACGTATTTGTCACAAAGTCATACGTTACAAAGACGTCCACTGAGGAGCCAGAATGAAAGTTTTTATTGATATCTTTTGATATCTTTTTTTGACGTGTTCTGTAATGAACGTTCATGTGACCTGTGGAAAATGTGGACATATTTTCAACATAATTAAAGGTTTCATTTAGACAATTTATGCTGTTTCTGGATCAAATAAACACTCTCAGGATGTATTAAATTAAAACTCACATTTATTTCAATGTAATTTATAAAGACTGACTGATAATAAGAAACTGCTCTATTTGGTGATTTTTACTGGTTGTGGGGAGGAGACAGAAAGGTGATCATATCTGCCTTTTATTGGTGGTTGGTATGGTACATAAAAACGTCAAAAGAAATGTAATTGTATGGAGCCCACACTATTGTTTGCAATTTTACCTATGTTTCACCTGTGAATAGTTAGGCTATAGCTGTAATTGTATAAATTCTTAAGTTTTTCTTACCTGGATGTGAATCTTGACGACCCCAGGTAAAGCGCTTGGGTATCTAAAGACCAGGAAAATGCATGTTAGAATAAGGTACAAAAAACAGTGGTAAATGTAGTTTAAGTAATGGGTTAGAAATAATTTTAGTTTTTTTCCAACCAAAACTCTGTCACTCTGACTATGCAGCATTAAAAAAACGTGGATACAATCTCTAAAATCAGACAGACTAACATACATCTCTGCAGTGTAATCTGTGTATCTGCTTTAGTAATGAAAAAGTACATAATCTCTGATTGCAGAGTCCTGTCAAAGACACGGCTACCTTGTTTTGCCTGCTGTCCATCAAACACCATCTTACTTTCCTTTATTTGCCCGTTCAAGCTTGAAAATTGCGACCGTTTCGATCGTATATTATCCCGAAATTGAATCTTTGCAATCTAAAAATATAACT
The DNA here is from genome assembly GCA_036326025.1 of Chrosomus eos. NCBI lineage: Eukaryota > Metazoa > Chordata > Actinopteri > Cypriniformes > Leuciscidae > Chrosomus > Chrosomus eos. The sequence continues at coordinate 52,246,142 of CM070821.1, read as the reverse complement.
GAGGGCATTTGTGCAACTAAGTATTGCCTACATATCTGCGTTTTTAAACACGTCCATTCTAAATGTTGTTACAGTGGCGATAATGTTAGCAGGTGCCGCTAGAAATAAGCATTAAAAACATATTGTAGGCACGACAAGGCCAACTGCACTAATTAAATTTCGACCGCTGTTGTCTGTCAGCCGATCGACCACACTCCCTAGCACTGTGCAACCATCTTAGCTTGCCTATGTAGGATAGCTTACAGTACAATGCAAACCTAACCTCAGCTCCCTGGAGTAAGCGATTTTGCGTGACTTTACATCACCAGTCATTTGGCTAAACTTGCTCGACAACTTACCTTGTTATTCAGAATCAGATCCGCTGGAGCGATGAAACCGTTGAAGTGCCGAGGAAGATACTGCATCTGCCTGGGAAAGTCCGCACCAATGAAAAAGCGGGATTCCAATTTAAAATAAAATTAAAATAATTGCGTTTGGTGAACGCACGTGCCACATCGACAGCTGCTCAAATAAAATAGTGCATGTCAACTCACTTTTATAACATTTATTGTACACAATAACCACATACAAAAAACTACCTAAATAAATTGCATTGGTTTTATTCAAAATATATGGTTATATAAAAACTTCTATATTTTAAGTAAAGAGGAAGTATTTTGATACTTTTTAGTATAAAACTAATAAAATAAGCTAGATTACAACTATTTAAAGTATATAAAACCTACTTTGTGGGTGTAGCACTTTTTACAGTGTAATATCTCTAAAAAGAAGATATTATTATGCCTTGTGCACTTTAAGTTGATTTTATATATTTTAATTTAATAATTTAAAAGTGTTAATAAACAAAAAGACAAAACTTATGTTTATTTGTCTTGTCTTTTTTTTTTTTTTTTGCTGATCCGAAAAATGATCCGATCCGTGACTTTGATCCGAGAAACAATCCGAACCGTGAGTTTTTTTATCCGTTGCATCCTATTACAACATTATTTTCCTATTATCTCTGTAAAGCTGCTGTGAAACAATCTGTATTGTAAAAAGCGCTATACAGTATAAATAAAGGTGACTTGACTTGACTATTTAAAAATCGAATAACTTCTTATTAACATTGGCATCCCTAAAACATGCTTTCATGTTAAAAATAACTATATTTATTAATAGAATCTCAGAGGACTGCTTTAAGCCTCAATGACACTCATTCAGCTAGAGTATCCATATCCACAAAGATAAAGAAAGAAAAAAAGAATGAAAAACAACAAATAGAGGCATTTTGTCCAGTCAATGGACACCCACTTGCCTTCCGGCCTCCTGAGATGAAGAAGAGCCAGAAAGTGCGGTTTTTCTTTCATAGTGCCCTTTGAAGCCGTCATTCTATCAGTGCATGCACCAGAAACCAACAATCAGAGATTTCCTGTACTGTTTCACAGTGGACTGTTACGATAACAGCGACCGCACTCGGAACAAGAGCCCTGGCAAACCTCAGACTGTTTTCAGCACCCTAGAGTTTGTCTGTTTCTGATAGAACAAGCACTTCCACCCTTGGGGTCTTTATCTACTTCAGAGGGGGAAATGGGCCACTCTTGTGCCAGATCGGCTTGCCCAAAGAGATCTGTGATACCTGAGGAAAGTGGTAGCACTATATATAGCATACCGTTGCGTTATATCTACCTTTTCCAATCTCTAATCAGCTCGGAGAGGTGTTTATTGAAAATAAAAGATTAAAACATTTAAAAAAGTGATTTGTTACAGGGAACCTACATTTTTGCTATAGGAAATGCCACAGCCATTTTCTCTAGTCATGTAGCACTGATAAAAAAAAAATCTGTTTTTAGACAGCAAAGTTTTGTTAAAAGCCCATGTTGCAGTAGTGAATTATCCTCTTAATAATGGGAATGTTGTGTTTAATGGGTATGTAATAGACCTATACTGTACTTTAATTTGGATATAGTGCAGGGCTCCAGACTAACTTTTTGCCTTGGTTGCACTGGTGCGCCTAACTTTTTTATTTAGGTGCACCAGCACAAAATTTTGGTGCACCCAAATTTTTCCTCGGCTCGCGTCGCCTTTAACGCCACAATTTCCTTTTTATCATGCTCCATATACATTCATATATATTATGTAAATTATTATATAATTTATACATATATTAAACAAAATTTTAACAATTAAACAAAGATATACATTAGGCCTATAAGTGCTTTAATTTCAGGAAGGTCTACTAACATTACTATTCAGGTATGGTCTAAAAATAAATCTAAATATAGCTGCAAGCAGCCATTACCGGGGCCAAGCGCAAGAAGCGGCAACAGATGCCATCATGGGTAGGAGTGGCAGACCAACTGCAGCAATGAGCAATTAAAGACATTTTAAGGAAACTTTGGATAAATGGCAAAAAAATCATATATACAGTAACTTTTAAGATAATTTAATGGTTTATCACTTTCGACAAATAGGTGGCGCACTTACGAAATTGATGTGATGTGGTCAGAGTGAGGTGACAATGACACATGCAAAGTTTGGTGTCAAAATGTCAAGGCATTGCAGAGATAAAGACTGAATAGTCCTTTTGGCATCCTACCCCAACTTTGCTGCTGCGCTACACAAAAACGGTTTTGTCTATTGACACGAAATCCATAACTTTTAGTCGGCACAGTCTGGAGATGATACGATTCGATTTTGGTGAAAATCGGACAAACGGTCTAGGAGGAGTTCGAAAAAGTAGGTTTTGACTGAAAATCAAGATGGCGGACAGGAAGTTCGGCCAAATTAGGAAAATCTGGTATCTATGTTCTCAGCTTGACCCAAGGAATCTATTAAGACCAGTGGCATTTCAACAGGGAGATTTATTCAAAAGTTATTAGCCTTTTTGGAAATTTTGTTATAACTTTTGACCACAAGGTGGCGCTGTTTCGAAACTTCTCAGGCTCCTTCAGGGCATCGTACTGATGACCCATACTGAGTTTCGTAACAATTCGTTCATGCGTTCAGAAAATACAGCATTTTAGCACATAATTCAAAATGGCCGACAGACAAAATGGCCGATATGGGAAAATTGGATATCAATCAACTCAACATGACGCCCTGAATCTAACGAGACCACATTTATGATTTTTGGACAAACCGTTCAGGAGTTATGAGCAAAAATAGCCATTTTTCATATCTCCGGACCAGTAGGTGGCGCTGCGCCGAAACGCTGCAGGTAGCCTCAGGTCATGCTTGTGATGACATGTACCAAGTTTGGTCTGAATACGATAAAGCGTTGCGGAGATACAGCCATAAGTTTGTTTTCGTAAGCGCTACGTAAAATTATTTTGCACGTTATTCAAAAACTTTTAAGCGAATCAACTTGAATTCCATAACTTTTTGTCCCCACTGTCTGAGGATGATCTGGTGCAATTTTGGTGAAAATCGGAGCATCGCCCTAGGAGGAGTTCGAAAAAGTAGGTTTTTCTGAAAATTCAAAATGGCGGAAAAATTTGCATGGCGGAAAATGACGTCATAGGGTGCAATCGAATCGTCATGAGCTCAGGAATCAGAGGAAAAAAGAATTTTGTTGATAGGCCTTACGGTTCAAAAGTTATTAGCATAAATGTGAGTGAAACTTTGGACAGGTGGTGGCGCTAGAGGGAATAAGTTAGAGACACCAAAACTGGTGTACTTAATGTTGGGACTGTCCTCTATCAGAATGTCAAACCAAAACAACGTTCCCGGACACGGTTCTATGGGCTACCATAGACCCCCAGTCGGAAGAAGAAGAATAATAATAATAAATATAGCTGCAAGCAGCCATTACCGGGGCCAAGCGCAAGAAGCGGCAACAGATGCCATCATGGGTGGGAGTGGCAGACCAATTGCAGCAATAAGCAATTAAAGACATTTTAAGAGAACTTTGGATAAATGGCTAAAAAAATCACATATACAGTAACTTTTAAGATGATTTAATGGTTTATCACTTTTGACAAATAGGTGGCGCAGTTACCAAATTGATGTGATGTGGTCAGAGTGAGGTGACAATGACACATACAAAGTTTGGTGTCAAAAATGTCAAGGCATTGCAGAGATAAAGACTTAATAGTCATTTTGGCAGCATGCCTCAACTTTGCTGCTGCGCTATTCGAAAACGGTTTCGTCAATCGACACGAAATCCATAACTTTTAGTCGGCACGGTCTGGAGATGATACGATTCGATTTTGGTGAAAATCGGACAAACGGTCTAGGAGGAGTTCGAAAAAGTAGGTTTTGACTGAAAATCAAGATGGCGGACAGGAAGTTCGGTCAAATAAGGAAAACCTGGTATCAATGTTCTCAGCTTGACCCAAGGAATATATTAAGACCAGTGGCATTTCAACAGGCAGATTTATTCAAAAGTTATTAGCCTTTTTGGAAATTTCTTTATAACTTTTGACCACTAGGTGGTGCTGTTTCGAAACTTCTCAAGCTCCTTCAGGGCATCGTACTGATGACCCATACCGAGTTTCGTAACAATCCGTTCATGCGTTCAGAAAATATAGCATTTTAGCACATAATTCAAAATGGCCGACAGACAAAATGGCCGATCTGGGAAAATTGGATATCAGTCGACTCGGTATGACGCCCTGAATCTAACGAGGCCACTTTTATGATTTTTGGACAAACCTTTTCAGGAGTTATGAGCAAAAATAACCATTTTTCATATCTCCGGACCAGTAGGTGGCGCTGCGCCGAAACGCTGCATGTTGCCTCAGGTCATGCTTGTGATGACTTGTACCAAGTTTGGTCTGAATACGATAAAGCGTTGCGGAGATACAGCCTTAAGTTTGTTTTCGCAAGCTCTACGTAAAATTATTTTGCACGTCATTCAAAAACTTTTAAGCGAATCAACTTGAATTCCATAACTTTTTGTCCCCACTGTCTGAAGATGATCTGGTGCAATTTTGGTGAAAATCGGAGCATCGCCCTAGGAGGAGTTCGAAAAAGTAGGTTTTTCTGAAAATTCAAAATGGCGGAAAAATTTGCATGACGGAAAATGACGTCATAGGGTGCAATCGAATCGTCATGAGCTCAGGAATCAGAGGAAAAAAGAATTTTGTTGATAGGCCTTACGGATGAAAAGTTATTAGCATAAATGTGAGTGAAACTTTGGACAGGTGGTGGCGCTAGAGGGAATGAGTTAGAGACACCAAAATTGGTGTACTTAATGTTGGGACTGTCCTCTATCAGAATGTCAAACCAAAACAACTTTCCCGGACACGGTTCTATGGGCTGCCATAGACCCCCAGTCGGAAGAAGAATAATAATAATAATAATAATAATAATAATAAGAACCGGAACAGATACAATAGGTGCCTCCGCACCTTCGGTGCTTGGCCCCTAATAATAATAAATATAGCTGCAAGCAGCCATTACCGGGGCCAAGCGCAAGAAGCGGCAACAGATGCCATCATGGGTGGGAGTGGCAGACGAACTGCAGCAATGAGCAATTAAAGACATTTTAAGAGAACTTGGATAAATGGCTAAAAAATCCAATAGCGTCTGGCTGCAGACAAGTGATGTCACTTGCACTCTCGGACTTGCACGCTCAGACACGAGCGCTTCCTCTGCAAGTGACGTCACTTGCACTCTCAGACATGAGCGCTTCCTCTGCAAGTGACGTCACTTGCAATCGACGCCTGCTCTCTACGGAACGCGATCGGGGGCGGGGCCAATAGTCTTTAAACGAAACGCGTGGAATTTGACCCCGTTAACACGCACTGTTTGTTTTGCCGCGGCAATTTTTTGTGTTACTTTTGAACTCGCAGACACGCTCATTTTGGTCGTGTTAAGGCGTCATTTGTCATTTTGTTGACAGTTTTTTCTAATTGCTAAGACACTACAAGTGGAATTTGAGACTCACTCAGTGAAACCATTCACTCATGTACCCAATCTTTAGACCAAGTCTGCAAAAATACAAGGACATTATATGCTTTGCACTCAGTTTGCATTTGAAAATCAAACTTTTTGCAGAAACGAATTTTAACGACATTGGAATTGTTCTCAATCCGCCACGAGACAAACTATGCAAGTGAGTTCACATGTAGCTGAGAGCAGGTGTCGATTGCAAATGACGTCACTTGCAGCGGAAGCGCTCGTGTCTCAGCGTGCAAGTCTGAGAGTGCAAGTCTGAGAGTGCAAGTCTGAGAGTGCAAGTCTGCAGCCAGACCCTTCTCAAAAAATCACATATACAGTAACTTTTAAGATGATTTAATGGTTTATCATTTTTGACAAATAGGTGGCGCAGTTACCAAATTGATGTGATGTGGTCAGAGTGAGGTGACAATGACACATACAAAGTTTGCTGTCAAAATGTCTAGGCATTGCAGAGATAAAGACTTAATAGTCATTTTGGCAGCATGCCTCAACTTTGCTGCTGCGCTATACGAAAACGGTTTCGTCAATCGACACGAAATCCATAACTTTTAGTCGGCACGGTCTGGAGATGATACGATTCGATTTTGGTGAAAATCGGACAAACGGTCTAGGAGGAGTTCAAAAAAGTAGGTTTTGACTGAAAATCAAGATGGCGGACAGGAAGTTCGGCCAAATAAGGAAAACCTGGTATCTATGTTCTCAGCTTGACCCAAGGAATCTATTAAGACCAGTGGCATTTCAACAGGCAGATTTATTCAAAAGTTATTAGCCTTTTTGGAAATTTCTTTATAACTTTTGACCACTAGGTGGTGCTGTTTCGAAACTTCTCAAGCTCCTTCAGGGCATCGTACTGATGACCCATACCGAGTTTCGTAACAATTCGTTCATGCGTTCAGAAAATACAGCATTTTAGCACATAAATCAAAATGGCCGACAGACAAAATGGCCGATCTGGGAAAATTTGATATCAGTCGACTCGGTATGACGCCCTGAATCTAACGATGCCACTTTTATGATTTTTGGACAAACCGTTCAGGAGTTATGAGCAAAAATAACCATTTTTCATATCTCCGGACCAGTAGGTGGCGCTGTGCCGAAACGCTGCATGTTGCCTCAGGTCATGCTTGTGATGACTTGTACCAAGTTTGGTCTGAATATGATTAAGCGTTGCGGAGATACAGGCTTAAGTTTGTTTTCGCAAGCACTACGTAAAATTATTTTGCACGTTATTCAAAAACTTTTAAGCGAATCAACTTGAATTCCATAACTTTTTGTTCCCACTGTCTGAAGATGATCTGGTGCAATTTTGGTGAAAATCGGAGCATCGCCCTAGGAGGAGTTCGAAAAAGTAGGTTTTTCTGAAAATTCAAAATGGCGGAAAAATTTGCATGACGGAAAATGACGTCATAGGGTGCATTCGAATCGTCATGAGCTCTGGAATCAGAGGAAAAAAGAATTTTGTTGATAGGCCTTACGGATCAAAAGTTATTAGCATAAATGTGAGTGAAACTTTGGACAGGTGGTGGCGCTAGTGGGATTGATTTAGAGACTCCAAAATTGCTATGGTGAGAGTTCAGACTGTCCTCTATCTGTGTGCCAAATTTCATAACTTTCCCGGAAACGGTTCTATGGGCTGCCATAGACGCCCAGTCGGAAGAATGAAGAATAATAATAAATATAGCTGCAAGCAGCCATTACCGGGGCCAAGCGCAAGAAGCGGCAACAGATGCCATCATGGGTGGGAGTGGCAGACCAACTGCAGCAAGGAGCAATTAAAGACATTTTAAGAGAACTTTGGATAAATGGCTAAAAAATCACATATACAGTAACTTTTAAGATTATTTAATGGTTTATCACTTTTGACAAATAGGTGGCGCAGTTACCAAATTGATGTGATGTGGTCAGAGTGAGGTGACAATGACACATACAAAGTTTGGTGTCAAAATGTCAAGGCATTGCAGAGATAAAGACTTAATAGTCATTTTGGCAGCATGCCTCAACTTTGCTGCTGTGCTATACGAAAACGGTTTCGTCAATCGACACGAAATCCATAACTTTTAGTCGGCACGGTCTGGAGATGATACGATTCGATTTTGGTGAAAATCGGACAAACGGTCTAGGAGGAGTTCAAAAAAGTAGGTTTTGACTGAAAATCAAGATGGCGGACAGGAAGTTCGGCCAAATAAGGAAAACCTGGTATCTATGTTCTCAGCTTGACCCAAGGAATCTATTAAGACTAGTGGCATTTCAACAGGCAGATTTTTTCAAAAGTTATTAGCCTTTTTGGAAATTTCTTTATAACTTTTGACCACTAGGTGATGCTGTTTCGAAACTTCTCAAGCTCCTTCAGGGCATCGTACTGATGACCCATACCGAGTTTCGTAACAATTCGTTCATGCGTTCAGAAAATACAGCATTTTAGCACATAATTCAAAATGGCCGACAGACAAAATGGCTGATCTGGGAAAATTGGATATCAGTCGACTCGGTATGACGCCCTGAATCTAACGAGGCCACTTTTATGATTTTTGGACAAACCGTTCAGGAGTTATGAGCAAAAATAACAATTTTTCATATCTCCGGACCAGTAGGTGGCGCTGCGCCGAAACGCTGCATGGTGCCTCAGGTCATGCTTGTGATGACATGTACCAAGTTTGGTCTGAATACGATAAAGCGTTGCGGAGATACAGCCTTAAGTTTGTTTTCGCAAGCTCTACGTAAAATTATTTTGCACGTCATTCAAAAACTTTTAAGCGAATCAAATTGAATTCCATAACTTTTTGTCCCCACTGTCTGAAGATATTCTGGTGCAATTTTGGTGAAAATCGGAGCATCGCCCTAGGAGGAGTTCGAAAAAGTAGGTTTTTCTGAAAATTCAAAATGGCGGAAAAATTTGCATGACGGAAAATGACGTCATAGGGTGCAATCGAATCGTCATGAGCTCAGGAATCAGAGGAAAAAAGAATTTTGTTGATAGGCCTTACGGTTCAAAAGTTATTAGCATAAATATGAGTGAAACTTTGGACAGGTGGTGGCGCTAGAGGGAATAAGTTAGAGACACCAAAATTGGTGTACTTAATGATGGGACTGTCCTCTATCAGAATGTCAAACCAAAACAACTTTCCCGGACACGGTTCTATGGGCTGCCATAGACCCCCAGTCGGAAGAAGAAGAATAATAATAAATATAGCTGCAAGCAGCCATTAAACGGGGCCAAGCAGTAGAAGACGATAAGACATGCCAACATGGCTGAAAGTGTCAGACCAACTGAAAAAATGAGCAATTTAAAGACATTTTAAGAGGAATTTCGGCAAATGGTCGAAAAATCATGCATACAGTAACTTATGAGATGATTTAATGGTTTTTCACTTTCGACCAATAGGTGGCACAGTTATGAACTCGATGTGATGTGGTCAGAGTGAAGTGACAATGACACATACAAAGTTAGTTGTCAATATGTCGAGACATTGCAGATATAAAGCCTTAATAGTCATTTTGGCAGCATGCCTCAACTTTGCTGCTGCGGTATACGAAAACGGTTTTGTCTATCGACACGAAATCCATAACTTTTGGTCGGGACGGTCTGAAGATGATACGATTCGATTTTGGTGAAAATCGGAAAAACGGTCTAGGAGGAGTTCGAAAAAGTAGCTTTTGAATGAAAATCAAGATGGTGGACAGGAAGTTCGGCCAAATAAGGAAAACCTGGTATCTATGTTCTCAGCTTGACCGAAGGAATCTATTAAGACCAGTGGCATTTCAACAGGCAGATTTATTCAAAAGTTATTAGCCTTTTTGGAAATTTTGTTATAACTTTTGACCACAAGGTGGCGCTGTTTCGAAATATTTTTACTACCTTCAGGGGATGGTGTTGTTGGCACATTCTGAGTTTCTTAATATTACATCAATGCATTTGTTTAGTATAGCATTTTATTTCACAAAACTCTATTGAAGTCAATGGGAATTTCATGTTTTGTTCTATTATAGCGCCACCAAGAGGCTCAGTCCCACAATTTTTTTTATGTGTCCTCAGAGTGAGCCCATACGTATGTGTGTCAATTTTGGTGAAAATATCTCAATTCACTTCAGAGTTATAGACATTTATATGAAAAAACACGTAAAAAATGACTGACACATGACTTTGTTTGAATTTTACGACCCCTTACTATCAATATTTTCGCATTTGGGCATTAGCGTATAGCCTATCGACCTATGTTTCCAAACTTCTGGCGGTGGTTTCGTCTCGATCGGACAAGCGGTTTTGAAGATATAGCCAAATGTTTTTTTCGCGCTATATCGCAACGCTACACAAACCGTAAGACGAAACCCAGCATGTTTGGTATCGTTGGACTCGGCAACGATTCAGGAGCTCAAAAAGATGACTCTCGTGAAAATAAGTCGACCACACCCAAAGTTATAAGCATTAGAAAAAAAAAGTTCACCACTAGGTGGCGCTGTTTCGAAACTTCTCAGGCTCCTTCAGGGCATCATACTGATGACCCATACCGAGTTTCGTAACAATTCGTTCATGCGTTCAGAAAATACAGCATTTTAGCACATAATTCAATATGGCCGACAGACAAAATGGCCGATATGGGATAATTGGATATCAGTCGACTCGGTATGACGCCCTGAATCTAACGAGGCCACTTTTATGATTTTTGGACAAACCGTTCAGGAGTTATGAGCAAAAATAGCCATTTTTCATATCTCCGGACCAGTAGGTGGCGCTGCGCCGAAACGCTGCAGGTAGCCTCAGGTCATGCTTGTGATGACATGTACCAAGTTTGGTCTGAATACGATAAAGCGTTGCGGAGATACAGCCTTAAGTTTGTTTTTGCAAGCGCTACGTAAAATTATTTTGCACGTTATTCGAAAACTTTTAAGCGAATCAACTTGAATTCCATAACTTTTTGTCCCCACTGTCTGAAGATGATTTGGTGCAATTTTGGTGAAAATCGGAGCATCGCCCTAGGAGGAGTTCGAAAAAGTAGGTTTTTCTGAAAATTCAAAATGGCGGAAAAATTTGCATGACGGGAAATGACGTAATAGGGTGCAATCGAATCGTTATGAGCTCAGGAATCAGAGGAAAAAAGAATTTTGTTGATAGGCCTTACGGTTCAAAAGTTATTAGCATAATAAAAGTGAAAATTTGGACAGGTGGTGGCGCTAGAGGGAATGACTTAGAGACACCAAAAATAATGTATTTAATGTTGGGACTGTCCTCTATCAGAATGTTAAACCAAAACAACTTTCCCGCAATCGGTTCTATGGGCTGCCATAGACACCAAGTCGGAAGAAGAAAAAGAATAATAAATATAGCTGCAAGCAGCCATTATCGGGGCCAAGCGCAAGAAGCGGCAACAGATGCCATCATGGGTGGGAGTGGCAGACCAATTGCAGCAATAAGCAATTAAAGACATTTTAAGAGAACTTTGGATAAATGGCTAAAAAAAATCACATATACAGTAACTTTTAAGTTGATTTAATGGTTTATCACTTTTGACAAATAGGTGGCGCAGTTACCAAATTGATGTGATGTGGTCAGAGTGAGGTGACAATGACACATACAAAGTTTGGTGTCAAAAATGTCAAGGCATTGCAGAGATAAAGACTTAATAGTCATTTTGGCAGCATGCCTCAACTTTGCTGCTGCGCTATACGAAAACGGTTTCGTCAATCGACACGAAATCCATAACTTTTAGTCGGCACGGTCTGGAGATGATACGATTCGATTTTGGTGAAAATCGGACAAACGGTCTAGGAGGAGTTCGAAAAAGTAGGTTTTGACTGAAAATCAAGATGGCGGACAGGAAGTTCGGTCAAATAAGGAAAACCTGGTATCTATGTTCTCAGCTTGACCCAAGGAATCTATTAAGACCAGTGGCATTTCAACAGGCAGATTTATTCAAAAGTTATTAGCCTTTTTGGAAATTTCTTTATAACTTTTGACCACTAGGTGGTGCTGTTTCGAAACTTCTCAAGCTCCTTCAGGGCTTCGTACTGATGACCCATACCGAGTTTCGTAACAATCCGTTCATGCGTTCAGAAAATACAGCATTTTAGCACATAATTCAAAATGGCCGACAGACAAAATGGCCGATCTGGGAAAATTGGATATCAGTCGACTCGGTATGACGCCCTGAATCTAACGAGGCCACTTTTATGATTTTTGGACAAACCGTTCAGGAGTTATGAGCAAAAATAGCCATTTTTCATATCTCCGGACCAGTAGGTGGCACTGTGCCGAAACGCTGCATGTAGCCTCAGGTCATGCTTGTGATGACATGTACCAAGTTTGGTCTGAATACGATAAAGCGTTGCGGAGATACAGCCTTACATTTGTTTTCGCAAGCGCTACGTAAAATTAGTTTGCAAGTTTATCAAAAACGATTTGACGAATCAACTTGAATTCCATAACTTTTTGTCCCCACTGCCTGAAGATGATCTGGTGCAATTTTGGTGAAAATCGGAGCATCGGCCTAGGAGGAGTTCGAAAAAGTAGGTTTTTCTGAAAATTCAAAATGGCGGAAAAATTATTATGACGCAAAATGACGGCATAGGGTGCAATCGAATCGTCATGAGCTCAGGAATCAGAGGAAAAAAGAATTTTGTTGATAGGCCTTACGGATCAAAAGTTATTAGCATAAATATGAGTGAACTTTTGGACAGGTGGTGGCGCTAGAGGGAATGAGTTAGAGACACCAAAATTGGTGTACTTAATGTTGGGACTGTCCTCTATCAGAATGTCAAACCAGAACAACTTTCCCGGACACGGTTCTATGGGCTGCCATAGACCCCCAGTCGGAAGAAGAAGAATAATAATAATAAATATAGCTGCAAGCAGCCATTACCGGGGCCAAGCGCAAGAAGCGGCAACAGATGCCATCATGGGTGGCAGACCAACTGCAGCAATGAGCAATTAAAGACATTTTAAGAGAACTTTGGATAAATGGCATTAAATCATATATACAGTAACTTTTAAGATAATTTAATGGTTTATCACTTTCGACAAATAGGTGGAGCACTTACGAAATTGATGTGATGTGGTCAGAGTGAGATGAAAATGACACATACAAAGTTTGGTGTCAAAATGTCAAGGCATTGCAGAGATAAAGACTGAATAGTCCTTTTGGCATCCTACCCTAACTTTGCTGCTGCGCTACATGAAAACGGTTTTGTCTATCGACACGAAATCCATAACTTTTAGTCGGCACAGTCTGGAGATGATACGATTCGATTTTGGTGAAAATCGGACAAACGGTCTAGGAGGAGTTTGAAAAAGTAGGTTTTGACTGAAAATCAAGATGGCGGACAGGAAGTTCGGCCGAATTAGGAAAATCTGGTATCTATGTTCTTAGCTTGACCCAAGGAATCTATTAAGACCAGTGGCATTTCAACAGGGAGATGTATTCAAAAGTTATTAGCCTTTTTGCAAATTTTGTTATAACTTTTGACCACTAGGTGGCGCTGTTTTGAAACTTCTCACGCTCCTTCAGGGCATCGTACTGATGACCCATACTGAGTTTCGTAACAATTCGTTCATGCGTTCAGAAAATACAGCATTTTAGCACATAATTCAAAATGGCCGACAGACAAAATGGCTGATCTGGGAAAATTGGATATCAGTTGACTCGGTATGACGCCCTGAATCTAACGAGACCACTTTTATGATTTTTGGACAAATTGTTCAGAAGTTATAAGCAAAAATAGCCATGTTTCATATCTCCGGACCAGTAGGTGGCGCTGCGCCGAAACGCAGCATGTAGCCTCAGGTCATGCTTGTGATGATATGTACCAAGTTTGGTCTGAATACGATTAAGCGTTGTGAAGATACAGCCTTAAGTTTGTTTTCGCAAGCGCTACGTAAAATTATTTTGCACGGTATTCAAAAACTGTTAAGCGAATATACTTGAATTCCATAACTTTTTGTTCACACTGCCTAAAGATGATCTGGTGCAATTTTGGTGAAAATCAGAGCATCGGCCTAGGAGAAGTTCGAAAAAGTAGGTTTTTCTGAAAATTCAAAATGGCGGAAAAATTTGCATGACGGAAAATGACGTCATAGGGTGCAATCGAATCGTCATGAGCTCAGGAATCAGAGGAAAAAAGAATTTTGTTGATAGGCCTTACGGTTCAAAAGTTATTAGCATAATAAAAGTGAAACTTTGGACAGGTGGTGGCGCTAGAGGGAATGAGTTAGAGACACCAAAATTGGTGCATTTAATGTTGGGACTGTCTTCTATCAGAATGTCAAATCAAAACAACTTTCCCGCAAATGGTTCTATGGGCTGCCATAGACGCCCAGTCGGAAGAAGAATAAAAAAGAACCGGAACAGAAACAATTGGTAATATAGCTGCAAGCAGCCATTACCGGGGCCAAGCGCAAGAAGCGGCAACAGATGCCATAATGTGTGGGAGTGGCAGACCAACTGCAGCAATGAGCAATTAAAGACATTTTAAGAGAACTTTGGATAAATGGCAAAAAAATCATATATACAGTAACTTTTAAGATAATTTAATGGTTTATCACTTTCGACAGATAGGTGGCGCACTTACGAAATTGATATGATGTGGTTAGAGTGAGGTGACAATGACACATACAAAGTTTGGTGTCAAAATGTCAAGGCATTGCAGAGATAAAGACTTAATAGTCATTTTGGCAGCATGCCTCAACTTTGCTGCTGCGCTATACAAAAACGGTTTCGTCAATCGACACGAAATCCATAACTTTAAGTCGGCACGATCTGGAGATGATACGATTCGATTTTGGTGAAAATCGGACAAACGGTCTAGAAGGAGTTCAAAAAAGTAGGTTTTGACTGAAAATCAAGATGGCGGACAGGAAGTTCGGCCAAATAAGGAAAACCTGGTATCTATGTTCTCAGCTTGACCCAAGGAATCTATTAAGACCAGTGGCATTTCAACAGGCAGATTTTTTCAAAAGTTATTAGCCTTTTTGGAAATTTCTTTATAACTTTTGACCACTAGGTGGTGCTGTTTCGAAACTTCTCAAGCTCCTTCAGGGCATCGTACTGATGACCCATACCGAGTTTCGTAACAATTCGTTCATGCGTTCAGAAAATACAGCATTTTAGCACATAATTCAAAATGGCCGACAGACAAGATGGCTGATCTGGGAAAATTGGATATCAGTCGACTCGGTATGATGCCCTGAATCTAACGAGGCCTCTTTTATGATTTTTGGACAAACCGTTCAGGAGTTATGAGCAAAAATAACCATTTTTCATATCTCCGGACCAGTAGGTGGCGCTGCGCCGAAACGCTGCATGTTGCCTCAGGTCATGCTTGTGATGACATGTACCAAGTTTGGTCTGAATACGATAAAGCGTTGCGGAGATACAGCCTTAAGTTTGTTTTTGCAAGCGCTACGTACAATTATTTTGCACGTCATTCAAAAACTTTTAAGCGAATCAACTTGAATTCCATAACTTTTTGTCCCCACTGTCTGAAGATGATCTGGTGCAATTTTGGTGAAAATCGGAGCATCGCCCTAGGAGGAGTTCGAAAAAGTAGGTTTTTCTGAAAATTCAAAATGGCGGAAAAATTTGCATGACGGAAAATGACGTCATAGGGTGCAATCGAATCGTCATGAGCTCAGGAATCAGAGGAAAAAAGAATTTTGTTGATAGGCCTTACGGTTCAAAAGTTATTAGCATAAATGTGAGTGAAACTTTGGACAGGTGGTGGCGCTAGAGGGAATGAGTTAGAGACACCAAAATTGGTGTACTTAATGTTGGGACTGTCCTCTATCAGAATGTCAAACCAGAACAACTTTCCCGGACACGGTTCTATGGGCTGCCATAGACCCCAGTCGGAAGAAGAAGAATAATAATAATAATAATAATAAATATAGCTGCAAGCAGCAATAACCGGGGCCAAGCGCAAGAAGCGGCAACAGATGCCATCATGGGTGGGAGTGGCAGAACAACTGCAGCAAGCAGCAATTAAAGACATTTTAAGAGAACTTTGGATAAATGGCTAAAAAATCATATAACAGCAACTTTTAAGATAATTTAATGGTTTATCACTTTCGACCAATAGGTGGCGCAGTTACAAAACTGATGTGATGTGGTCAGAGTGAAGTGACAATGACACATATAAAGTTTGGTGTCAATATGTCAAGGCATTGCAGAGATAAAGCCTGAATAGTGCTTTTAGCATAATTCCTCAACTTTGCTGCTGCGCTATACGAAACCGGTTTCATCTATCGACACGAAATCTATAACTTTTAGTCGGCACGGTCTGTAGATGATACGATTCGATTTTGGTGAAAATCGGACAAACGGTCTAGGAGGAGTTCGAAAAAGTAGGTTTTGACTGAAAATCAAGATGGCGGACAGGAAGTTCGGCCAAATAAGGAAAACCTGGTATCTATGTTCTCAGATTGACCCAAGGAATCTATTAAGATCAGTGGCATTTCAACAGGCAGATTTATTCAAAAGTTATTAGCCTTTTTGGATATTTTGTTATAACTTTTGACCACAAGGTGGCGCTGTTTCAAAATACTTTTAGTACCTTCAGGGGATGGTGTTGTTGGCACATTCTGAGTTTCTTAATATTACATCAATGCATTTGTTTAGTATAGCATTTTATTTCACAAAACTGTATTGAACTCAATGGGAATTTCATGTTTTGTTCTATTATAGCGCCACCAAGAGGCTCAATCCCACCATTTTTTTTATGTGACCTCAAAGTGAGCCCATACATGTGTGTGTAAAATTTGGTGAAAATATCTCATTTAGTTTTGGAGTTATATACATTTATGTGAATAAACACATAAAAAATGACTGACACTTGACTTTGATTGGATTTTACTACCCCTTACTATCAATATTTTCGCATTTGGGCATTAGCATATAGCCTATCGACCTATGTTTCCAAACTTCTGGCGGTGGTTTCGTCTCGATCGGACAAGCGGTTTCGAAGATATCGGCAAATGTTTTTTTAAGCGCTAAATCACAACGCTACACAAACCGTAAACAAAACCTAAGCATATTTGGTATCTGTGGACTCGGCAAGGATTCAGGATCCCAACGAGATGACTCCCGTGAAAATACGTCAAACACAACCAGAGTTATAAGCATTTGAAAAATCAATTTTGCCACTAGGTGGCGCTGTTTCGAAACTTCTCAGGCTCCTTCAGGGTATCGTACTGATGACCCATACCGAGTTTCGTAACAATTCGTTCATGCGTTCATAAAATACAGCATTTTAGCACATAATTCAAAATGGCCGACAGCCAAAATGGCCGATCTGGGAAAATTGGATATCTGTCGACTCGGCATGACGCCCTGAATCTAACAAGACCAACTTTATTATTTTTGGACAAACTGTTCAGTAGTTATGAGCAAAAATAGCAATTTTTCGTATCTCTGGACCAGTAGGTGGCGCTACGCCGAAACGCAGCATGTAGCCTCAGGTCATGCTTGTAATGACATGTACCAAGTTTGGTTTGAATACGATAAAGCGTTGCGGAGATACAGCCTTATGTCTGTTTTCGCAAGCGCTACTTAAAATTAATTTGCGTGGTATTCGAGAACAACTTGCAGCGTTTTTATGAATTCCATAACTTTTTGTCAGCACGGTCTGGAGATGATCTGGTTCAATTTTGGTGAGAATCGGAACAACGGCCTAGGAGGAGTTCGAAAAAGTAGCTTTTTCGGATAATTACAAATGGCGGACAAATTGTCGTGACGGAAAATGACGTCATAGGGTGCAATCGAATCGGCATGAGCCAAGGAATAAGAGGACAAAGGATTTGTGATTCTAGCCATTATGGTTCAAAAGTTATAAGCATAAACATGAGTAAATCTTTGGACAGTTGGTGGCGCTAGAGGGATTGAGTTGGAGACTCCAAATTTGCTCTGGTGACTTTTCAGACTGTCCTCTATCAGTGTACCAAATTTCATAACTTTCCCGCAAACGGTTCTATGGGCTGCCATAGACACCCAGTCGGAAGAAGAATAATAATAAGAACGGGAACAGATACAATAGGTGCCACCGCACCTTCGGTGCTTGGCCCCTAATAATAAGAACCGGAACAGATACAATAGGTGCCTCCGCACCTTCGGTGCTTGGCCCCTAATAATAATAATAATAAGAACCGGAACAGATACAATAGGTGCCTCCGCACCTTCGGTGCTTGGCCCCTAAATATAGCTGCAAGCAGCAATAACCGGGGCCAAGCGCAAAGAAGACGACAAGACATGTCAACATGTGTCAGACCAACTGCACCAAGGAGCAATTTAAGACATTTAAAGATTAATTTAGGCAAAATGGCTTAAAAATCACACTAATTAACAAAAAATGTGATTTAATGGATTATCACTTTTGACCAATAGGTGGCGTAGTTACAAAAACGATGTGATGTGGTCAGAGTCTGGTGACAATGACAAACCTTAAGACCAGTGGCATTAAAATACGCAGATTTATTCAAAAGTTTTTAGAAATTATGTTATAACTTTTGACCAAAAGGTGGCGCTGTCTCGAAATGTTTTGAGTACCTTCAGGGCATGGTGCTGATGGCACATGCTGAGTTTTGTAATGTTACACCAATGCATTCGTTAAGAATAGCATGTTACGTTCTATTATAGCGCCACCAAGAGGCTCAATCCCACCATTTTTTTTATGTGACCTCAAAGTGAGCCCATACATGTGTGTGTAAAATTTGGTGAAAATATCTCATTTAGTTTTGGAGTTATATACATTTATGTGAATAAACACATAAAAAATGACTGACACGTGACTTTGATTGGATTTTACTACCCCTTACTATCAATATTTTCGCATTTGGGCATTAGCGTTTAGCCTATCGACCTATGTTTCCAAACTTCTGGCGGTGGTTTCGTCTCGATCGGACAAGTGGTTTCGAAGATATCGGCAAATGTTTTTTAAGCGCTAAATCACAACGCTACACAAACCGTAAACAAAACCTAAGCATATTTGGTATCTGTGGACTCGGCAAGGATTCAGGATCCCAACGAGATGACTCCCGTGAAAATACGTCGAACACAACCAGAGTTATCAGCATTTGAAAAATCAATTTTGCCACTAGGTGGCGCTGTTTCGAAACTTCTCAGGATCCTTCAGGGTATCGTACTGATGACCCATACCGAGTTTCGTAACAATTCGTTCATGCGTTCATAAAATACAGCATTTTAGCACATAATTCAAAATGGCCGACAGCCAAAATGGCCGATCTGGGAAAATTGGATATCTGTCGACTCGGCATGACGCCCTGAATCTAACAAGACCAACTTTATTATTTTTGGACAAACTGTTCAGTAGTTATGAGCAAAAATAGCAATTTTTCGTATCTCTGGACCAGTAGGTGGCGCTGCGCCGAAACGCAGCATGTAGCCTCAGGTCATGCTTGTAATGACATGTACCAAGTTTGGTTTGAATACGATAAAGCGTTGCGGAGATACAGCCTTATGTCTGTTTTCGCAAGCGCTACTTAAAATTAATTTGCGTGGTATTCGAGAACAACTTGCAGCGTTTTTATGAATTCCATAACTTTTTGTCAGCACGGTCTGGAGATGATCTGGTTCAATTTTGGTGAGAATCGGAACAACGGCCTAGGAGGAGTTCGAAAAAGTAGCTTTTTCGGATAATTACAAATGGCGGACAAATTGTCGTGACGGAAAATGACGTCATAGGGTGCAATCGAATCGGCATGAGCCAAGGAATAAGAGGACAAAGGATTTGTGATTCTAGCCATTATGGTTCAAAAGTTATAAGCATAAACATGAGTAAATCTTTGGACAGTTGGTGGCGCTAGAGGGATTGAGTTGGAGACTCCAAATTTGCTCTGGTGACTTTTCAGACTGTCCTCTATCAGTGTACCAAATTTCATAACTTTCCCGCAAACGGTTCTATGGGCTGCCATAGACGCCCAGTCGGAAGAAGAAGAATAATAAGAACCGGAACAGATACAATAGGTGCCACCGCACCTTCGGTGCTTGGCCCCTAATAAGAACGGGAACAGATACAATAGGTGCCCGCACCTTCGGTGCTTGGCCCCTAATAAGAACCGGAACAGATACAATAGGTGCCACCGCACCTTCGGTGCTTGGCCCCTAATAAATATAGCTGCAAGCAGCCATTACCGGGGCCAAGCGCAAGAAGCGGCAACAGATGCCATCATGGGTGGGAGTGGCAGACCAACTGCAGCAATGAGCAATTAAAGACATTTTAAGAGAACTTTGGATAAATGGCATTAAATCATATATACAGTAACTTTTAAGATAATTTAATGGTTTATCACTTTCGACAAATACGTGGAGCACTTACAAAATTGATGTGATGTGGTCAGAGTGAGGTGAAAATGACACATACAAAGTTTGGTGTCAAAATGTCAAGGCATTGCAGAGATAAAGACTGAATAGTCCTTTTGGCATCCTACATCAAATTTGCTGCTGCGCTACACGAAAACGGTTTTGTCTATCGACACGAAATCCATAACTTTTAGTCGGCACAGTCTGGAGATGATACGATTCGATTTTGGTGAAAATCGGACAAACGGTCTAGGAGGAGTTCGAAAAAGTAGGCTTTGACTGAAAATCAAGATGGCGGACAGGAAGTTCGGCCAAATTAGGAAAATCTGGTATCTATGTTCTCAGCTTGACCCAAGGAATCTATTAAGACCAGTGGCATTTCAACAGGGAGATGTATTCAAAAGTTATTAGCCTTTTTGGAAATTTTGTTATAACTTTTGACCACTAGGTGGCACTGTTTCGAAACTTCTCACGCTCCTTCAGGGCATCGTACTGATGACCCATACTGAGTTTCGTAACAATTCGTTCATGCGTTCAGAAAATACAGCATTTTAGCACATAATTCAAAATGGCCGACAGACAAAATGGCTGATCTGGTAAAATTTTATATCAGACGACCCGGTATGACGCCCTGAATCTAACGAGACCACTTTTATGATTTTTGGACAAATTGTTCAGCAATTATAAAAAGTTATAAGCAAAAATAGCCATGTTTCATATCTCTGGACCAGTAGGTGGCGCTGCGCCGAAACGCAGCATGTAGCCTCAGGTCATGCTTGTGATGATATGTACCAAGTTTGGTCTGAATACGATTAAGCGTTGCGAAGATACAGCCTTAAGTTTGTTTTCGCAAGCGTTACGTAAAATTATTTTGCACGGTATTCAAAAACTGTTAAGCGAATATACTTGAATTCCATAACTTTTTGTCCACACTGCCTGAAGATGATCTGGTGCAATTTTGGTGAAAATCGGAGCATCGGCCTAGGAGGAGTTCGTAAAAGTAGGTTTTTCTGAAAATTCAAAATGGCGGAAAAATTTGCATGACGGAAAATGACGTCATATGGTGCAATCGAATCGTCATGAGCTCAGGAATCAGAGGAAAAAAGAATTTTGTTGATAGGCCTTACGGTTCAAAAGTTATTAGCATAATAATATTGAAATTTTGGACAGGTGGTGGCGCTAGAGGGAATGAGTTAGAGACACCAAAATTGGTGCAATTACTGTTGGGACTGTCCCCTATTAGAATGTCAAACCAAAACAACTTTCCCGCAAACGGTTCTATGGGCTGCCATAGACGCCCAGTCGGAAGAAGAATAAAAAAGAACCGGAACAGAAACAATTGCTAATATAGCTGCAAGCAGCAATAACCGGGGCCAAGCGCAAAGAAGACGACAAGACATGTCAACATGTGTCAGACCAACTGCAGCAAGGAGCAATTTAAGACATTTAAAGATTAATTTAGGCAAAATGGCTTAAAAATCACACTAATTAACAAAAAATGTGATTTAATGGATTATCACTTTTGACCAATAGGTGGCGTAGTTACAAAAACGATGTGATGTGGTCAGAGTCTGGTAACAATGACAAACCTTAAGACCAGTGGCATTAAAATACGCAGATTTATTCAAAAGTTTTTAGAAATTATGTTATAACTTTTGACCAAAAGGTGGCGCTGTCTCGAAATGTTTTGAGTACCTTCAGGGCATGGTGCTGATGGCACATGCTGAGTTTTGTAATGTTACACCAATGCATTCGTTAAGAATAGCATGTTACGTTCTATTATAGCGCCACCAAGAGGCTCAATCCCACCATTTTTTTTATGTGACCTCAAAGTGAGCCCATACATGTGTGTGTAAAATTTGGTGAAAATATCTCATTTAGTTTTGGAGTTATATACATTTATGTGAATAAACACATAAAAAATGACTGACACGTGACTTTGATTGGATTTTACTACCCCTTACTATCAATATTTTCGCATTTGGGCATTAGCGTTTAGCCTATCGACCTATGTTTCCAAACTTCTGGCGGTGGTTTCGTCTCGATCGGACAAGCGGTTTCGAAGATATCGGCAAATGTTTTTTAAGCGCTAAATCACAACGCTACACAAACCGTAAACAAAACCTAAGCATATTTGGTATCTGTGGACTCGGCAAGGATTCAGGATCCCAACGAGATGACTCCCGTGAAAATACGTCAAACACAACCAGAGTTATCAGCATTTGAAAAATCAATTTTGCCACTAGGTGGCGCTGTTTCGAAACTTCTCAGGCTCCTTCAGGGTATCGTACTGATGACCCATACCGAGTTTCGTAACAATTCGTTCATGCGTTCATAAAATACAGCATTTTAGCACATAATTCAAAATGGCCGACAGCCAAAATGGCCGATCTGGGAAAATTGGATATCTGTCGACTCGGCATGACGCCCTGAATCTAACAAGACCAACTTTATTATTTTTGGACAAACTGTTCAGTAGTTATGAGCAAAAATAGCAATTTTTCGTATCTCTGGACCAGTAGGTGGCGCTGCGCCGAAACGCAGCATGTAGCCTCAGGTCATGCTTGTAATGACATGTACCAAGTTTGGTTTGAATACGATAAAGCGTTGCGGAGATACAGCCTTATGTCTGTTTTCGCAAGCGCTACTTAAAATTAATTTGCGTGGTATTCGAGAACAACTTGCAGCGTTTTTATGAATTCCATAACTTTTTGTCACCACGGTCTGGAGATGATCTGGTTCAATTTTGGTGAGAATCGGAACAACGGCCTAGGAGGAGTTCGAAAAAGTAGCTTTTTCGGATAATTACAAATGGCGGACAAATTGTCGTGACGGAAAATGACGTCATAGGGTGCAATCGAATCGGCATGAGCCAAGGAATAAGAGGACAAAGGATTTGTGATTCTAGCCATTATGGTTCAAAAGTTATAAGCATAAACATGAGTAAATCTTTGGACAGTTGGTGGCGCTAGAGGGATTGAGTTGGAGACTCCAAATTTGCTCTGGTGACTTTTCAGACTGTCCTCTATCAGTGTACCAAATTTCATAACTTTCCCGCAAACGGTTCTATGGGCTGCCATAGACACCCAGTCGGAAGAAACGGAAGAATAATAAGAACCGGAACAGATACAATAGGTGCCACCGCACCTTCGGTGCTTGGCCCCTAAATATAGCTGCAAGCAGCCATTACCGGGGCCAAGCGCAAGAAGCGGCAACAGATGCCATCATGGGTGGGAGTGGCAGACCAACTGCAGCAAGGAGCAATTAAAGACATTTTAAGAGAACTTTGGATAAATGGCTAAAAAATCACATATACAGTAACTTTTAAGATTATTTAATGGTTTATCACTTTTGACAAATAGGTGGCGCAGTTACCAAATTGATGTGATGTGGTCAGAGTGAGGTGACAATGACACATACAAAGTTTGGTGTCAAAATGTCAAGGCATTGCAGAGATAAAGACTTAATAGTCATTTTGGCAGCATGCCTCAACTTTGCTGCTGCGCTATACGAAAACGGTTTCGTCAATCGACACGAAATCCATAACTTTTAGTCGGCACGGTCTGGAGATGATACGATTCGATTTTGGTGAAAATCGGACAAACGGTCTAGGAGGAGTTCAAAAAAGTAGGTTTTGACTGAAAATCAAGATGGCGGACAGGAAGTTCGGCCAAATAAGGAAAACCTGGTATCTATGTTCTCAGCTTGACCCAAGGAATCTATTAAGACCAGTGGCATTTCAACAGGCAGATTTTTTCAAAAGTTATTAGCCTTTTTGGAAATTTCTTTATAACTTTTGACCACTAGGTGGTGCTGTTTCGAAACTTCTCAAGCTCCTTCAGGGCATCGTACTGATGACCCATACCGAGTTTCGTAACAATTCGTTCATGCGTTCAGAAAATACAGCATTTTAGCACATAATTCAAAATGGCCGACAGACAAAATGGCTGATCTGGGAAAATTGGATATCAGTCGACTCGGTATGACGCCCTGAATCTAACGAGGCCACTTTTATGATTTTTGGACAAACCGTTCAGGAGTTATGAGCAAAAATAACAATTTTTCATATCTCCGGACCAGTAGGTGGCGCTGCGCCGAAACGCTGCATGGTGCCTCAGGTCATGCTTGTGATGACATGTACCAAGTTTGGTCTGAATACGATAAAGCGTTGCGGAGATACAGCCTTAAGTTTGTTTTCGCAAGCTCTACGTAAAATTATTTTGCACGTCATTCAAAAACTTTTAAGCGAATCAAATTGAATTCCATAACTTTTTGTCCCCACTGTCTGAAGATGATCTGGTGCAATTTTGGTGAAAATCGGAGCATCGCCCTAGGAGGAGTTCGAAAAAGTAGGTTTTTCTGAAAATTCAAAATGGCGGAAAAATTTGCATGACGGAAAATGACGTCATAGGGTGCAATCGAATCGTCATGAGCTCAGGAATCAGAGGAAAAAAGAATTTTGTTGATAGGCCTTACGGTTCAAAAGTTATTAGCATAAATATGAGTGAAACTTTGGACAGGTGGTGGCGCTAGAGGGAATAAGTTAGAGACACCAAAATTGGTGTACTTAATGATGGGACTGTCCTCTATCAGAATGTCAAACCAAAACAACTTTCCCGGACACGGTTCTATGGGCTGCCATAGACCCCCAGTCGGAAGAAGAAGAATAATAATAAATATAGCTGCAAGCAGCCATTACCGGGGCCAAGCGCAAGAAGCGGCAACAGATGCCATCATGGGTGGGAGTGGCAGACCAACTGCAGCAATGAGCAATTAAAGACATTTTAAGAGAACTTTGGATAAATGGCTAAAAAATCATATATACAGCAACTTTGAAGATAATTTAATGGTTTATCACTTTCGACCAATAGGTGGCGCAGTTACAAAACTGATGTGATGTGGTCAGAGTGAAGTGACAATGACACATATAAAGTTTGGTGTCAATATGTCAAGGCATTGCAGAGATAAAGCCTGAATAGTGCTTTTTGCATCATTCCTCAACTTTGCTGCTGCGTTATACGAAAACGGTTTCATCTATCGACACGAAATCTATAACTTTTAGTCGGCACGGTCTGGAGATGATACGATACGATTTTGGTGAAAATCGGACAAATGGTCTAGGAGGAGTTCGAAAAAGTAGGTTTTGACTGAAAATCAAGATGGCGGACAGGAAGTTCGGCCAAATAAGGAAAACCTGGTATCTATGTTCTCACCTTGACCCAAGGAATCTATTAAGACCAGTGGCATTTGAACAGGCAGATTCATTCAAAAGTTATTAGCCTTTTTGAAAATTTTGTTATAACTTTTGACCATTAGGTGGCGCTGTTTCGAAACTTCTCACGCTCCTTCAGGGCATCGTACTGATGACCCATACTGAGTTTCGTAACAATTCGTTCATGCGTTCAGAAAATACAGCATTTTAGCACATAATTCAAAATGGCCGACAGACAAAATGGCTGATCTGGTAAAAGTTTATATCAGACGACCCGGTATGACGCCCTGAATCTAACGAGACCACTTTTATGATTTTTGGACAAATTGTTCAGAAGTTATAAGCAAAAATAGCCATGTTTCATATCTCCGGACCAGTAGGTGGCGCTGCGCCGAAACGCAGCATGTAGCCTCAGGTCATGCTTGAGATGATATGTACCAAGTTTGGTCTGAATACGATTAAGCGTTGCGAAGATACAGCCTTAAGTTTGTTTTCGCAAACGCTACGTAAAATTATTTTGCACGGTATTCAAAAACTGTTAAGCGAATATACTTGAATTCCATAACTTTTTGTCCACACTGCCTAAAGATGATCTGGTGCAATTTTGGTGAAAATCGGAGCATCGGCCTAGGAGGAGTTCGAAAAAGTAGGTTTTTCTGAAAATTCAAAATGGCTGAAAAATTTGCATGACGGATAATGACGTCATATGGTGCAATCGAATCGTCATGAGCTCAGGAATCAGAGGAAAAAAGAATTTTGTTGATAGGCCTTACGGTTCAAAAGTTATTAGCATAATAAAAGTGAAACTTTGGACAGGTGGTGGCGCTAGAGGGAATGAGTTAGAGACACCAAAATTGGTGCATTTAATGTTGGGACTGTCTTCTATCAGAATGTCAAATCAAAACAACTTTCCCGCAAACGGTTCTATGGGCTGCCATAGACGCCCAGTCGGAAGAAGAATAAAAAAGAACCGGAACAGAAACAATTGGTAATATAGCTGCAAGCAGCCATTACCGGGGCCAAGCGCAAGAAGCGGCAACAGATGCCATAATGGGTGGGAGTGGCAGACCAACTGCAGCAATGAGCAATTAAAGACATTTTAAGAGAACTTTGGATAAATGGCAAAAAAAATCATATATACAGTAACTTTTAAGATAATTTAATGGTTTATCACTTTCGACAAATAGGTGGCACACTTGCGAAATTGATGTGATGTGGTCAGAGTGAGGTGACAATGACACATAGAAAGTTTGGTGTCAAAATGTCATGGCATTCCAGAGATAAAGACTTAATAGTCATTTTGGCAGCATGCCTTAACTTTGCTGCTGCGCTACACAAAAACAGTTTCGTCAATCGACACGAAATCCATAACTTTTAGTCGGCACGGTCTGGAGATGATACGATTCGATTTTGGTGAAAATCGGACAAACGGTCTAGGAGGAGTTCGAAAAAGTAGGTTTTGACTGAAAATCAAGATGGCGGACAGGAAGTTCGGCCAAATAAGGAAAACCTGGTATCTATGTTCTCAGCTTGACCCAAGGAATATATTAAGACAAGTGGCATTTCAACAGGAAGATTTATTCAAAAGTTATTAGCCTTTTGGAAATTTTGTTATAACTTTTGACCACTAGGTGGCGCTGATTCAAAACTTCTCAGGCTCCTTCAGGGCATCGTACTGATGACCCATACCGAGTTTCGTAACAATTCGTTCATGCGTTCAAAAAATACAGCTTTTTAGCACATAATTCAAAATGGCCGACAGCCAAAATGGCTGATCTGGGAAAATTGGATATCAGTCGACTCAACATGATGCCCTGAATCTAACGAGACCACTTTTATGATTTTTGAACAAACTGTTCAGAAGTTATAAGCAAAAATAGCCATTTTTCATATCTCCGGACCAGTAGGTGGCACTGTGCCGAAACGCTGCATGTAGCCTCAGGTCATGCTTGTGATGACATGTACCAAGTTTGGTCTGAATACGATAAAGCGTTGCGGAGATACAGCCTTACATTTGTTTTCGCAAGCGCTACGTAAAATTAGTTTGCATGTTTATCAAAAACGATTTGACGAATCAACTTGAATTCCATAACTTTTTGTCCCCACTGCCTGAAGATGATCTGGTGCAATTTTGGTGAAAATTGGAGCATCGGCCTAGGAGGAGTTCGAAAAAGTAGGTTTTTCTGAAAATTCAAAATGGCGGAAAAATTTGCATGACGGAAAATGACGTCATAGGGTGCAATCGAATCGTCGTGAGCTCAGGAATCAGAGGAAAAAAGAATTTTGTTGATAGGCCTTATGGTTCAAAAGTTATTAGCATAAATATGAGTGAACTTTTGGACAGGTGGTGGCACTAGAGGGAATGAGTTAGAGATTCATTAAAGAGATATAGGCTTTCGGGGACACATAAGGCTACATATTGAAGTGACCCTATTATAGCCATCCAAATGAAGAAGTTAGACCTTTTCTGATAATCATTGATCTAGAGAGTCCAGAGAATTGTACTGCACTGATTTTGAGAATTATGATATAGAGATTATATAATCATAGATGAAAAACACCATTTACAGCCAATAGAGGCAATTTACCATAGGAAATGTATGGTTTTAAACCTTTTTAACACACAATAATTATTTATTAATTTTCATTTATTCATTTATTTAGTCATTCTTTTTATTTATTTCTTTGATGTGTTTTATTGTTTAAAATGTCTGCGTAATGTCCTTTTATAATAAATTTGTATGGAGACTTGCATCATACAGTTGTCAGGTTTATAATGAAGTACTTACAACAAAAGGTGATGTAAGAAATTAAACAAACTCTTTGCAGCAGAAAGAGAAAAAAGAAAGGAAAGACAATGAACTTTGAGATATATTAGACTATCTTTGCTGCTTCATTCTCATCATATTCCAACACTTCAAGTATTGATAAACAGGTAAGACTATTTTTATCTTTTAAATTAGTTATAACTGTTATTACATTGACATACTATGCCTAGAATACTCTGTAATATTTGTTTCTGTTATAAGGATATTCTGTTAAATAAATAGTTGCTTTAAACACAATGTTTTAGAAGTACATAATTCACTTGTAAAGTGTAACTAAAATAAAAAATCCTAATCAAATCCTCATTGTCTTTAGGTACATAAAATGTCTTACGCTGCTCTGATGACAAGATCATTTTCATTATAGGACAATATTCAACTCCAGAACCAGCTGAAGATTCTATTCAATGCAAATCAAGGAATCAGTTTGACTGCAGAAAAACAATGTCCAGATCATCACAGCACCATCACCATTGTGGACTACATCTGTGTGGCTCAGTTCAGCATTCAGATTATCACCATCACCATTGTGGACTACATCTGTGTTGCTCAGTTCAGCATTCAGATCATCACACCACCATCACCATTGTGGACTACATCTGTGTGGCTCAGTTCAGCACATACTGAAATGCTGACCATTCTGAAATGCTTATCACAGTTGTATCTGACATTGTTGGATATATATTTGAAATAAATGATTTTTAACTTCCTTTTTAATTTCTACAGAAGCACCTATTGCCTAATGGCCATGAAATTTTGCATGCTTGTTTAGAGTCATGTCATTTGCTTATTTTTAAGAAAATCTGATCTTTCCTTGAGGACTGTAAAACACCCTTATGCCATTTCTGAAATGTTCTGTTGAAATGTGCCTGGAAAAGAATATGCTAAAACACAGAGAAAGGAGAAGCTTAAACAATAATACTTGATACAAACAATTGTGTGCATGCTTACACACACACACACACACACACACACACACACACACACACACACACACACACACACACACACACACACACACACACACACACACACACACACACACACACACACACACACACACACACACACACACAGAATATGTTAGCATGAAAATCTCTTAATGGTATATAAGCATTTCACATATTTTTTTGTGATGTAATTATTATACATCCATTATAATAATAAAAAATAGCTTTAAGCATTTGTTTGTTAGCCAATACTGAAAGCTGATAAAAATGATTAAAAATGTCTAATGCTGCTGCTCCATCTATTGGACAACAGTGGTATTACATACTATTCAGTTGAAATGAATTAATAGAATGAATTGGTTTTTCACTTCTATCTCGGGAACGAGAAAATGGAAAAATGTGAAACTCAGAACTTAGATAGTGTTTGAGGAGTCCTGTTGAAGAATACCATTCCTGTGTTGCTGGGTGATTGAGTTTTTACTCTTATTTACTGGGAGTAATGTCTGTTGAAATGCATATCTTTGTGGGCTTATATCTCGGGAATGCCCAGGCCAAATCGCACCATACTCGAATCGAAGCTAGATGAGGACATGCTCTTTCCAACAAGCTCTCCCACAAGGATCTAGCTGGTATATTCAGGGAGTTACAGCCGTTCCAAGACCGGGGTCTCACGGATTAGCGATTTGCGGGGGGGGGGGGGGGGGTGGGGGGGGGGGGGGGGGGGGGGGGGGTTGCTCCCGAGCCCCGCGACGATAGATTTAGATAAAGACCTTACCAAGGACCTTACCATCAAAATTTGAGCGCGCAGCGACTTTCCGTTCTCGAGTTATGAATGAATTTGTACTGAGGGGGCGTGGCTTAAATGGCGGACAAACGTTACTTTCACTTTAGGATTCTCATTTTTAAATGTGACACAATATTCATTAGTGTGTAATAGTCAATAGTCTCACAAAATGTGAGTGTAAATGTTCAAATAGTTATATTATAAAGTCTAAATAAGAATCATAGAATAATATTAGTTATATTGCATGACAAAATGACTATTTTAAACAGCAGGGGGCAGTAGAATACCACTTATTGGCTTAATATTTAATTCTGTTCTTAGAATTTTCACCTGTTTAACTGTTATAGAGGCATTAATTATTATTATCTCATTTAAGCACCTATTGCCTAATGGCCATGAAATTTTGCATGCTTGTTTAGAGTCATGTCATTTGTTTATTTTTAAGAAAATCTGATCTTTCCTTGAGGACTGTAAAACACCATTATGCCATTTCTGAAATATTCTGTTGAAATGTGCCTGGAAAAGAATACGCTAAAGCACAGAGAAAGAAGAAGCTTAAACAATAATACTTGATACACACAATTGTGTGCATGCTTACACACACACACACACACACACACACACACACACACACACACACACACACACACACACACACACACACACACACACACACACACACACACACACACACGGAATGTTAGTGTCAAAATACCTTTTAATGCATATAAGCATTTCACATATTTTTTTGTGATGTAATTATTATACATCCATTATAATAATAAAAAATAGCTTTAAGCATTTGTTTGTTAGCCAATACTGAAAGCTGACAAAAATGATTAAAAATGACTAATGCTGTTGCTCCATCTATTGGACAACATTGGTATTACATCATATTCAGTTGAAATGAATTAATAGAATGAATTGTTTTTTCACTTATCTCGGGAATGAGAAAATGAAAAAATGTGAAACTCAGAACTTAGATAGTGTTTGAGGAGTCCTGTTGAACAAGACCATTTCTGTGTTGCTGGGTGATTGAGTTTTTACTCTTATTTACCGGGAGTAATGTCTGTTGAAATGCATATCTTTGTGGGCTTATATCTCGGGAATGCCCGGCCCAAATCGCACCATACTTGAATCGAAGCTAGATGAGGACATGCTCTTTCCAACAAGCTCTCCCACAAGGATCTAACTGGTATATTCAGGGAGATACAGCTGTTCCAAGACCGGGGTCTCACGGAATAGCGATCCGCGGGGGGGTAGATTTAGCGACGATAGATTTAGATAAAGATCTTACCAAGGACCTTACCATCAAAATTTGAGCGTGCAGCGACTTTCCGTTCTCGAGTTATGAATGAATTTGTACTGAGGGGGCGTGGCCTAAATGGCGGACAAACGTTACTTTCACTTTAGGATTCTCATTTTTAAAATGTGACACAATATTCATTAGTGCAATAGTCAATAGTCTTACAAAATGTGAGTGTAAATGTTCAAATAGTTATATTATAAAGTCTAAATAAGAATCATAGAATAATATTAGTTATATTGCATGAAAAAATGACTATTTTAAACAGCAGGGGGCAGTAGAATACCACTTATTGACTTAATATTCAATTATGTTTTTAGAATTTTCACCTGTTTAACTGTTATAGAGGCATTAATTATTATTATCTCATTTAGAGTCACATGTTCTGACATGTTTTTAAGAAGATCTGAGCATTCATTGAAGAGATATAGGCTTTCGGGGACACATAAGGCTATATATTGAAGTGACCCTATTATAGCCATCCAAATGAATAAGTTATAGCCTCAGTTTCTGATAATCATTGATCTAGAGAGTCCAGAGAATTGTACTGCAATGATTTTGAGCATTGTGATATGAAAAATTATACGATCATACATGGAAAAGACCATTTACAGCCAATACAGGCAATTTACCATAGGAAATACATGGTTTTTAAGCTTTTTAACAGTTACAGCGCCATCTATGGTCCGATCTCCATGAAACTTTGCATGCTTCTTCACCATGTTATAACACATATGCTCATCAATTATTGTGAAGTTCTGAGTTTTTATTTATGATTTATAGGCTTTTGAGTGTATTTTGACAGGCCCATTTTCTAAACGACCCTGTTATAGTAAACCAAAGGGCAAATTTCAACTTTTTTTCGATAATTATTGATCTAGAGAGTCTAGAGAATTGTCCTAGACTGGTTTGGTTCCGATCGGGCAAAAAACCAGGGACTAGTTTGCAAAAGTAGGTTTTTAACATATTTGTGAATATTTAATGAACAATTTGATTGACAGCAATGGTTCTAGAGGCAAAGTTGTTCAGCCTGAGGAGATCTATCGACTGATATGCATTTTATGGGGATTTGTGCAACACCACGTGATTACAGAGCCGTAAAACGACCAACTGCAGCAAGAAGCAATTAAAGACATTTTAAGAGAACTTTGGATAAATGGCTAAAAAAATCATACAGTAACTTTTAAGATAATTTAATGGTTTATAACTTTCGACAAATAGGTAGCGCAGTTACCAAATTGATGTGATGTGGTCAGAGTGAGGTGACAATGACACATACAAAGTTTGGTGTCAAAATGTCAAGGCATTGCATTGTTAAAGACTTAATAGTCATTTTGGCAGCATGCCTCAACTTTGCTGCTGCGCTATACAAAAACGGTTTCGTCAATCGACACGAAATCCATAACTTTTAGTCGGCACGGTCTGGAGATGATACGATTCGATTTTGGTGAAAATCGGACAAACGGTCTAGGAGGAGTTCGAAAAAGTAGGTTTTGACTGAAAATCAAGATGGCGGACAGGAAGTTCGGTCAAATAAGGAAAACCTGGTATCTATGTTCTCAGCTTGACCCAAGGAATATATTAAGACCAGTGGCATTTCAACAGGCAGATTTATTCAAAAGTTATTAGCCTTTTTTGAAATTTCTTTATAACTTTTGACCACTAGGTGGTGCTGTTTCGAAACTTCTCAAGCTCCTTCAGGGCATCGTACTGATGACCCATACCGAGTTTCGTAACAATCCGTTCATGCGTTCAGAAAATACAGCATTTTAGCACATAATTCAAAATGGCCGACAGACAAAATGGCCGATCTGGGAAAATTGGATATCAGTCGACTCGGTATGACGCCCTGAATCTAACGAGGCCACTTTTATGATTTTTGGACAAACCGTTCAGGAGTTATGAGCAAAAATAACCATTTTTCATATCTCCGGACCAGTAGGTGGCGCTGCGCCGAAACGCTGCATGTTGCCTCAGGTCATGCTTGTGATGACTTGTACCAAGTTTGGTCTGAATACGATAAAGCGTTGCGGAGATACAGCCTTAAGTTTGTTTTCGCAAGCTCTACGTAAAATTTTTTTGCACGTCATTCAAAAACTTTTAAGCGAATCAACTTGAATTCCATAACTTTTTGTCCCCACTGTCTGAAGATAATCTGGTGCAATTTTGGTGAAAATCGGAGCATCGCCCTAGGAGGAGTTCGAAAAAGTAGGTTTTTCTGAAAATTCAAAATGGCGGAAAAATTTGCATGACGGAAAATGACGTCATAGGGTGCAATCGAATCGTCATGAGCTCAGGAATCAGAGGAAAAAAGAATTTTGTTGATAGGCCTTGCGGATCAAAAGTTATTAGCATAAATGTGAGTGAAACTTTGGACAGTTGGTGGCGCTAGAGGGAATGAGTTAGAGACACCAAAATTGGTGTACTTAATGTTGGGACTGTCCTCTATCAGAATGTCAAACCAAAACAACTTTCCCGGACACGGTTCTATGGGCTGCCATAGACCCCCAGTCGGAAGAAGAAGAATAATAATAATAAATATAGCTGCAAGCAGCCATTACCGGGGCCAAGCGCAAGAAGCGGCAACAGATGCCATCATGGGTGGGAGTGGCAGACCAACTGCAGCAAGGAGCAATTAAAGACATTTTAAGAGAACTTGGATAAATGGCTAAAAAAATCACATATACAGTAACTTTTAAGATGATTTAATGGTTTATCACTTTTGACAAATAGGTGGCGCAGTTACCAAATTGATGTGATGTGGTCAGAGTGAGGTGACAATGACACATACAATGTTTGGTGTCAAAATGTCAAGGCATTGCAGAGATAAAGACTTAATAGTCATTTTGGCAGCATGCCTCAACTTTGCTGCTGCGCTATACGAAAACGGTTTCGTCAATCGACACGAAATCCATAACTTTTAATCGGCACGGTCTGGAGATGATACGATTCGATTTTGGTGAAAATCGGACAAACGGTCTAGGAGGAGTTCAAAAAAGTAGGTTTTGACTGAAAATCAAGATGTCGGACAGGAAGTTCGGCCAAATAAGGAAAACCTGGTATCTATGTTCTCAGCTTGACCCAAGGAATCTATTAAGACCAGTGGCATTTCAACAGGCAGATTTATTCAAAAGTTATTAGCCTTTTTGGAAATTTCTTTATAACTTTTGACCACTAGGTGGTGCTGTTTCGAAACTTGTCAAGCTCCTTCAGGGCATCGTACTGATGACCCATACCGAGTTTCGTAACAATTCGTTCATGCGTTCAGAAAATACAGCATTTTAGCACATAATTCAAAATGGCCGACAGACAAAATGGCCGATCTGGGAAAATTGGATATCACTCGACTCGGTATGACGCCCTGAATCTAACGAGGCCACTTTTATGATTTTTGGACAAACCGTTCAGGAGTTATGAGCAAAAATAACCATTTTTCATATCTCCGGACCAGTAGGTGGCGCTGCGCCGAAACGCTGCATGTTGCCTCAGGTCATGCTTGTGATGACTTGTACCAAGTTTGGTCTGAATACGATAAAGCGTTGCGGAGATACAGCCTTAAGTTTGTTTTCGCAAGCTCTTCGTAAAATTATTTTGCACGTCATTCAAAAACTTTTAAGCGAATCAACTTGAATTCCATAACTTTTTGTCCCCACTGTCTGAAGATGATCTGGTGCAATTTTGGTGAAAATCGGAGCATCGCCCTAGGAGGAGTTCGAAAAAGTAGGTTTTTCTGAAAATTCAAAATGGCGGAAAAATTTGCATGACGGAAAATGACGTCATAGGGTGCAATCGAATCGCCATGAGCTCAGGAATCAGAGGAAAAAAGAATTTTGTTGATAGGCCTTACGGTTCAAAAGTTATTCACATAAATGTGAGTGAAACTTTGGACAGTTGGTGGCGCTAGAGGGAATGAGTTAGATACACCAAAATTGGTGTACTTAATGTTGGGACTGTCCTCTATCAGAATGTCAAACCAAAACAACTTTCCCGGACACGGTTCTATGGGCTGCCATAGACCCCCAGTCGGAAGAAGAAGAATAATAATAATAATAATAATAATAAATATAGCTGCAAGCAGCCATTATCGGGGCCAAGCGCAAGAAGCGGCAACAGATGCCATCATGGGTGGGAGTGGCAGACCAATTGCAGCAATGAGCAATCAAAGACATTTTAAGAGAATTTTGGATAAATGGCTAAAAAAAATCACATAAAGTAACTTTTAAGATGATTTAATGGTTTATCACTTTTGACAAATAGGTGGCGCAGTTACCAAATTGATGTGATGTGGTCAGAGTGAGGTGACAATGACACATACAAAGTTTGGTGTCAAAAATGTCAAGGCATTGCAGAGATAAAGACTTAATAGTCATTTTGGCAGCATGCCTCAACTTTGCTGCTGCGCTATACGAAAACGGTTTCGTCAATCGACACGAAATCCATAACTTTTAGTCGGCACGGTCTGGAGATGATACGATTCGATTTTGGTGAAAATCGGACAAACGGTCTAGGAGGAGTTCGAAAAAGTAGGTTTTGACTGAAAATCAAGATGGCGGACAGGAAGTTCGGTCAAATAAGGAAAACCTGGTATCTATGTTCTCAGCTTGACCCAAGGAATCTATTAGGACCAGTGGCATTTCAACAGGCAGATTTATTCAAAAGTTATTAGCCTTTTTGGAAATTTTGTTATAACTTTTGACCACTAGGTGGTGCTGTTTCGAAACTTCTCAAGCTCCTTCAGGGCATCGTACTGATGACCCATACCGAGTTTCGTAACAATCCGTTCATGCGTTCAGAAAATACAGCATTTTAGCACATAATTCAAAATGGCCGACAGACAAAATGGCCGATCTGGGAAAATTGGATATCAGTCGACTCGGTATGACGCCCTGAATCTAACGAGGCCACTTTTATGATTTTTGGACAAACCGTTCAGGAGTTATGAGCAAAAATAACCATTTTTCATATCTCCGGACCAGTAGGTGGCGCTGCGCCGAAACGCTGCATGTTGCCTCAGGTCATGCTTGTGATGACTTGTACCAAGTTTGGTCTGAATACGATAAAGCGTTGCGGAGATACAGCCTTACGTTTGTTTTTGCAAGCTCTACGTAAAATTTTTTTGCACGTCATTTAAAAACTTTTAAGCGAATCAACTTGAATTCCATAACTTTTTGTCCCCACTGTCTGAAGATGATCTGGTGCAATTTTGGTGAAAATCGGAGCATCGCCCTAGGAGGAGTTCGAAAAAGTAGGTTTTTCTGAAAATTCAAAATGGCGGAAAAATTTGCATGACGGAAAATGACGTCATAGGGTGCAATCGAATCGTCATGAGCTCAGGAATCAGAGGAAAAAAGAATTTTGTTGATAGGCCTTACGGATCAAAAGTTATTAGCATAAATGTGAGTGAAACTTTGGACAGTTGGTGGCGCTAGAGG
This sequence comes from Chrosomus eos, assembly GCA_036326025.1. Taxonomy (NCBI): domain Eukaryota; kingdom Metazoa; phylum Chordata; class Actinopteri; order Cypriniformes; family Leuciscidae; genus Chrosomus; species Chrosomus eos. The sequence goes on along the minus strand of CM070821.1, from coordinate 52,209,450 downwards.
GAATGAGTTAGAGACACCAAAATTGGTGTACTTAATGTTGGGACTGTCCTCTATCAGAATGTCAAACCAAAACAACTTTCCCGGACACGGTTCTATGGCTGCCATAGACCCCCAGTCGGAAGAAGAAGAATAATAATAATAATAATAATAATAATAAGAACCGGAACAGATACAATAGGTGCCTCCGCACCTTCGGTGCTTGGCCCCTAATAATAATAATAATAAGAACCGGAACAGATACAATAGGTGCCTCCGCACCTTCGGTGCTTGGCCCCTAAATATAGCTGCAAGCAGCCATTACCGGGGCCAAGCGCAAGAAGCGGCAACAGATGCCATCATGGGTGGGAGTGGCAGACCAACTGCAGCAATGAGCAATTAAAGACATTTTAAGAGAACTTTGGATAAATGGCAAAAAAATCATATATACAGTAACTTTTAAGATAATTTAATGGTTTATCACTTTCGACAAATAGGTGGCGCACTTACGAAATTGATGTGATGTGGTCAGAGGGAGGTGACAATGACACATGCAAAGTTTGATGTCAAAATGTCAAGGCATTGCAGAGATAAAGACTGAATAGTCCTTTTGGCATCCTACCCCAACTTTGCTGCTGCGCTACACGAAAACGGTTTTGTCTATCGACACGAAATCCATAACTTTTAGTCGGCACAGTCTGGAGATGATACGATTCGATTTTGGTGAAAATCGGATAAACGGTCTAGGAGGAGTTCGAAAAAGTAGGTTTTGACTGAAAATCAAGATGGCGGACAGGAAGTTCGGCCAAATTAGGAAAATCTGGTATCTATGTTCTCAGCTTGACCCAAGGAATCTATTAAGACCAGTGGCATTTCAACAGGGAGATGTATTCAAAAGTTATTAGCCTTTTTGGAAATTTTGTTATAACTTTTGACCACAAGGTGGCGCTGTTTCGAAACTTCTCAGGCTCCTTCAGGGCATCGTACTGATGACCCATACCGAGATTCGTAACAATTCGTTCATGTGTTCAGAAAATACAGCATTTTAGCACATAATTCAAAATGGCCGACAGACAAAATGGCTGATGTGGTAAAATTTTATATCAGACGACCCGGTATGACGCCCTGAATCTAACGAGACCACTTTTATGATTTTTGGACAAATTGTTCAGAAGTTATAAGCAAAAATAGCCATGTTTCATATCTCCGGACCAGTAGGTGGCGCTGCGCCGAAACGCAGCATGTAGCCTCAGGTCATGCTTGAGATGATATGTACCAAGTTTGGTCTGAATACGATTAAGCGTTGCGAAGATACAGCCTTAAGTTTGTTTTCGCAAGCGCTACGTAAAATTATTTTGCACGGTATTCAAAAACTGTTAAGCGAATATACTTGAATTCCATAACTTTTTGTCCACACTGCCTAAAGATGATCTGGTGCAATTTTGGTGAAAATCGGAGCATCGGCCTAGGAGGAGTTCGAAAAAGTAGTTTTTTCTGAAAATTCAAAATGGCGGAAAAATTTGCATGACGGAAAATGACGTCATATGGTGCAATCGAATCGTCATGAGCTCAGGAATCAGAGGAAAAAAGAATTTTGTTGATAGGCCTTACGGTTCAAAAGTTATTAGCATAATAAAAGTGAAAATTTGGACATGTGGTGGCGCTAGAGGGAATGAGTTAGAGACACCAAAATTGGTGCATTTAATGTTGGGACTGTCTTCTATCAGAATGTCAAATCAAAACAACTTTCCCGCAAACGGTTCTATGGGCTGCCATAGACGCTAAGTCGGAAGAAGAAGAAGAAGAAAAAGAATAATAATAATAATAAGAACGGGAACAGATACAATAGGTGCCCGCACCTTCGGTGCTTGGCCCCTAATAAATATAGCTGCAAGCAGCCATTATCGGGGCCAAGCGCAAGAAGCGGCAACAGATGCCATAATGTGTGGGAGTGGCAGACCAACTGCAGCAATGAGCAATTAAAGACATTTTAAGAGAACTTTGGATAAATGGCAAAAAAATCATATATGTGACCTGATCCAGCAAAATGAGTCACAGTGACCCAAATTTTAAAATTGAGATTTTGGTATTAATGGAAAGAGGAGACCATACACTTTAAAATGATATCCTAGTCAAAGTCATACCTTAAATGGTTGTAAAGATATACACATTTGAATTATGGTTGTCTGCCCTCTTTTTCCAATTGAAAACCTGAGAAAATTGCGTTTAAAGTTTTTTGCCCATTTTTTGTTGATATCTTTCAAAATCCATTGCATTTAAAGAGATGAACTATTTATTTTACAGCTTAATTTGACCAAAGACATATATAATGCTATTAAACCAGACTGAAGCTCAAATTATTTTAAAGTTTTTATTTGAATAAATAATTTAAAAGGCACTTTTACAAAAATCAGAAAGATTGAACAGAGGTGCTACATTTTTGCTTGTGTGTGTGTGTGTGTGTGTGTGTGTGTGTGTGTGTGTGTGTGTGTGTGTGTGTGTGTGTGTGTGTGTGTGTGTGTGTGTGTGTGTGTGTGTGTGTGTGTGTGTGTGTGTGTGTGTGTGTGTGTGTGTAGGCCTAAGTAGGCTAATGCATTAATAATGCGATGTTAAAAGTGTGTTTTAACATGAATACGTCTAAGAGTGCATATCTGTAAAAAGAGAATCGCACTGGTGACAACTTTTTTAAAAATAAAACTTGATGATAATTTCTGGATTTGAAATACAAATAGTGAGTAAATGTGTGTGTGGTACAGCCGCTGATCAGTTGCGCACAGCAAATGCACGCAGCATGAGCACTATCTATAGCGCGTGCTGCTCCCGCACCGCATAACGCACCGCACACGAGTATGTGCACTCTTGCTGATCAGCAGCAGAGCTTAGGTTAGAAGCCTCCAGTGAGTTCAACGCGTTGGTGACTTTGCTCTCTTTTGACAGCGACATTTCTCAAATTAATATTTAATCTTTCTGATGAGATCTGCTAGCTTGTTTACACCGAGCGCGAGTCTGACAGGAGGGTGGCTGGACCGATCGCGTGCCGGTCAGTCGAAACGGGGCTTCCCATTGCCAAATGATCAGGGTTTGTGTACATTTTCTAAGCTTTTTGATTGGTTGTATACAACGTGCAACACCATATTTGGAGAGCAGAGATAGTGACGTTTCAGGGGATACCCGGGAAATGCTCAGAAGTGATGAGAGGAGTTGAGAAAAGCAATAATTTCCAGCGAATTTAGTAGGCCTACAACTTTGTAAACTTTAATAGTCATTTAAATACATTTACTCATTTATATGGACTATGAAACTTCGGGAGATTATTTTTGAATGTCTTTTGAATGAAATTAGCCAAAAAAGTTTTTTTTTATTATTTCATTATTTTTCCACATAATCGGCCCATATCTTAAAATAGAACGTTGCGACTTCCGACTCATTTCGCCAGAGCGGGTCACATATACAGTAACTTTTAAGATAATTTAATGGTTTATCACTTTCGACAAATAGGTGGCACACTTGCGAAATTGATGTGATGTGGTCAGAGTGAGGTGACAATGACACATAGAAAGTTTGGTGTCAAAATGTCATGGCATTCCAGAGATAAAGACTTAATAGTCATTTTGGCAGCATGCCTAAACTTTGCTGCTGCGCTACACGAAAACAGTTTCGTCAATCGACACGAAATCCATAACTTTTAGTCGGCACGGTCTGGAGATGATACGATTCGATTTTGGTGAAAATCGGACAAACGGTCTAGGAGGAGTTCGAAAAAGTAGGTTTTGACTGAAAATCAAGATGGCGGACAGGAAGTTCGGCCAAATAAGGAAAACCTGGTATCTATATTCTCAGCTTGACCCAAGGAATCTATTAAGACAAGTGGCATTTCAACAGGCAGATTTATTCAAAAGTTATTAGCCTTTTTGGAAATTTTGTTATAACTTTTGACCACTAGGTGGCGCTGATTCAAAACTTCTCAGGCTCCTTCAGGGCATCGTACTGATGACCCATACCGAGTTTCGTAACAATTCGTTCATGCGTTCAAAAAATACAGCTTTTTAGCACATAATTCAAAATGGCCGACAGCCAAAATGGCTGATCTGGGAAAATTGGATATCAGTCGACTCAACATGATGCCCTGAATCTAACGAGACCACTTTTATGATTTTTGAACAAACTGTTCAGAAGTTATAAGCAAAAATAGCCATTTTTCATATCTCCGGACCAGTAGGTGGCACTGTGCCGAAACGCTGCATGTTGCCTCAGGTCATGCTTGTGATGACATGTACCAAGTTTGGTCTGAATACGATAAAGCGTTGCGGAGATACAGCCTTACATTTGTTTTCGCAAGCGCTACGTAAAATTAGTTTGCATGTTTATCAAAAACGATTTGACCAAAATCAAAATCAAAATCAACAAGTTGATCAAAATCAACTTGAATTCCATAACTTTTTGTCCCCACTGCCTGAAGATGATCTGGTGCAATTTTGGTGAAAATTGGAGCATCGGCCTAGGAGGAGTTCGAAAAAGTAGGTTTTTCTGAAAATTCAAAATGGCGGAAAAATTTGCATGACGGAAAATGACGTCATAGGGTGCAATCGAATCGTCGTGAGCTCAGGAATCAGAGGAAAAAAGAATTTTGTTGATAGGCCTTATGGTTCAAAAGTTATTAGCATAAATATGAGTGAACTTTTGGACAGGTGGTGGCGCTAGAGGGAATGAGTTAGAGATACATTAGAGTTAGAGATTCATTAAAGAGATATAGGCTTTCGGGGACACATAAGGCTACATATTGAAGTGACCCTATTATAGCCATCCAAATGAAGAAGTTAGACCTTTTCTGATAATCATTGATCTAGACTAGAGAGTCCAGAGAATTGTACTGCACTGATTTTGAGAATTATGATATAGAGATTATATAATCATAGATGGAAAACACCATTTACAGCCAATAGAGGCAATTTACCATAGGAAATGTATGGTTTTAAACCTTTTTAACACACAATAATTATTTATTAATTTTCATTTATTCATTTATTTAGTCATTCTTTTTATTTATTTCTTTGATGTGTTTTATTGTTTAAAATGTCTGCGTAATGTCCTTTTATAATAAATTTGTATGGAGACTTGCATCATACAGTTGTCAGGTTTATAATGAAGTACTTACAACAAAAGGTGATGTAAGAAATTAAACAAACTCTTTGCAGCAGAAAGAGAAAAAAGAAAGGAAAGACAATGAACTTTGAGATATATTAGACTATCTTTGCTGCTTCATTCTCATCATATTCCAACACTTCAAGTATTGATAAACAGGTAAGACTATTTTTATCTTTTAAATTAGTTATAACTGTTATTACATTGACATACTATGCCTAGAATACTCTGTAATATTTGTTTCTGTTATAAGGATATTCTGTTAAATAAATAGTTGCTTTAAACACAATGTTTTAGAAGTACATAATTCACTTGTAAAGTGTAACTAAAATAAAAAATCCTAATCAAATCCTCATTGTCTTTAGGTACATCAAATGTCTTACGCTGCTCTGATGACAAGATCATTTTCATTATAGGACAATATTCAACTCCAGAACCAGCTGAAGATTCTATTCAATGCAAATCAAGGAATCAGTTTGACTGCAGAAAAACAATGTCCAGATCATCACACCACCATCACCATTGTGGACTACTTCTGTGTGGCTCAGTTCAGCATTCAGATTATCACCATCACCATTGTGGACTACATCTGTGTGGCTCAGTTCACCATTCAGATTATCACCATCACCATTGTGGACTACATCTGTGTGACTCAGTTCAGCATTCAGATCATCACATCACCATCACCATTGTGGACTACATCTGTGTTGCTCAGTTCAGCATTCAGATTATCACCATCACCATTGTGGACTACATCTGTGTGGCTCAGTTCAGCATTCAGATCATCACACCACCATCACCATTGTGGACTACATCTGTGTGTCTCAGTTCAGCATTCAGATCATCACACCACCATCACCATTGTGGACTACATCTGTGTTGCTCAGTTCAGCGTTCAGATCATCACACCACCATCACCATTGTGGACTACATCTGTGTGACTCAGTTCAGCACATACTGAAATGCTGACCATTCTGAAATGCTTATCACAGTTGTATCTGACATTGTTGGATATATATTTGAAATAAATGATTTTTAACTTCCTTTTTAATTTCTACAGAAGCACCTATTGCCTAATGGCCATGAAATTTTGCATGCTTGTTTAGAGTCATGTCATTTGCTTATTTTTAAGAAAATCTGATCTTTCCTTGAGGACTGTAAAACACCCTTATGCCATTTCTGAAATGTTCTGTTGAAACGTGTCTGGAAAAGAATATGCTAAAACACAGAGAAAAGAAAAGCTTAAACAATAATACTTGATACAAACAATTGTGTGCATGCTTACACACACACACACACACACACACACACACACACACACACACACACACACACACACACACACACACACACACACACACACACACACACACACACACACACACACACACACACACACACACACACACACACACACGGAATGTTAGTGTCAAAATACCTTTTAATGTATATAAGCATTTCACATATTTTTTTGTGATGTAATTATTATACATCCATTATAATAATAAAAAATAGCTTTAAGCATTTGTTTGTTAGCCAATACTGAAAGCTGACAAAAATGATTAAAAATGACTAATGCTGTTGCTCCATCTATTGGACAACATTGGTATTACATCATATTCAGTTGAAATGAATTAATAGAATGAATTGTTTTTTCACTTATCTCGGGAATGAGAAAATGAAAAAATGTGAAACTCAGAACTTAGATAGTGTTTGAGGAGTCCTGTTGAACAAGACCATTTCTGTGTTGCTGGGTGATTGAGTTTTTACTCTTATTTACCGGGAGTAATGTCTGTTGAAATGCATATCTTTGTGGGCTTATATCTATGGAATGCCCGGCCCAAATCGCACCATACTTGAATCGAAGCTAGATGAGGACGGGCTCTTTCCAACAAGCTCTCCCACAAGGATCTAGCTGGTCTATTCAGGGAGATACAGCTGTTCCAAGACCGGGGTCTCACGGAATAGCGATCCGCGGGGGGGTAGATTTAGCGACGATAGATTTAGATAAAGATCTTACCAAGGACCTTACCATCAAAATTTGAGCGTGCAGCGACTTTCCGTTCTCGAGTTATGAATGATTTTGTACTGAGGGGGCGTGGCCTAAATGGCGGACAAACGTTACTTTCACTTTAGGATTCTCATTTTTAAAATGTGACACAATATTCATTAGTGCAATAGTCAATAGTCTTACAAAATGTGAGTGTAAATGTTCAAATAGTTATATTATAAAGTCTAAATAAGAATCATAGAATAATATTAGTTATATTGCATGACAAAATGACTATTTTAAACAGCAGGGGGCAGTAGAATACCACTTATTGACTTAATATTCAATTATGTTTTTAGAATTTTCACCTGTTTAACTGTTATAGAGGCATTAATTATTATTATCTCATTTAGAGTCATATGTTCTGACATGTTTTTAAGAAGATCTGAGCATTCATTGAAGAGATATAGGCTTTCGGGGACACATAAGGCTATATATTGAAGTGACCCTATTATAGCCATCCAAATGAATAAGTTATAGCCTCAGTTTCTGATAATCATTGATCTAGAGAGTCCAGAGAATTGTACTGCAATGATTTTGAGCATTGTGATATGAAAAATTATACGATCATACATGGAAAAGACCATTTACAGCCAATACAGGCAATTTACCATAGGAAATACATGGTTTTTAAGCGTTTTAACAGTTACAGCGCCATCTATGGTCCGATCTCCATGAAACTTTGCATGCTTCTTCACCATGTTATAACACATATGCTCATCAATTATTGTGAAGTTCTGAGTTTTTATTTATGATTTATAGGCTTTTGAGTGTATTTTGACAGGCCCATTTTCTAAACGACCCTGTTACAGTAAACCAAAGGGCAAATTTCAACTTTTTTTCGATAATTATTGATCTAGAGAGTCTAGAGAATTGTCCTAGACTGGTTTGGTTCCGATCGGGCAAAAAACCAGGGACTAGTTTGCAAAAGTAGGTTTTTAACATATTTGTGAATATTTAATGAACAATTTGATTGACAGCAATGGTTCTAGAGGCAAAGTTGTTCAGCCTGAGGAGATCTATCGACTGATATGCATTTTATGGGAGAACTTTGGATAAATGGCTAAAAAAATCATACAGTAACTTTTAAGATAATTTAATGGTTTATAACTTTCGACAAATAGGCAGTTACCAAATTGATGTGATGTGGTCAGAGTGAGGTGACAATGACACATACAAAGTTTGGTGTCAAAATGTCAAGGCATTGCATTGTTAAAGACTTAATAGTCATTTTGGCAGCATGCCTCAACTTTGCTGCTGCGCTATACGAAAACGGTTTCGTCAATCGACACGAAATCCATAACTTTTAGTCGGCACGGTCTGGAGATGATACGATTCGATTTTGGTGAAAATCGGACAAACGGTCTAGGAGGAGTTTAAAAAAGTAGGTTTTGACTGAAAATCAAGATGGCGGACAGGAAGTTCGGTCAAATAAGGAAAACCTGGTATCTATGTTCTCAGCTTGACCCAAGTAATCTATTAAGACCAGTGGCATTTCAACAGGCAGATTTATTCAAAAGTTATTAGACTTTTTGGAAATTTTGTTATAACTTTTGACCACTAGGTGGTGCTGTTTCGAAACTTCTCAAGCTCCTTCAGGGCATCGTACTGATGACCCATACCGAGTTTCGTAATAATTCGTTCATGCGTTCAGAAAATACAGCATTTTAGCACATAATTCAAAATGGCCGACAGACAAAATGGCCGATCTGGGAAAATTGGATATCAGTCAACTCGGTATGACGCCCTGAATCTAACGAGGCCACTTTTATGATTTTTGGACAAACCGTTCAGGAGTTATGAGCAAAAATAACCATTTTTCATATCTCCGGACCAGTAGGTGGCGCTGCGCCGAAACGCTGCATGTTGCCTCAGGTCATGCTTGTGATGACTTGTACCAAGTTTGGTCTGAATACGATAAAGCGTTGCGGAGATACAGCCTTAAGTTTGTTATCGCAAGCACTACGTAAAATTATTTTGCACGTTATTCAAAAACTTTTAAGCGAATCAACTTGAATTCCATAACTTTTTGTCCCCACTGTCTGAAGATGATCTGGTGCAATTTTGGTGAAAATCGGAGCATCGCCCTAGGAGGAGTTCGAAAAAGTAGGTTTTTCTGAAAATTCAAAATGGCGGAAAAATTTGCATGACGGAAAATGACGTCATAGGGTGCAATCGAATCGTCATGAGCTCAGGAATCAGAGGAAAAAAGAATTTTGTTGATAGGCCTTACGTATCAAAAGTTATTAGCATAAATGTGAGTGAAACTTTGGACAGGTGGTGGCGCTAGAGGGAATAAGTTAGAGACACCAAAATTGGTGTACTTAATGTTGGGACTGTCCTCTATCAGAATGTCAAACCAAAACAACTTTCCCGGACACGGTTCTATGGGCTGCCATAGACCCCCAGTCGGAAGAATAATAATAATAATAATAATAATAAATATAGCTGCAAGCAGCCATTACCGGGGCCAAGCGCAAGAAGCGGCAACAGATGCCATCATGGGTGGGAGTGGCAGACCAATTGCAGCAATGAGCAATCAAAGACATTTTAAGAGAACTTTGGATAAATGGCTAAAAAAAAATCACATAAAGTAACTTTTAAGATGATTTAATGGTTTATCACTTTTGACAAATAGGTGGCGCAGTTACCAAATTGATGTGATGTGGTCAGAGTGAGGTGACAATGACACATACAAAGTTTGGTGTCAAAAATGTCAAGGCATTGCAGAGATAAAGACTTAATAGTCATTTTGGCAGCATGCCTCAACTTTGCTGCTGCGCTATACGAAAACGGTTTCGTCAATCGACACGAAATCCATAACTTTTAGTCGGCACGGTCTGGAGATGATACGATTCGATTTTGGTGAAAATCGGACAAACGGTCTAGGAGGAGTTCGAAAAAGTAGGTTTTGACTGAAAATCAAGATGGCGGACAGGAAGTTCGGTCAAATAAGGAAAACCTGGTATCTATGTTCTCAGCTTGACCCAAGGAATCTATTAAGACTAGTGGCATTTCAACAGGCAGATTTTTTCAAAAGTTATTAGCCTTTTTGGATATTTTGTTATAACTTTTGACCACTAGGTGGTGCTGTTTCGAAACTTCTCAAGCTCCTTCAGGGCATCGTACTGATGACCCATACCGAGTTTCGTAACAATCCGTTCATGCGTTCAGAAAATACAGCATTTTAGCACATAATTCAAAATGGCCGACAGACAAAATGGCCGATCTGGGAAAATTGGATATCAGTCGACTCGGTATGACGCCCTGAATCTAACGAGGCCACTTTTATGATTTTTGGACAAACCGTTCAGGAGTTATGAGCAAAAATAACCATTTTTCATATCTCCGGACCAGTAGGTGGCGCTGCGCCGAAACGCTGCATGTTGCCTCAGGTCATGCTTGTGATGACTTGTACCAAGTTTGGTCTGAATACGATAAAGCGTTGCGGAGATACAGCCTTAAGTTTGTTTTCGCAAGCTCTACGTAAAATTATTTTGCACGTCATTCAAAAACTTTTAAGCGAATCAACTTGAATTCCATAACTTTTTGTCCCCACTGTCTGAAGATGATCTGGTGCAATTTTGGTGAAAATCGGAGCATCGCCCTAGGAGGAGTTCGAAAAAGTAGGTTTTTCTGAAAATTCAAAATGGCGGAAAAATTTGCATGACGGAAAATGACGTCATAGGGTGCAATCGAATCGTCATGAGCTCAGGAATCAGAGGAAAAAAGAATTTTGTTGATAGGCCTTACGGATCAAAAGTTATTAGCATAAATGTGAGTGAAACTTTGGACAGTTGGTGGCGCTAGAGGGAATGAGTTAGAGACACCAAAATTGGTGTACTTAATGTTGGGACTGTCCTCTATCAGAATGTCAAACCAAAACAACTTTCCCGGACACGGTTCTATGGGCTGCCATAGACCCCCAGTCGGAAGAAGAAGAATAATAATAATAAATATAGCTGCAAGCAGCAATAACCGGGGCCAAGCGCAAAGAAGACGACAAGACATGTCAACATGTGTCAGACCAACTGCAGCAAGGAGCAATTTAAGACATTTAAAGATTAATTTAGGCAAAATGGCTTAAAAATCACACTAATTAACAAAAAATGTGATTTAATGGATTATCACTTTTGACCAATAGGTGGCGTAGTTACAAAAACGATGTGATGTGGTCAGAGTCTGGTAACAATGACAAACCTTAAGACCAGTGGCATTAAAATACGCAGATTTATTCAAAAGTTTTTAGAAATTATGTTATAACTTTTGACCAAAAGGTGGCGCTGTCTCGAAATGTTTTGAGTACCTTCAGGGCATGGTGCTGATGGCACATGCTGAGTTTTGTAATGTTACACCAATGCATTCGTTAAGAATAGCATGTTACGTTCTATTATAGCGCCACCAAGAGGCTCAATCCCACCATTTTTTTTATGTGACCTCAAAGTGAGCCCATACATGTGTGTGTAAAATTTGGTGAAAATATCTCATTTAGTTTTGGAGTTATATACATTTATGTGAATAAACACATAAAAAATGACTGACACGTGACTTTGATTGGATTTTACTACCCCTTACTATCAATATTTTCGCATTTGGGCATTAGCGTATAGCCTATCGACCTATGTTTCCAAACTTCTGGCGGTGGTTTCGTCTCGATCGGACAAGCGGTTTCGAAGATATCGGCAAATGTTTTTTAAGCGCTAAATCACAACGCTACACAAACCGTAAACAAAACCTAAGCATATTTGGTATCTGTGGACTCGGCAAGGATTCAGGATCCCAACGAGATGACTCCCGTGAAAATACGTCAAACACAACCAGAGTTATCAGCATTTGAAAAATCAATTTTGCCACTAGGTGGCGCTGTTTCGAAACTTTCTCAGGCTCCTTCAGGGTATCGTACTGATGACCCATACCGAGTTTCGTAACAATTCGTTCATGCGTTCATAAAATACAGCATTTTAGCACATAATTCAAAATGGCCGACAGCCAAAATGGCCGATCTGGGAAAATTGGATATCTGTCGACTCGGCATGACGCCCTGAATCTAACAAGACCAACTTTATTATTTTTGGACAAACTGTTCAGTAGTTATGAGCAAAAATAGCAATTTTTTGTATCTCTGGACCAGTAGGTGGCGCTGCGCCGAAACGCAGCATGTAGCCTCAGGTCATGCTTGTAATGACATGTACCAAGTTTGGTTTGAATACGATAAAGCGTTGCGGAGATACAGCCTTATGTCTGTTTTCGCAAGCGCTACTTAAAATTAATTTGCGTGGTATTCGAGAACAACTTGCAGCGTTTTTATGAATTCCATAACTTTTTGTCAGCACGGTCTGGAGATGATCTGGTTCAATTTTGGTGAGAATCGGAACAACGGCCTAGAGGAGTTCGAAAAAGTAGCTTTTTCGGATAATTACAAATGGCGGACAAATTGTCGTGACGGAAAATGACGTCATAGGGTGCAATCGAATCGGCATGAGCCAAGGAATAAGAGGACAAAGGATTTGTGATTTCTAGCCATTATGGTTCAAAAGTTATAAGCATAAACATGAGTAAATCTTTGGACAGTTGGTGGCGCTAGAGGGATTGAGTTGGAGACTCCAAATTTGCTCTGGTGACTTTTCAGACTGTCCTCTATCAGTGTACCAAATTTCATAACTTTCCCGCAAACGGTTCTATGGGCTGCCATAGACACCCAGTCGGAAGAAACGGAAGAATAATAAGAACCGGAACAGATACAATAGGTGCCACCGCACCTTCGGTGCTTGGCCCCTAATAATAATAATAATAAGAACCGGAACAGATACAATAGGTGCCTCCGCACCTTCGGTGCTTGGCCCCTAATAATAATAATAAGAACCGGAACAGATACAATAGGTGCCTCCGCACCTTCGGTGCTTGGCCCCTAAATATAGCTGCAAGCAGCAATAACCGGGGCCAAGCGCAAAGAAGACGACAAGACATGTCAACATGTGTCAGACCAACTGCAGCAAGGAGCAATTTAAGACATTTAAAGATTAATTTAGGCAAAATGGCTTAAAAATCACACTAATTAACAAAAAATGTGATTTAATGGATTATCACTTTTGACCAATAGGTGGCGTAGTTACAAAAACGATGTGATGTGGTCAGAGTCTGGTGACAATGACAAACCTTAAGACCAGTGGCATTAAAATACGCAGATTTATTCAAAAGTTTTTAGAAATTATGTTATAACTTTTGACCAAAAGGTGGCGCTGTCTCGAAATGTTTTGAGTACCTTCAGGGCATGGTGCTGATGGCACATGCTGAGTTTTGTAATGTTACACCAATGCATTCGTTAAGAATAGCATGTTACGTTCTATTATAGCGCCACCAAGAGGCTCAATCCCACCATTTTTTTTATGTGACCTCAAAGTGAGCCCATACATGTGTGTGTAAAATTTGGTGAAAATATCTCATTTAGTTTTGGAGTTATATACATTTATGTGAATAAACACATAAAAAATGACTGACACGTGACTTTGATTGGATTTTACTACCCCTTACTATCAATATTTTCGCATTTGGGCATTAGCATATAGCCTATCGACCTATGTTTCCAAACTTTGGCGGTGGTTTCGTCTCGATCGGACAAGCGGTTTCGAAGATATCGGCAAATGTTTTTTAAGCGCTAAATCACAACGCTACACAAACCGTAAACAAAACCTAAGCATATTTGGTATCTGTGGACTCGGCAAGGATTCAGGATCCCAACGAGATGACTCCCGTGAAAATACGTCAAACACAACCAGAGTTATCAGCATTTGAAAAATCAATTTTGCTACTAGGTGGCGCTGTTTCGAAACTTCTCAGGCTCCTTCAGGGTATCGTACTGATGACCCATACCGAGTTTCGTAACAATTCGTTCATGCGTTCATAAAATACAGCATTTTAGCACATAATTCAAAATGGCCGACAGCCAAAATGGCCGATCTGGGAAAATTGGATATCTGTCGACTCGGCATGACGCCCTGAATCTAACAAGACCAACTTTATTATTTTTGGACAAACTGTTCAGTAGTTATGAGCAAAAATAGCAATTTTTCGTATCTCTGGACCAGTAGGTGGCGCTGCGCCGAAACGCAGCATGTAGCCTCAGGTCATGCTTGTAATGACATGTACCAAGTTTGGTTTGAATACGATAAAGCGTTGCGGAGATACAGCCTTATGTCTGTTTTCGCAAGCGCTACTTAAAATTAATTTGCGTGGTATTCGAGAACAACTTGCAGCGTTTTTATGAATTCCATAACTTTTTGTCAGCACGGTCTGGAGATGATCTGGTTCAATTTTGGTGAGAATCGGAACAACGGCCTAGGAGGAGTTCGAAAAAGTAGCTTTTTCGGATAATTACAAATGGCGGACAAATTGTCGTGACGGAAAATGACGTCATAGGGTGCAATCGAATCGGCATGAGCCAAGGAATAAGAGGACAAAGGATTTGTGATTCTAGCCATTATGGTTCAAAAGTTATAAGCATAAACATGAGTAAATCTTTGGACAGTTGGTGGCGCTAGAGGATTGAGTTGGAGACTCCAAATTTGCTCTGGTGACTTTTCAGACTGTCCTCTATCAGTGTACCAAATTTCATAACTTTCCCGCAAACGGTTCTATGGGCTGCCATAGACGCCCAGTCGGAAGAAGAAGAATAATAAGAACCGGAACAGATACAATAGGTGCCACCGCACCTTCGGTGCTTGGCCCCTAATAATAATAATAATAAGAACCGGAACAGATACAATAGGTGCCTCCGCACCTTCGGTGCTTGGCCCCTAATAAATATAGCTGCAAGCAGCCATTACCGGGGCCAAGCGCAAGAAGCGGCAACAGATGCCATCATGGGTGGGAGTGGCTGACCAACTGCAGCAAGGAGCAATTAAATACATTTTAAGAGAACTTGGATAAATGGCTAAAAAATCACATATACAGTAACTTTTAAGATGATTTAATGGTTTATCACTTTTGACAAATAGGTGGCGCAGTTACCAAATTGATGTGATGTGGTCAGAGTGAGGTGACAATGACACATACAAAGTTTGGTGTCAAAATGTCAAGGCATTGCAGAGATAAAGACTTAATAGTCATTTTGGCAGCATGCCTCAACTTTGCTGCTGCGCTATACGAAAACGGTTTCGTCAATCGACACGAAATCCATAACTTTTAGTCGGCACGGTCTGGAGATGATACGATTCGATTTTGGTGAAAATCGGACAAACGGTCTAGGAGGAGTTCGAAAAAGTAGGTTTTGACTGAAAATCAAGATGGCGGACAGGAAGTTCGGCCAAATAAGGAAAACCTGGTATCTATGTTCTCAGCTTGACCCAAGGAATCTATTAAGACAAGTGGCATTTCAACAGGCAGATTTATTCAAAAGTTATTAGCCTTTTTGGAAATTTCGTTATAACTTTTGACCACTAGGTGGCGCTGATTCGAAACTTCTCAGGCTCCTTCAGGGCATCGTACTGATGACCCATACCGAGTTTCGTAACAATTCGTTCATGCGTTCAAAAAATACAGCATTTTAGCACATAATTCAAAATGGCCGACAGCCAAAATGGCTGATCTGGGAAAATTGGATATCAGTCGACTCAACATGATGCCCTGAATCTAACGAGACCACTTTTATGATTTTTGAACAAACTGTTCAGAAGTTATAAGCAAAAATAGCCATTTTTCATATCTCCGGACCAGTAGGTGGCACTGTGCCGAAACGCTGCATGTAGCCTCAGGTCATGCTTGTGATGACATGTACCAAGTTTGGTCTGAATACGATAAAGCGTTGCGGAGATACAGCCTTACATTTGTTTTCGCAAGCGCTACGTAAAATTTGTTTGCGCTGTATTCGAGAACGGTTTGACAAATCAACATGAATTCCATAACTTTTTGTCGGCATGGTCTGAAGATGAACGTATTCAATTTTCGTGGAAATTGGAGCAACGGCCTAGGAGGAGTTCGAAAAAGTAGGTTTTTCGGAAAATTCAAAATGGCGGAAAAACTATTATGGCGGAAAATGACGTCATAGGGTGCAATCGAATCGTCATGAGCTCAGGAATCAGGGGAAAAAAGAATTTTCTTGATAGGCCTTACGGATCAAAAGTTATTAGCATAAATGTGAGTGAAACTTTGGACAGGTGGTGGCGCTAGAGAGAATGAGTTAGAGACACCAAAATTGGTGTCCTTAATGTTGGGACTGTCCTCTATCAGAATGTCAAACCAAAACAACTTTCCCGGACACGGTTCTATGGGCTGCCATAGACCCCCAGTCGGAAGAAGAAGAATAATAATAAATATAGCTGCAAGCAGCCATTACCGGGGCCAAGCGCAAGAAGCGGCAACAGATGCCATCATGGGTGGGAGTGGCAGACCAACTGCAGCAATGAGCAATTAAAGACATTTTAAGAGAACTTTGGATAAATGGCATTAAATCATATATACAGTAACTTTTAAGATAATTTAATGGTTTATCACTTTCGACAAATAGGTGGAGCACTTACGAAATTGATGTGATGTGGTCAGAGTGAGGTGAAAATGACACATACAAAGTTTGGTGTCAAAATGTCAAGGCTTTGCAGAGATAAAGACTGAATAGTCCTTTTGGCATCCTACCCCAAATTTGCTGCTGCGCTACACGAAAACGGTTTTGTCTATCGGCACGAAATCCATAACTTTTAGTCGGCACAGTCTGGAGATGATACGATTCGATTTTGGTGAAAATCGGACAAACGGTCTAGGAGAAGTTCAAAAAAGTAGGTTTTGACTGAAAATCAAGATGGCGGACAGGAAGTTCGGTCAAATAAGGAAAACCTGGTATCTATGTTCTCAGCTTGACCCAAGTAATCTATTAAGACCAGTGGCATTTCAACAGGCAGATTTATTCAAAAGTTATTAGCCTTTTTGGAAATTTTATTATAACTTTTGACCACTAGGTGGTGCTGTTTCGAAACTTCTCAAGCTCCTTCAGGGCATCTTACTGATGACCCATACCGAGTTTCGTAATAATTCGTTCATGCGTTCAGAAAATACAGCATTTTAGCACATAATTCAAAATGGCCGACAGACAAAATGGCCGATCTGGGAAAATTGGATATCAGTCGACTCGGTATGAAGCCCTGAATCTAACGAGGCCACTTTTATGATTTTTGGACAAACCGTTCAGGAGTTATGAGCAAAAATAACCATTTTTTATATCTCCGGACCAGTAGGTGGCGCTGCGCCGAAACGCTGCATGTTGCCTCAGGTCATGCTTGTGATGACTTGTACCAAGTTTGGTCTGAATACGATAAAGCGTTGCGGAGATACAGCCTTAAGTTTGTTTTCGCAAGCACTACGTAAAATTATTTTGCACGTTATTCAAAAACTTTTAAGCGAATCAACTTGAATTCCATAACTTTTTGTCCCCACTGTCTGAAGATGATCTGGTGCAATTTTGGTGAAAATCGGAGCATCGCCCTAGGAGGAGTTCGAAAAAGTAGGTTTTTCTGAAAATTCAAAATGGCGGAAAAATTTGCATGACGGAAAATGACGTCATAGGGTGCAATCGAATCGTCATGAGCTCAGGAATCAGAGGAAAAAAGAATTTTGTTGATAGGCCTTACGGATCAAAAGTTATTAGCATAAATGTGAGTGAAACTTTGGACAGTTGGTGGCGCTAGAGGGAATGAGTTAGAGACACCAAAATTGGTGTACTTAATGTTGGGACTGTCCTCTATCAGAATGTCAAACCAAAACAACTTTCCCGGACACGGTTCTATGGGCTGCCATAGACCCCCAGTCGGAAGAAGAAGAATAATAATAATAAATATAGCTGCAAGCAGCAATAACCGGGGCCAAGCGCAAAGAAGACGACAAGACATGCCAACATGTGTCAGACCAACTGCAGTAAGGAGCAATTTAAGACATTGTCAGATGAATTTAGGCAAAATGGCTTTAAAAATCACACTAATTAACTAAAAATATGATTTAATGAATTATCACTTTCGACCAATAGGTGGCGTAGTTACTAAATCGAGTGACAATGACAAACCTTAAGACCAGTGGCATTAAAATATGCAGATTTATTCAAAAGTTTTTAGAAATTATGTTATAACTTTTGACCAAAAGGTGGCGCTGTCTCGAAATGTGTTGAGTACCTTCAGGGCATGGTGCTGATGGCACATGCTGAGTTTTGTAATGTTGCACCAATGCATTCGTTAAGAATAGCATGTTACGTTCTATTATAGCGCCACCAATAGGCTCAATCCCACCATTTTTTTTATGTGACCTCATAGTGAGCCCATACAAGTGTGTGTAAAATTTGGTGAAAATATCTCATTTAGTTTTGGAGTTATATACATTTATGTGTATAAACACATAAAAAATGACTGACACGTGACTTTGATTGGATTTTACTACCCCTTACTATCAATATTTTCGCATTTGGGCATTAGCGTTTAGCCTATCGACCTATGTTTCCAAACTTCTGACGGTGGTTTCGTCTCGATCGGACAAGCGGTTTCGAAGATATAGCCAAATGTTTTTTTCGCGCTAAATCGCAACGCTACACAAACCGTAAGACGAAACCCAGCATGTTTGGCATCGTTGGACTCGGCAACGATTCAGGAACTCAAAAAGATGACTCTCGTGAAAATAAGTCAACCACACCCAAAGTTATAAGCATTTGAAAAAAAAAATTCACCACTAGGTGGCGCTGTTTCGAAAATTCTCAGGCTCTTTCAGGGCATCGTACTGATGACCCATACCGAGTTTCGTAACAATTCGTTCATGCGTTCAGAAAATACAGCATTTTAGCACATAATTCAAAATGGCCGACAGACAAAATGGCCGATCTAGGAAAATTGGATACCAGACGACTCGGCATGACGCCCTGAATCTAACGAGACCACTTTTATGATTTTTGGACAAAGAGTACAGTAGTTATGGGGGAAAATAGCACTTTTTCGTATCTCTGGACCAGTAGGTGGCGCTGCGCCGAAACGCAGCATGTAGCCTCAGGTCATGCTTGTGATGACATGGACCAAGTTTGGTCTGAATCTGAAAAAGCGTCGCGGAGATACAGCCTTATGTGTGTTTTCGCAAGCTCTACGTAAAATTTATTTGCGTGGTATTCGAGAACGACTTGCAGCGTTTTTATGAAATCCATAACTTTTTGTCAGCATGGTCTGGAGATGATCTGGTTCAATTTTGGTGAGAATCAGAACAACGGCCTAGGACGAGTTCGAAAAAGTAGCTTTTTCAGATAATTACAAATGGCGGACAAAATATCGTGACGGAAAATGACGTCATAGGGTGCAATCGAATCGGCATTAGCTCAGAAACAAGGGGAAAAAGGAATTTTGATGATAGGCCTTACGGTTCAAAAGTTATTAGCATAATAAAAGTGAAAATTTGGACAGGTGGTGGCGCTAGAGGGATTGAGTTGGAGACTCCAAATTTGCTCTGTTGACTTTTCAGACTGTCCTCTATCAGTGTACCAAATTTCATAACTTTCCCGCAAACGGTTCTATGGGCTGCCATAGACACCCAGTCGGAAGAAGAAGAAGAAGAAACGGAAGAATAATAAGAACCGGAACAGATACAATAGGTGCCACCGCACCTTCGGTGCTTGGCCCCTAATAATAAGAACCGGAACAGATACAATAGGTGCCTCCGCACCTTCGGTGCTTGGCCCCTAATAATAAGAACCGGAACAGATACAATAGGTGCCTCCGCACCTTCGGTGCTTGGCCCCTAATAAGAACCGGAACAGATACAATAGGTGCCTCCGCACCTTCGGTGCTTGGCCCCTAAATATAGCTGCAAGCAGCAATAACCGGGGCCAAGCGCAAAGAAGACGACAAGACATGTCAACATGTGTCAGACCAACTGCAGCAAGGAGCAATTTAAGACATTTAAAGATTAATTTAGGCAAAATGGCTTAAAAATCACACTAATTAACAAAAAATGTGATTTAATGGATTATCACTTTTGACCAATAGGTGGCGTAGTTACAAAAACGATGTGATGTGGTCAGAGTCTGGTGACAATGACAAACCTTAAGACCAGTGGCATTAAAATACGCAGATTTATTCAAAAGTTTTTAGAAATTATGTTATAACTTTTGACCAAAAGGTGGCGCTGTCTCGAAATGTTTTGAGTACCTTCAGGGCATGGTGCTGATGGCACATGCTGAGTTTTGTAATGTTACACCAATGCATTCGTTAAGAATAGCATGTTACGTTCTATTATAGCGCCACCAAGAGGCTCAATCCC
>CM070821.1:51982767-52188913 GCA_036326025.1 Chrosomus eos | reverse complement strand
TATGCTAGCTACTGTGGCACGCTAGGTTCAAAGACCATCACTCACTTTGTGCTCTATGTTTTGTCCAGACAATTACAGCCTACCGGCACTTTCTTGAGTGGGATAGAGATTGGGTAGAGGGCATCGTGTCATGTTACCAGCTTGTGTTGTGCAGGCTATCCGCCAGAAATACCCAGCTCCAGACGGCCAGTACTGCGGGCACCAAGAAGCGGAGGACGCTCAGGAGGAGCTATAGTTTCATTTTTTGTATATAATCATTCAATTAAATGGTTAAAATTTACGTTGTTGTAGTTCTTTCTTAGTAGTAGGCGGAGTAGTGGGAGTGGCCTGCGGAGCTGAGCATTGCAATGCACTATGGGGATTGTTGTCTAAAATCCACAAGCACTAAAGTCAATTTTCTGCCTTTTATCGGCCAAGAAGGACCCAAATTAGAAATGTATGCTACTATCCTACTACATATATGACCCACTTTCAACTGAAAGCTTTCAACTTTTTAACTGAAAGACATCTTTTCACATGTTTTTCCAGTTGGATTCTCAATTATAATAATAACAGTGACTTTTTGTTAAAGTTTAACAAACTAACCCATTTTTTTCAATAGTGTTACATTATGATTAGAATCAAATGAATTTTGTCCATTTTGAAAATTCATCCACAAAATCAGAACACACATAGACAGAATTGAAGTGGCACACTTTAAATGTGTAGAATTATATGAAAAACAGATGTTTGAAATAAATGATCAACTCTAAATGATCGACTCTTCTCTTTGTAACATCTTGCTCAGGTTTGATTTTAATCATGGTATTGAAAAAAAAAATCAGTGCAAAAAATGCTATGCTTAGACAAAAGTAATTTTTATTGTTATAATTGTGATTTCATAACATGTAGATATGAATCCAACTGAAATCTTTCAGTTGTCAAATAGCAAATAGTGGAGCTCTGCAGCCATCTACTGGTTAAAGTGATAATTTTATTCTTTTAAAACTGAATTTTTCTAAAAGATGGGCAAAAATCTTACACTAAACCATGTCAAATTATCCATGTTATCCCCATAAATGAAAGTTATAAATGTGGGTCTTTTATGAAGTGAATTTTACATAATAACTTTTTTTTAAATAAATGTATTTATATAAATTAAAAAATAATAATAAATCCTCCCAGAACTGCACAAATGTGACCCTGGATCACATAACCAGTCTTAAGTAGCACGGGTATATTTCTGGGAATAGCCAACAATACATTAGGCGCGTTTCCATTACAGATTTGCGCAAAACTTTTGCGATTTTTTCAAAAAACTATTGCGAAATGACGGCGTTTCCATTAACTGATGTTATGCGATACAACGTCCTTTTTTTCCTCTCGCGATAAGTCATTTAAAAATCATGACAACGGGACATTACACATCCACACTAGAAATTATTATTATTATTAATGGAAGGAGACGTGCATAGCATTTATCCAAGCATTAATGGCAGGGAAAGACCCGTATACTGCGAACGGCATAAGGAGTTTCTGGGTGTTTCTCTCTCATTTCTGTGTGGCATTTCTTTGAGGTTTAGAATCCATGTATTGCCTTAGCCTAATTATTGTTTCTTTTATGAATTTAATAAAGAACTCTGTCCAAACTCAGTGTACATTTGTTTCCATTCGTTTTTCCTTATTTAACCCGTGTTCAAAACGAAAAATTAACGGTGGTTGTTTTTTTTAAAATGCAAAGTTGAACACCATTTTTTTTTTAACTGTAGGCTACACAAATGCTGCGCAAAAATAATAATATATCGACTAAATTTCAGATGTTTGTTTATGACTTTTTGCCCCTTTATTAAACATTTATAATATTCCCAACTTAATACGAAAAAAAAAGTCGATTGTAATGGTTTTCTAAGGCCAAATTAGAACCTGGAAATTATATTTTTCCCGCAGTATACTGAATGAGAAGAGCCATGTCTCTGGAACCACAGAATACAGAAAGGTGATTTAGGTAAGTTATAGGCTAATGATAATAAATGTCTCTGAAAAAATAACGAGGCATTTTAATTGTTTATTAATAAACTATTTTTTTCTAAATCAGTGTCGGCTAAAAACCATCTCTGCTGAGGCGCGCCGCGCGAATGCACCAGAGAGAAATGAATATGAATAATGAATATGTCCCTGGAGGAATGAACCTTCGAATCTGTGTTTTGTTTATGTAAAATTATGCATCCTTGACAACTTTAAAGAGTTATATTGTTGTTGTTTTTTTCTTTTCTCTAAGATGAGTGTTTAAAGTGGATGTGTGCATATATGTGTTTTATTTTTCTTGCGGGAAATACAGACAGTTTAAACTAAATCCTATGTTCTCTGTGCTTATTTTTTTTTTAAATTTTGAGTTGGTATGTAACTGATGGTATTTAGGATATATTGACAGGATTACTTATTATTCCTGTCTGGCGCCCGAACGAACTTATCTCTTATATCGGCTGTGCCACCGTTACAGAAATGGCGCCCGAACAGGGACTTGAACTTTAAACTTGGGACTTGAAACAAACTTGAAAAACTAAACTGAAACTTGAAACCTAAAAACTTGAACATATTATTATTTCTTTGAACTGTTTTGTTTTGGGGTTTTTCTTGTGATCATCGGATGTTTGCTCTGGGACCTGTTACAATATCAGATTGGACATTTAACCCTTTTTGTGATCATTTGATCTTTGGTTGAATTGAACTGTGGTCCAGCCAACAGATTGTTTGGAACGTTTGTGGCCAAATTGTGTGAAAAAAAAAAAAAAAAAAAAACTTCTGTGAAGTAACAACTCTGTATTTTGTTATTTTGGTGCCCCCATTTGCCCCAAAAGAATTTGACTCAGGTTCCACAGTATTTTCTTTTCTGAATTGTGAAAATGTAACCACTTTGTAGTTTGTTATTTTGGTGCCCCATTTGCCCAAGAATTTAAGACCAGACGAATAGTGTTATCATTTCTGATATTTTATTTTTTTTCTCCACATTTCAAAATTGACCGTTGCCATATTCACACATACACTTCAACCATGGCCCATACCCCTCCACCACAATCCACTTTTGTGGCAATTGATCCTCCAGACATTGCAACACCCAACTGGCCCCCGGTGCAACAGACCCAACAGCAACCCAGACAACCACCTCCTGTTCCCACTTTCTACTCCACACCCACACAGTTTCACAGTCCGACTACAAGAACCCATGTGCGGTTTTCCACTCCACCTCCAGGAGAAAGGGCTCCTCCACCGACGGTGGACATGCAGCTGTGCACTTCCACGGAATTTACACCTCCTTCAGGAACACCGCAGGATCTGCCTGCATTTCTTCCAACACCTGGCAGAGGAGCGTATCACTTATCAGAGCACGTACAAGGGAACTGGGATGTCCTGTTTAATTGTCTCAAACAGCAGGACAAAGCTTTGAAAGTACTCACCCAGAAACTTGAAACTACCACTTCACAGCATGACGCCCAGATTGAAAAGTTGACTGCTAAGATAAACTCCAACCACCAGCAGCTTCAATCCACGATCACTGCTAAAAGACAACATGATGAAGAGGACACTGATCAGCTGACAAAAGCCATGAAAGTTATGGTGACAGGAGAACTGCAGAAAAGTGAGCACACCTTAATCTCTGAAGTCCGATTTATGGTGGAACAATTGCAACTAGAGGTGCAGAAAGATATCCAGAAAATGCAGGACCTTACTCAAAGGGAGTGTGGCCAACTTTTCCAGGAGATCAGTCAATGTAGCGTCCAATTGAATACCGTAAGCGACTCCTTGAAAGAGCTGAAATCAGAAATAAGCAGTTACTTCAAGTTTCCTGGGAAAACAGTGACTGACTTTCCACCAAAGACACTCAAATCACCTCCTCACTCCACTGCTGCAGAAGGTGAAACGTTAAAACCCCATACATCCTCGTCTGTACTTCCACCTCTTTCGCACCCAACATCTGTGGTCAAGAGTGATCATTTGAAACTAACCTTTCCCACCTTTGGCAGACCTTCAGATGATAGTGACCCTCTGTTATATTTAACTAGATGTCACGACTTTATGGCATTACATCCCTTAGAGGATACAGACATTCTGGCAACCTTTCGCACTGTCCTTTATGGAACAGCACGGGACTGGTGGGAAGTGGCTAGATACTCTGTTACGACGTGGACTGAGTTTGAATCCTCATTTCTCGCAGCATTTCTTTCTGAGGATTATGAAGACGAGCTAGCTGAGCGTGTCCGCACCCGAATCCAAGGGGAAAAGGAGTCCATTAGAGATTTCGCTTTCACTTACAGAGCTCTATGTAAGCGCTGGAAACCTTCACTGACAGAGTATGAGTTAGTTAAAATGATACTAAAAAACATTAAACCATACCTTGCCAGTCAACTTCGCAGCAGAGTAAGTACAGTGGATGAACTGGTAAAACTTGGACATCAACTAGAAAAAGACTATGTTCATCAGCTGCATTATGAAGGGCGGACCATGACTTCATCTATACCACACAAACCTGCCCCTAACCGCCAAATGGAAAGACCCGCCGTCCAATGCTGGAGATGTAAAGGTCAGCATCCACCTGGAAACTGTCCACAATACTCCACTTCACCTTTCACATCTACTCAAAATCCTGGAGGAAACAAACGAAATTTTCCAGCACAAAAAACAGGAGGAGAACCATCAAATAACGCCTTGTCTGTCACACCTCCATTCCAGTCATCTACTGTGACTGCATCTTTTACTTCTAAATGTGAGTCTATACCTCAACAGTTGGTCGTCCCGATTACCATTGGCAGGTGGACAGGAAAGGCTATAGTCGACACCGGAGCAAGCTATACTCTGTTACACGAGAACTTATGGACAGAGCTTGCATTCCCTGATCCACTCCGGACATGGGCTCTTGGTCCACTCTACTTGGCAAATGGTGAGACCGCTGTACCTATAGGATGGACAAATATTGAAATGACACTCCATAACCAAGTTTTTTCCCTACCGGCAGCCATCCTTTCTACTAAAGCTCTAGCGTACTCTGTGGTTTTAGGATTGGATTTCATATTCACCAGTGGTCTCCAGATCAATGTGGCCGATGGAGAATATTCTTTCAAGCAAATTCCCAACAAGAATTATCCTTTTCAGCCTGGACGAGCTAGTATTCCCACTAGATGTATCCAGCCTCTGGAAAAGAAAGCACAACATAAAAATGCAGAGCGAACCCTCACATTGTTCAGTTCTATCCCTCCACAGCAAATGCCACGGGTGGTGTCCCAGTCACCAGATAATCTGGATGAAAAAATGTTAATGAAAACCCTGGTAGACACTGCACACTTACCACCCGAGGGAAAGTGCCAACTGTTCCAGCTCTTAGAGAACAATCCTCAAGTCTGTACCCTCCAGCTCGGAAGAACAACAGTACTCCAGCATTGTCTTTATACTGTTCATCCTGTACCCATCAAACAGCGACCATACAGATTAACACCAGAGAAACAAGATGTGGTACAAGAACAAGTTAAAGAAATGTTGAAGAACGGCATCATAGAACCATCACACTCTGCTTGGGCCTCACCTATTGTCCTGGTCCCAAAGAAAGACGGCAGCCAGAGATTCTGTGTAGACTATAGGCGGGTCAATGCTGTCACTGAGAGAGATGCCTATCCCCTGCCTAATATCACAGAGATATTGGAATCCCTCTCTGGTGCAGGTATTTTCTCCAGCATCGACCTCAACAGTGGGTACTGGCAGGTGACAATGGAACATGAGAGCAAGTCCAAGACTGCATTCATCGCTCCATCTGGGTTATACCAATTCAATGTCATGCCGTTTGGGCTGAAGAATGCTCCAGCGACATTCCAGCGACTAATGGAGACTGTGTTAGGTGAACTGCGAGGGAGAATTTGTTTTGTATATATTGATGATATCATAATTTATTCACCATCTGTCACCCAACACTTCCATGATCTTCAGACTGTCTTCGACCGATTGCACACAGCCGGTTTAACCATAAACCTAAAAAAAAGTAAATTCTGCCTTCATGAATTGACATTTCTGGGACATGTGGTAAATACCAAAGGCATCTCAGCTGACCCCAGCAAAGTAGAGGCCATTCGCTCCTACCCTGTTCCCAGGAACATTAAAGAAGTTCAACGATTTCTCGGATTGGCAGGATGGTACCACAGGTTTGTGCCCAATTTCTCTCAGATAGCTGAACCTATAAATGCTTTGAAGAAGAAGGGACGCAAATTTCAGTGGTCACCACAGTGTCAACAATCCTTTGAGAAATTGAAGATGTGTCTCACCTCACCCCCTATCCTGGGTCATCCAGACCTCCAGCTTCCTTTTGTTATCTACACTGATGCCAGTGATTCAGGACTCGGTGCAGTGTTGACACAAAGGAAAACACATGGCTTGGAAGAAGTCATAGCCTATGGCAGCCGAACACTAACCAAAGCTGAAACTAATTATTCAGCTACAGAGAAAGAGTGTCTGGCAATTGTATGGGCGCTAGAAAAATGGCAATACTACCTGGAACCGAAACTCTTCACAGTAGTCACGGATCATTCAGCTCTACAGTGGGTCATGAATTCCACAAAAACCACGGGACGTCTAATCCGTTGGGCACTCCGTCTGCAGAAATTTGACTTTGTGGTTGAGTATCGAAAGGGAAAACTCAATGAAGCTCCAGATGCGTTATCTCGGATGTATTCCGCACCTGGATGCCACTTATACTCCAATCAGAAGGAGGACTTTGGATTTCCACTTTCCGCAGTAGACATCTGGGAAGAACAGCACAAAGATCTGGTAATTACCACACTATTTCAGTCACTAGCCGACAATGATTCCTCTATGCAAGACCAATATGAGGTAATTGAAGACAAGCTGTATCATCGAACTCATCTGACTAATGGGCAAGTACATTACAGACTCTATATTCCGGCAACCCTTGTCCCACAGATTCTACAGCATTACCATGCGCATCCCTTAAGTGGCCATTTAGGAATTAGCAAAACTTACCAGAGGGTGCGTCAGGTCGCTTTCTGGCCTTCCATGTGGACATCTGTAAAACAATATGTAAAAAGGTGCATGAAATGCCAGACCTTGAAAAATGAGAACCGCAAACCTGCTGGGAAAATTCAACAGACCACCACCAGTCGGCCAAACGAGATGTTGGGAGTAGACATCATGGGTCCACTGCCTCGCAGTTCCCACCAACATGAATATCTACTAGTGTTCGTGGATTACTATTCCCGGTGGGTTGAGCTCTTCCCTTTGCGAAAGGCCACTGCTCAGGCTGTTGCGTCACACCTCAGAAAAGAAATCCTTACTCGATGGGGGGTACCTGATTTCATCCTTTCTGACCGAGGCACACAGTTCACCTCAGCCATCTTTCAAGACATCTGTGCGAAATGGAAAGTCACCCAGAAGATGACTACAGCATACCACCCTCAGACAAACCTAACCGAACGAGTGAACAGAACATTAAAACAGATGTTTTCAGCA
Organism: Chrosomus eos; assembly: GCA_036326025.1. NCBI lineage: Eukaryota > Metazoa > Chordata > Actinopteri > Cypriniformes > Leuciscidae > Chrosomus > Chrosomus eos. The sequence goes on along the minus strand of CM070821.1, from coordinate 52,181,428 downwards.
TATGTGGATGACAATCATAAAAAATGGGACCAACACTTACCTGAGTTACGGTTTGCAATTAATTCAGCGGTACAAGAAACCACCGGTATGTCTCCAGCCGAGCTTCACCTAGGGAGAAAATTACAGGGTCCAATGGACAAGCTGCTGCATGGGCAAAATCTTGCTCCAACTGCTCCATCTTACGATGTCACAGAACATCTGTCCGAGTTGCAAGCTAAAGCCAAAGAAAACACAAAAAAAGCATCACTAAGACAGCTCCGTAGCTACAACAAGACCCGAAGAGATGTCTTCTACAAAGAAAAAGACCGTGTATGGGTGAGAAATTTCCCGCAATCAAGTGCACTTCACCATTTCAGTGCAAAACTTGCCAACAAATGGAAAGGTCCCTATAGAATAATAAAACAGCTGGGACCACTGAATTATCGTGTGGCACTAGAAGACACGGGTGAGGATGTGCGTACCGTTCATGTATGTAACTTGAAGCCATGTTTCCCTACTGCTGATGAGTTAAACCACCTGGAAAAATCGAAACTTTTGGAACTTTTCCAGGAATCCACTGACGAAGATGAAGAGTTTCTTGGTTTCTAACAATGCTACCTTTTAAACAACCTGGAGTTGTTTTTTTCCCAGGGGGGAGGAGTGTGGCGGAGCTGAAATGGCTAATTGAATAAATGACATCTCCGCCCATTTCCGTGGTCTAAGGGAGAAACGGAAATGAGGTAATGGGATAAAAAGGGAGAAATTTAACTACGTGGGGGGAAAAAAAAATGTGGAAAGAGTGAGGTTGGTTGGTACGAGTGCGCTTTGTCCAAGTGAGAACCGAAAAGCCTCAATGCAAGTCGAACGCCATGAGTGCGCTTTGTCAAAGTGAGAACCGAAAAGCCTCAATGCAAGTCGAACGCCAAATGCAAGAAATTCCATGAACGAACTGCTGGTAGTTGGAAGGTGGAACATTAAAGAAGGAAGGTGTTTTCACTTACCTGGGTGGCGGTGACGCAGTCAACAGCCGGTAGAACGCTGTGCCTACGCTGGAGCGGATTGTGGAGAGTAAGCCGTCTTCCGTATCGATTGTCTTCAGCGCGGAGCGTTTAAAAATCCCAAAGCGAACTGTTAACGACCCCGGATCCTGGTGCTGTTTTCCATTGACGTCCAACAGAAGTTCACCTTTGCTGAAGGTTAGCAGTTTGCTGGATACGTGGCTGGTCTCGCACTCACACCATTCAGCCACTTACCAATCACACAATTCACTTCTGCACTTTCCACACCCGGTTTATCCAGGTTCCTCCAACTAAAGGAACATGTTTATTTTTATTTTATTATTTACTCGGCTTGGTTATATTGGCAGTTTTTAGCCACAAAAACAAAGGACTGTTATTTCTTATATTTTTTTGGGGGGGAAAATGAATATGTCCCTGGAGGAATGAACCTTCGAATCTGTGTTTTGTTTATGTAAAATTATGCATCCTTGACAACTTTAAAGAGTTATATTGTTGTTGTTTTTTTCTTTTCTCTAAGATGAGTGTTTAAAGTGGATGTGTGCATATATGTGTTTTATTTTTCTTGCGGGAAATACAGACAGTTTAAACTAAATCCTATGTTCTCTGTGCTTATTTTTTTTTTAAATTTTGAGTTGGTATGTAACTGATGGTATTTAGGATATATTGACAGGATTACTTATTATTCCTGTCTGGCGCCCGAACGAACTTATCTCTTATATCGGCTGTGCCACCGTTACAAGGCCTACACCTTTCATACTGATTACATAAGCAGAAGGTATTAGCTTTCGATTCGAATTTGTTCGTTTTAAAGTGGACATTTCAAGCTTTAGCCCAGGCTATACTTTGTTTCAGTTCTCGCGCTCCAGTTCACGGAGATCATGAAAGCGCATGATTGTTTTTTTTTACAAAAGCACAACGATTTCTTGTTATTATGAGTTTACACAAATAAATAGTTCATAGTTGCGAATAATGTATTATTATTGTCTGTATGACCAGAAGAGTATGCCTATTTTAAGTTGTTTCTACTGTTGATAGGAAAAAGCACTATTCGCGTTAATCGCATGCCAGCTCAGCAAACACTTGGATATGCATCAAAATCTTGTGTTTATTTGTGATAATCTTAGCCCTGTATTATTGTTGTCTAACCATTATGTATGACATTTGACGAATTGCTTTGTTCCTTTTTTGGATAAAAGCGTCTTCTAAATATGTAGCCTAATAACTGTTATAATAATGAAGATATTTATTAGCCTAGGCCTATTATTATTTGCGTATATCACGGACCCCAAACACACCGCGTCTTCTAAGTCAGGTGACTGTTATTGCGCAAAAACTGTTTCCATTGCAGTTTTGCGAAATATCCCTTTTTCGAATTGCCTGAAAAACCTCCTCATGCGAGCGTAAAAACTTTTTTGCGATAAATGGGAGTTTTTGCGAAATTGACGTGTTTCCATTGAGCGTAATTTCAATTCGCAATTTCAATTTGCGCAATTTGAAGGGTAATGGAAACGCGGCTACTGTATGGGTCAAAATTATCAAAAAAAAATTTATGCCAAAAATCATTAGGATATTAAGTAAAGATCATGTTCCATGAAGATAATTTGTAAAATTCCTACCGTAAATGTACAAAACATTTGTTTTTGTGAGTGAATGCTGCACAATCGCGAACACAAATGCACAACTTTAAAGGCGATTTTTTTCGATTTTTTTGCATCCTTAGATTCCAGATATTCAAATAGTTGTATCTCGGCCAAATATTGTCCTATCCTAACAAACCATACATCAACGGGAAGCTTATTTATTCAGCTTTCATATATGATGTATAAATCTCAATTTCAAAAAAATTAAACATAAGACTGGTTTTGTCATCCAGGGTCACAAATGTGGAGTAAAAACATTAATAAACTGAGTAAAATTACTTTTTTGTAACAACATTACATTTTGTTACCTGGGGTCTCTGGAGACTCCAAACAGCCAGTTTAAACCGCAAATGAACAGAGCACAAGAGTTAATGTATTTCTGTCTGTGGCCCGACATGTCGGGATGGATTCCAGATCAGTTTGCTGAATAGATGAATGGATTGATGGATATAACAAATACAATGGTCTCCATTTTAAATTGGCAGCAATATAATTAATCATGTCTGTTTACTTGACATATATTTTCAATATTATTAGGGTATATAAATGTCCTGGATCAATGACAGAAGAGAGGAAATCATGATGCTTGAATTAAAAATGCAGTAGTCTTTCTTTTACTCAACATAATAAAACAAATATTTTGGCACAGGAAGGCTTAGGAAAAACCACAGGAGCACTACACACCAACCATTCAATAGGCAACACCAAAGTACTGAACTAAATGGGGTATAAATACAAAATGAGGAACTAAACTAGACACAGGTGAAACTAATCAATGAACTAATCAGAAATGATGTCGACAAACACGGGTATCCTCAGATACAACAACCAAATAAACATGAACTTGACACACGGGAAAGAAGGAACAAAAACCAAAAATGAATCTTGACTATACTTAAGCTAGACTATGACACTATTTCCCTTTATCGAAAAAGGGAACTTCGAGATGCGTCGAACGACACGGTGGGAACGCCTCTTGCGTGATTGCGTCTGAAGCATCTATGCCAACTAGTCCAATGGAATGAGAGAATGAGCGTCACGGGCGGGTGACGTCATGAACCAGGAAAGGATAAGAGCACTTCCGCTGCTCGCCGGCATTTAGCTTCTGTTGCCTCAGCAAGCGATCTGTGTCAAACTGTCTCTGTCTATTTATTGTTGTCTGTTACAATATTGTCGGAAACGTTATGGCGAAACAAATGTACAAACAGTGTGTTCCTCCCTGCCCGCGTTTATTTAAACGGGTGGGGACACACACAGCTTTGTGGCATTTTGTTTGAGAGTAAGAGCATGCTGAGTGCTAACATTGTGAAAGTGAAACTACCAGATTTGCATGCTCTGCTCTCGCCTGTCACTCTGTATGATAGTGGCAGGCTCGCGATTCTCACGGGATGACAGGACCCGCGTTTGCCGAGGCGGCGCGGAGAATGCATTCCTGGGGATCGCAAAAGGATCTTTTGGAGGGGTGGGAGAACGGTCCGAGGGCCTTTTCTTCTTCCTTGCCCGGAAGATCCAGCTCTATCTCCCCGGTGTTGGAAGCACGCTCTGCGGTTTCTTCCGCTCGGGGAGAGAGAGCCCTTTTTTCCTTCATTTCTTCCTCCGAGGAGGTTTGTGTTGAGAATATTGAAAGTGAAAGCAAGCACACACACTGTTGAATTAGATTCGCCATCTATTTTTCCAGTATATGATGAACTGGTGGAGGTTTTGTCCCGTGCTGTTAGTAAATTAAATATTTAATGGCCAGCTGAGAAAAAGGAACGCTCGTCCTAAGAAACTTGACGAGCGTTTTCCTATTTCTATCACATTATCTCCACCATGAGGCTTCCATTTTTTCCCTGATTTACACACTGAATATTTAAATTATGGAATAAACCGTATTTATCACTACTTTCAGCCCTCGTGTTAAATGTTTATTCAAGATTAGAGGGTTGAAAGATTACGGTTATGATATGATGCCCCAGGCTGAACAGAAATAAAAATAGGAAAATGCTATTTTTTCACCTGGTCCAGTATCATCATTTAAGTCTCTGCTTTGCTCATAAGCCTATACTAAAGAATCTCGCGTTTGCCGAGGCAGCGTGTAGGTTTAATGTTGTAATCAGAATCTAGCTCGGATCTCGCGTTTGCCGAGGCACCGCTTAGATTTCGAGTGTATTTTGCAAAAATAAGATTCTGTGGCTGGGATCTCGCGTTTGCCGAGGCAGCGCGTAGGTTTAAGCAGAACTACTTTGGTTTTATGGGTAAAGCTTATACGGCAGCAGGTCAGCTGGAGAATGTTTATAGAAATCTATATTATAATGCTCCAGGCTTATCAGGCCGATCTGCTGGGGTTCTGGATATAGCGAAATTTGAGCCTTCGGGTCTCTTCGGCGACGCATTCCATGCGGTCGTTGTTAGGTGATAAAAGATATATATATAAAAAAAATATATATAATAAGGTTTCTCCCTCGCTGTGTCCAGCCCCCCTGGGGCTGCTGGGCGTGAGCAGCCCCAGCCGTCGAGTTCATCATATTATGTGCACAGAAAGAGAGTGCTGCGTCTCGTGTTCCTCCATGTAGATACTGGAGACAGACGCAACCCTCTCAACCGAAGTCGCCTAAGCCTAAGCCGGATCTGAGGACCGTTCTTCAGGCGAAGAAAGCTTCGGTTCAAAAAAAAAAAAAAAAAGGTCCTGATGCTTAGGCATCAGGCCTGTCAGGACAGCCCCGACCGAAGTAGAGTGGTGTACACCTCATTTCACGGTGCCCGTTCCATTTCGGGTTCCTCACGAGACCCTCCTGCCAACCCTGCCACCTCCGGTGCTTCAGGGCGCAGCGGTCTCCAGCGAGTCGCTGATGCTATGCTGCGGTACAGCAGTGGTTTCGCGCCCTCTGAGGGGGGCTTTTGAGTAGTCAGGTCAGGTAGTTCCTGCCATTATGTTTCAGGCTCCAGATTTGGCTCCCTCAGTAACACCAGAGACCAGCCTCGAGGGGCTGGTTCCCTTAGTAAATTTTCTGGCAGCGTGGATGCTTCTGCCGAATATTTCTCATTGGGTCCTGCAGTTTGTAGAGAAGGGATTCAGAATCCAGTTTGGCTCTCGTCCTCCTCATTACAGCGGGGTGCTGCCCACAGTGGTGCATCCCGAGCAGGCTCTGGTAATGGGACAAGAAGTAAAGGCCCTGTTAGCAAAGAAGCTATAGAACAGGTGTACTCACCCGTCAGAGAGTCGGGTTTTTACAGCCATTATTTCATTGTTCCAAAAAAGGATGGAGGGTTGCGTCCCTTTTAGATCTTCGCCTGTTTATTCGGTCAGTTCAGAAACTAAAGTTCAAGTTAGCTGACCCTCAAACAGATCGTGACCCAAATCAGATCCGAGGACTGGTTCGTCACGATAGATCTAAAGGATGCATACTTCCATATCTCCATCCTCCCTCAGCACAGGAAGTTCCTGAGGTTTTCTTTCAGGGGCAAAGAATACCAATATCGGGTTCTTCCTTTCGGCCTAGCTTTGTCACCCCGCACGTTCACGAAATGCATGGATGCAGCTTTAGCCCCTCTCAGGCTTCAGGGCATACGCATTCTGAATTATATCGACTGGCTGATTCTAGCGGAATCAGAGCAGTTGGCGGTTCGGCACTGAGGTGTCGTTCTCGCTCATATAGAGATGTTGGGGTTGAGGCTCAATGCCAAGAAGAGTGTACTTTCTCCAGTACAGAGAACCACTTTCCTTGGTGTGGTATGGGATTTATTATCCTAACAGCCACAGAAGAGCTGAGGCTAGGCCAGTCACGCACTGTAAAACAGTTCGAGAGACTGTTGGGTCTACTGGCAGCAGCGTCCAACGGAATTCCTTTTGGCATGCTGTACATGAGACCTTTACAGTGCTGGCTCAGGACCAGAAGGTTCTCCCCGAGGGGAAACCCACTTTGCATATCAAGGCACGCGGCGATGCTTTCGTGCCTTAGTTATATGTAAATTCTGGTTCTTAACCCAGGGTCCGGTGTTGGGAGCTCTTTGCCATCGAGTAGTGATCTCGACAGATGCTTCTCTCACCGGCTGGGGAGCGGTAATGGAAGGCCGCTCGGTTCAGGGTCTGTGGAAAAGCCATCATCTTTCTTGGCACATAAATTGCCTGGAGATGATGGCCGTCTTCAATGCGTTGAGACATTTCCTTCCGGACCTAAGAGGCCATCATGTGCTCGTTCGAACAGACAACACACCAGTGGTCTTTTATCTGAACCGCCAGGGGGGTCTGCGCTCGCGTCCGCTTTGCAAACTGGCGCACCAGATCCTTCTGTGGTCTCTGGGGAAGGTACTCTCCCTGAGGGCAGTGTATATTCCTGGGGACCAGAATATAGGAGCAGACATCCTGTCGAGGCAGGAGCTGAGGCCAGGGGATTGGAGACTCCACCCCGAGGCGGTGGAGAAAATCTGGGAGGCATATGGTCAGGCAGAGGTGGATCTGTTCGCGTCTCAGAACACGACGCACTGTCCGCTCTGGTATTCTCTGACGCACCCAGCCCCCCTGGGGCTGGATGCCATGGTGCAGACGTGGCCGAGGCTACGTCTGTACGCCTTTCCCCCTGTTGCTCTGCTCCCAGGAGTTCTGGAGAGGGTCCGTCAGTATGGAATAAGCCTACTGCTAGTAGCACCACGCTGGCCAAGTCGGATCTGGTTTGCGGACCTGATCCTTCTGCTAGACGGGCCTCCATTGGAGATCCCTTTGAGGAGGGACCTTCTGTCTCAGGCCGGGGGCACAATATTTCACCCTCGACCAGACATGTGGAATCTTTGGGTTTGGCCTCTGAGGGGGCCCAACTTATAGATAGTGGTCTTTCAGCTGAGGCTGTTGAGACCATCCTAAGCTCCAGAGCTCCAGCTACGAGGAAACTGTATGCGCTTAAATGGAGAGTTTTCTCCTTATGGTGTCACCGACATCAGTGGGATCCGGTTAATTGTTCTGTCAACACAGTAATCGAGTTCCTGCAGGAGCGCTTTGTGTCAGGTCTATGTCCTTCCACACTAAAAGTTTACGTGGCAGCCATTGCGGCTTACCATACCATGGTGGGAGGTATATCTTTGGGTCGAGACCCCCTGATTACACGTTTCCTTCGTGGCACTTTGAGGCTGAGGCCTGCAATTCGCACTAAGGTGCCAGCTTGGGATTTGACTGTAGTTCTAGTAGGCCTGTCTAGGGCTCCATTCGAGCCCTTAGATTCGGTCTCAGAAAAGTTCCTTACTTTCAAGACTTCTTTCTGCTAGCTATTTCGTCCCTAAAGAGAGTTGGTGACCTTCAGGCTTTTTCGGTCTCCCCCACCTGCCTTGAATTTGCACCGGGGATGGTCAAGGCGTTCCTATATCCAAAACAGGGATACGTCCCTAAGGTTCCAACCTTGACTCCGAGGCCTATTGTGCTGCAGGCTTTCTGTCCTCCTCCTTTTGCAACTGCGGACCAGGAAAGACTGCACCTTTTGTGTCCAGTGCGAGCACTGGACACTTATGTACGGCGGACTTCCTCAATCAGAAAGTCCGACCAATTACTGATTTGCTTTGGATCACCTAAGAAAGGTCTTCCTGCTTCAAAACAGACAGTCAGTAAGTGGATAGTCGAGGCTATTTCACTGGCATACGAGTACTCGGGCCAGCCTTGTCCTTTGGTGGTCCGAGCTCACTCGACCAGGAGTATGGCGGCTTCTAAAGCCATATTGCAGGGGGTATCTCTTCAAGATGTTTGTGATGCGGCGGGCTGGTCCTCTCCGCTCACATTCGTGAGATTTTACAGTTTGGACCTGGATGCTGCCCCAGGTTCTCAGGTGCTGAGTGCTTAGATCAACAGACTGACACTCAGGTACTTGTAATTATGGCGGGTTGGGTATTCTCGTTCCCACCGTGTCGTTCGACGCATCTCGAAGTTCCCTTTTTCGATAAAGGGAACGTCTCAGGTTACTATTGTAACCATAGTTCCCTGAGAAACAGGGAACGAGACGATGCGTCCCCCTGCCATACTTCCTGCGTCCCTGCGATCGGCTTGCTTCGGCAACTGTCGAAGCTAAATGCCGGCGAGCAGCGGAAGTGCTCTTATCCTTTCCTGGTTCATGACGTCACCCGCCCGTGACGCTCATTCTCTCATTCCATTGGACTAGTTGGCATAGATGCTTCAGACGCAATCACGCAAGAGGCGTTCCCACCGTGTCGTTCGACGCATCGTCTCGTTCCCTGTTTCTCAGGGAACTATGGTTACAATAGTAACCTGAGACGTTTCTTTTAGATCTGCTGTACAGCCGAAACAATCTTTGCTGCATTATTTTCCTGTTATCACTGTAAAGCTGCTTTGAAACATTATGTATTGATAAAAAAACCGATATGGCAACTAAATGCGCCTAAAGATGACTTGACAATAAAAGTTATTTTAACATTAAATGATCTATAAGCATTAAAGTTTTTTTGCAAGCTGGTTATATTGGGCTTTATTAAACTATAATGAATTTTTTATGTTGTTTTTTTTTTAACTACAAGTCAATCTATTGAACCATTTACACAGACTTGGTTCCCTTTAGTGCACAACTTTTATTACAACATGTTGTAGTCCGTCGGCCATCTTGAGTTGGCAAAAAAAAAATTCTAACTGCTCCTAAACCACTTGACTGATTTACTCAAAATTTTGCATGTATCATCTATAGACACTTATGACAAATAGTATTCAAAAGAATTTTATTAGTCAAACCGCTTAGAAGATGTAAGCCTGTTCATTTTGTAGCCATTATCTTATACCATATATTCTAATCTTAACCATTTGATGAATCCAAATTCTTTTGACAACTTTTTGTGTTCAGGGTCTCTAGGTGATACATGCCAAATTTGGTGTTAATTGGACAAATGGTCTTGGAGTAGTTTGAAAAATGATGCTCAAATTGGCTGAATAATTTTATTCATGGCAAAAAATATAATATGTACATTTTGTTCAGCTTGACTATGAGAACCAGAGGAAGTATATATAGGAGATTCGTGGAAAAACGGCCATACAAATAAGCTGCCATTGGACGCATAATGACTTGGAGGGATTGTAGGGTGAATTGTGATGACAGATGCCTGTTATTTTATGGCCATTCGTGCCTTTTGCGATTACCCTCATGCCCTCCAAGCCATGCCCCTATCCCACAGACCCACTATTTGTCCAATTGGCCACTATAGTGAGCAAATGTATCGTTGACCCCCGCAGACTGGTCCCAAGCCACGCCCCCGTCCCATGAACCCACTATTTGTCCAATTACCCACTACATTTTTTTACACGAAATCCCCACGGGGCACTTGTACGCGACCCGTCGACATACGCCAGCGCCCCCATAGCCAGTTTATGTGTTCCGCCGCAAAGTCGCCACGATCGACTTGAGCTATCGATATGTCGTTCCAGGCCTGAACACCCATGTCAAATTTGGGTCTCCTCGCACCTTTCTGGAAATATCCCATTTGCCTATATTTTTTAATGGGTTTGCCACAGTGGGTATCTAGTTTTGACATTTGGTGTCTAATTTAAATAAAAATGACAAAGGAACAGAAACGTATTCATTTGTATTCATTTAAAAAAAATTAGCTTCCAGGTGCTTTTTTTTTTAAGCACTGAAATTACTTGAAAATTAGTGGAACGTGTCCAGTTGAGTGTGCTTAGTACAGTAGAGGTGGTTTAATACACATTTTTAGTATTTAAAATGAATGAGGCGTTTAATAAATGCTGTAGAATTGCATTTCTACTGTAGAATTGCTGTAGAATTGCAGTTCATTATTAGTTTATGTTAGTTTACGTTAACTAATGAAACCTTATTGTGAAGTGTTTCAATGTTTACCTTTCATTATAGTAGTCCTCAGAATATACATCTATTTATACATGTATGTTTAAACATTTATGTACATGTACAGATCTATAACATAATTATGGAATTAATGTTTACACTTTATTTTTCAGATGATGCATCACTACTACACTAAACTACTGTGTGTGCCTATCAGCGGACAAGTGACTAGTTGGTAGGGAACACTGTTCAAAGATTCACAGATGAGCAGTGGCTGGGCGACTTCAGAGTTTCCAGAGAAATATTCACATACATTTGTACAACTATGAAGCCTGCACTACAGCAACAAGATACAAATGATTGATTATGCATTCCTCTGGAGAAACAGGTAGCCATTGCGTTGTATAAACTAGTATCAACAACAGAGTACAGGACGGTAGACAACCTGTTTGCTGTCAGTCGGACTTCTGTTTGGCGCTGTGTGCATGACTTTTGTTCATCAAAGTTCATCAAACACCAGACCTGGACAAACTATCTGAGATGGCGGATTACTTTGAAGAGAGGTTTGGAATCCCACAGTGTGTGGTGGTATTGACGGTTCTCATATCCCAATATTAAAACCTCCACAATACCAATCAGATTTCCACAACAGAAAAGGGTAAAAAAAAACATTTGTGGAACTGATGTTTGCTACTTCATTCTTGGTGTTTCTGCTTACCCATTGCAGAAATGGTTGCTAAAACCATATCCTGATACTGGCAGGCTTACAGAGGGCCAAGAACTTTACAACATGCGAACAAGTCAAGCCCGTTGTGTGGTTGAACATGCGTTTGGGAGGTATTTTTGATAACGAATTGGAATGTTCTTATATGAAACAATAATGACTGCAATGTAAATGTTGTGTGTATGGTAGACATGCTGTCATGCACAACTTGTGTGAGTTGTACATGAAGATTTGCCAGTATTGGTTTTGGTGATCGTGAAAGATATGAACGTCCACCATCTGGGTACGGCTCAATTCGCTGCCAGAGCAATTCAAACGAAACTTACGTACTCAATATAAAGTCAGATATAAACAATAGATTATAACAATATTAAATAATAAATAAATAAATGAAAAAATAAGAAAACGAAGATAACACAAACAAGAAGAATAGATCGCACTACCTTCTCTTTCTAGTCCTCTCTTTCCCCGGGGAATGGGTTGACGAGACTAGGGATTGAACCAAACGCACAGACAGGCACATGAATTAATAAGAAAGGACATCACTGGACCCCTGCTGGATCCTTTTCAGTTTGCTTACAGAGCAAACAGGTCTGTGGATGATGCAGTCAACATGGGACTGCATTATATCCTGCAACACCTCGACAGACCTGGGACTTATGCAAGGATCCTCTTTGTGGACTTCAGTTCGGCCTTCAATACCATCATGCCTGATCTTCTCACAGCCAAACTGAGCCAGCTCTCCATTCCATCCTCGATCTGTTAGTGGATCTCCAGCTTCCTGACGGACCGGCAGCAGCTCGTGAGACTGGGTAAACACACATCCAGGACTCTCACCACCAGCACTGGCGACCCCCAAGGGTGCGTTCTCTCCCCACTGCTCTTCTCCCTGTACACTAACGACTGCACTTCTAAAGACCCCACTGTCAAGCTCCTGAAATTTGCAGATGACACCACTGTCATTGGTCTCATCCGAAACGGTGACGAGTCTGCTTACAGACTGGAGGTTGAACAGCTGGCTGTTTGGTGCAGTTATAACAACCTTGAGCTCAACACGCTCAAAACAGTGGAGATGACCGTGGACTACAGGAGGAACAGCCCAGCACTCCCCCCACTCACCATCATGAACAGCACTGTGGAAGCAGTGGAGTCATTCAGGTTCCTGGGCACTATCATCTCTCAGGACCTGAAGTGGGACAATCACATTGACTCCATTGTGAAAAAAGCCCAGCAGAGACTGTACTTCCTTCGCCAGCTGAGGAAGTTCAACCTGCCACAGGAGATGCTGATTCAGTTCTACTCAGCCGTCATTGAGTCTGTTCTATGCACTTCCATCACTGTCTGGTTTGGTTCAGCTACCAAATCAGACATCATGAGACTACAGCGGACAGTTCGGACTGCAGAGAGGATCATTGGTGCCCCACTGCCAACCCTCCAGGACCTGTACTCTTCCAGAGTGAGGAAGAGAGCAGATAAAATCATCACAGACTCCACTCACCCTGGACACCACCTGTTTGAACTGTTACCGTCAAGACGGAGACTCAGATCACTGGCCACAAGAACATCTCGGCACAGAAACAGTTTCTTCCCACAGGCAATTTCCCTCCTGAACAATTAACACACCTCCCAAGGCATGTGCCTTAAGTGCAATACTCCCACTGTTTAACGCAACAACTTACAACTCAGGTGACACTTACATGTAGATTTATTTATTTATAATATTCAAAACACTGTAAATTTGTTCATAATCTGTAAATCTGTAAATGTTTATTCTGGCTAAACCCAACTGTGATACTTTTATTCTCATATTTTTACATTTTATATTTTTATTCTTAAAATTTGTATTATTATGTTTCTTGTTGTATTTGTATATGTGCACTGGAAGCCTCAGTACCAAAACAAATTCCTTGTGTGTGCAAGCACACTTGGCAATAAAGCTCTTTCTGATTCTGATTCTGAAAGTGGGTAACCCAGACAGGTCTAACGCTTTCAGGGTTCATTAAGAAGTAGTAACGCAACAGATTGAGAATTTATGACCGTACTACATTAATTCTAATATATGTTCTAATATATAAACTTATTATTTTATTCTTTCGTTCTTAGGACACACACACACACGAAAACGACAAATATAACATGGCAGCGGATCAGGAGTTTAAACAACTCATTAGGAAGTATTATGCTTACCTAAGAACGTTACATTCACTTAAAAACCATTACCAGGAGGACCTAGAAACAATACAATCAGATATTATGGCCACATCTAGAAATCGTTGGGAGGAGGCTTGGCAGATAGCCATTAAATGGGCGAAACATAACTTAAAATCCCTGCAGAAATACACCATCGAACAAGCCACGCAGAGGATCACAATATTTTTGACTACACAGATCATGACCAAAAATAAACCACCCCAGCCCACCCAAAAACCAGAAACACAAACCATTAACAAACAAATAACAAACCTAGAATCAGTCGAAACAAACAAAACTGTCATAAACCTTTCACAAATGTATACTTTATCATCGGCAGAAACATTACTACTCAACAAAGACCTATCCTTCATTCCTTCCCATCTGACCAAAGCACGAGACAGACGCTCGGTATGTGCAGAACTAAGCAAATTCCACCAAAACATGGAAAGAGCAAGGTTTTTCGGAACAAACAGTGACTCAAAAAAAAAAAAAAAAAAACTCAACAACTACCAATAAAAATTTGGGATTTCTTTGATGAAAATTAAAAACAATTAAAATCTAACCTTCAACCCCCAGAACCAAACTGGTCTCCCCAAGAAATGGTAGCCTTAGATACATAGACCAATAGAAAAAACGTGGTTCTAAAACCAGCAGACAAAGGGAATGCAGTGGTAGTTATGGATAGACCTCATTACGTACTACAAGGCCTACGACAATTACAGGACACAAACTTTTACACTAAAATCCCAAAACCAATCCATTTAGAATCCATTCCCTGAATCAGTTAAATAAAATAAAAAAACAGTTAAAGAGGGCTTCTTACAACCAAAGCATATGAAGTACCTATTAGAAGAACACAATCCAAGGTCAAGAAGATTATATTTATTGCCCAAAATTCACAAACCAATAGAAGAATGGCTAACTCCATACATGCCTCCTGGATGTCCTATTGTGTCCGATTGCGGGAGTGAATCCTACAGGATTGCAGAATACATTGACTATCACTTAAAACCACTAACAACAAGAAATGTGCCCCTTCATACGCCAATATGGCACACTGGGAGGAAACGGTCTTTCCTAAATGCACCAAATTACCATTTACTACAGATACCTATGACATTTGGGGAATATGAGAACACAGTATGGAAAACTTACAACTGGAGAACTCATACAAAACCTAAACAACCATCATAGACTAATCAAAGTCAAAGCAACCGTAAACCCCACTACAATAAACTTCCTCGATACCACCATTTTCAAAGGTCCAGATTTTAATGCTACTCATAGACTAGAATCAAAAGTCTATTTCAAAGAGACAGATACACATGCACTACTCCACCACAAAAGCCTCCACCCAAAACACACCTTTGGGGGAATTGTTAGGGCACAACTCTTGAGATTCTCTAGAATCTGCACAAGAGAGGAAGATTTCCAGGAAGCCAAACAAATTATTTTTAGATCCCTCCATAGCAGGGGATATTCAAAATCAAAAAGAATATATAAAGAATATTGTGATAAACAAACAAATCCGGGGAACATCAAATTCCTGACAAACTAATTGTAGTCCCAGCCGTCTTCACTTTTCAAAAAGTCGAGACAGGACCCATTGTCAAAATTTCTAAGTCCACCACTCTAGTTCATCCAAAACAAACTAGAAAATAGACTCAAAGTGCTAAATTATCCTTTAATGCTAGATGTTTTGATACAAATTACAGACATGGCATCTGAGGAATATTTCAAATTTTTCTCAGTTATTTCCAGATTCAATCATAGGCTCGTTCTTACATAGTAGAGCATGTTCACACATTTTCAAAAACGGTGCTTTAAATCTCTTGACAAAATCAAAGACGTAAATGACGTTTGTATGTATTCTAAATAAAAGACACGGGTTGTACTGAATGTCAGCTTGCTTATTTTGCTCAAGATAAGGATTTATTAAGTCCACGTCATGCAATCTAGAAACACTTCTTCTACCCTGGGACGATGGTTTCGGGAAACACAGACTCGTTGAACTGATGATAACGACGGACCTTGCGACCATAGTTGGCTAACGATGCTTTCGGGAAACACACCCCAGTGTAGGACAATTTACACACTAAAGTGGATTAAAGTTAGTGGTTTATTCAAATCACTAAAACAAAATATGAGCAATAGCCTTAGTACATTCATTTATCCGAAGTGTAAACTCACTAATTCGTCACAGTGATTCCAGCTGTTTATCTCCAATTATCTAGATCAGACATTTGTTTAGTGCAGCTGTTGTTAATTGGCAGACGTTATTTTACTGGTTTTAAAGCGCCACACTCTCAGCTGAGCTCTGACCTGGCTGTACGTCATCACTGCTGTTTGTAGAGACTCAAACTAAATATATGAGATCTATTGCATTGCCAAAACTGAAGACATAACCTCCCTTCATAGAGCACACTGCTTTACATTTATAGACCACAGCAGCTCGATACAATCCCACTGTATCTATAAAAAGTACACTTCTGCTTCAGAGCTTAGATTATATTCAGGGTTTTTTTTCTCTGGATATGCCTGCTTATAAGTAAAATAATAATAATAATAATAATAAAAAATACATTACCAAGAAAGAAGAGGATGAATTACTGTGATACTAAACAATCCTGTAAACTTAAATATAGGTAAAAATCGTTTGTCCCCAGTGTTGAACATGTATGTTTTTACTCCTTACAATTGAATTTAGACTACAAGAACATTTAAATTAAAAGTACAAAGTATTTTACAGTTTATCATGAATGAAACAACTATTCTGGGTTAAATTTCCCAACTATGAAACCAACTTTCCAAGTCAGGAAAATTAAGTAGGTTGCTTTACTGTCACTTTAATAAGTGTCAGTGTAATATGTAATGTGTATATGTCAAATGAAAATTACATATTTAAAATAAAAATGAATAAAAACAACAAAATGACAACAATTATGCGAAATGAAAATTACATAAAGCCTGAATCAAAATAGTATTAAACCTATAATAGTATCTCAAATATACCAAAATTACACTATCATGAATCATGCTTAAATAATGAATATAGCAGTGCGTCCAATATTTTCCCACTGGTCACAGTTTACGACAGTACACAATACTCCTTGATAAACATGAGGAAAAACACAACAGCTGTAGTTAAAGTTACCATACTCAGCCAAACAGTAATGAGTTTCTGTAATCTCACACTTAAACCTCTGTAATCACAGCTAAACTGAGCACTTTAAATAAACTTTTGATAAAAATCCTTCTGAAATCGTTCACTTATCAAAGATGATTTAAACTCACTTGCTGAAATACATTAATTGGCACTGTTAGGGCACAGTACACTTCTCTACGTGATTTATGTGGTCGGCCACACACCATTAGCCTAATGTGCTTCACGGACAATTTTATAAAAGAAAGCACAAACAAAAAAGCACCCATTTTATTATGGCTAATGGAAAACATTGCACCAGCTAAATTTGAAGTAACTCGGTGTGTTTGGTATCAGTCCATCTGAATTGGCCCTGCTTGAGTTTTTGGAGTACATACGACTTCAATCTAACATTGCAATTTCACCCTGACTGATTAGATGCAGCAAATTAAATATCTAATGGCTGTTATTAAAAACCACAGTCCACGTAGTAAAAATGCACTGATGTGGTTTTACAATTACTTTAAATGCATCTCAGCAGTTTAAGACTATGGCGTCACTGATAATGCACTACTCTTGGCTTTCTGACCAAATGCCTGACGGTGTAGTTTACACACACACTTACAAAACCTCAATCCACACTTTTAGCATGTTCATCCAAAATGGCATTGCTCCTCTTATTTGTGATTCTCCTCGTTACCCAGATAACAGTATGAGATTTATTTGTGATTCTCCTCGTTACCCAGATAACAGTATGAGATCAGCGGTTTCCTCTTTGCGAGTCCATTGTGGGGAACAGTGTGAAACCCAGTGAAAACATGTGGTTTGAGAAGGCGTCCAGCACACCGTGTTTCTGGAATGGCTTCCAGCTGTGTGTAAGCCACTAATGGCACCTCAGGTGCTCTCTGCTGTTTTAGAAGCAGCCAAGCTTCACTCGCTAGAAACTGAACACTTTTATTCAACTACTGTGGAGAACTAAAAAAAAAGTCATCCTGGAAGTTTTATGGAAGACTTAAAGCAAAAGCCTAATGACAAATGAGGATGTTTGGGGAATCGAATGAAGCATTGAACCACCATTCGAGTAGAGAGAGTGATCATATCTCATCCAGATGAAGGACACTGTTGCAATTGTTCATTCGTGTGTGTGTACAGTCATGACACTCTTAGGCGTGATTGCTTTAATAAAATTAATACTACATTACAGTAATTTTTTTAAGAGCAAAAAATCCACAAAATGCTATGAAGACCTAGTCCCTGTACGTGTCGTTCCTCTCTATATGGATGGTGTGATATACACAAGTAACTAGATGAACAGGTGTTTCATATCACAGCTGTTTTTATAAGAACACTGCATTGACCATTATCATTCATGACCAGAACGGTCTAGTTTATAAACAGTAGCTCAATAACTTGACACGAACTCTAAACCTGAAGTGTGTCCCTCACTGAGTCTATATCTCGCTGCAGTCTTTCATCAGTGGAGCTAGAGCGCCCCCATCAGGCCTTCAGCTGTATTACACACACTCCCGTCAGGCCTTCAGCTGTATTACACACACACACACACACACACACACACACACACACACACACACACACACACACACACACCCGTCAGGCCTTCAGCTGTATTACACACACTCCCGTCAGGCCTTCAGCTGTATTACACACACACACACACACACACACACACACACACACACACACACACACTCCCATCAGGCCTTCAGCTTTATTACACACACTCCCGTCAGGCCTTCAGCTGTATTACACACACACACACACACACACACACACACACACACACACACACACACACACACTCCCGTCAGGCCTTCAGCTGTATTACACACACTCCCGTCAGGCCTTTAGCTGTATTACACACACTCCCGTCAGGCCTTCAGCTGTATTACACACACTCCCGTCAGGCCTTTAGCTGTATCACACACACTCCCAGCAAAGGCTTCAAGTATTTTTTTATAGTACGTTTATGAATGACAGCCGTTACAAAAAGTATTATTCAAGTTCATTTATTAAGTACATTCAAGTGCGTTTTCCAAGTATACTGATACCAATGTACTTGTACTAACTGTTAATGAATTTACAATTCAGATATTGAATAAAAGATTTTTTAATGTCATTTTTATGTAAAATAACACATACTCCAATTTTTAAGTGAAATTGACATCATACTTACTTTCAGTATGAAAACTATTAAACTAGTACTGAGAATATGCCTCAAAATGTACTTTTATACCCAAATAATGGGTTTAAAGTATATAACTAGTAAACTATCAGTATACCTATAAACTCACCTAGTTGCAAAACTAAAGAAAAAATTTTATATAAATAATGTACTCTTAAAGTACCCTTAAAAGTATACTTTTATAAACTAACCACTTACTCCCAAGAAGTATTTAAGAAGTATAGTATTACAATATACTATAAGTATATATATATATATATATATATATATATATATATATATATATATATATATATATATATATAGCCCTCTTTTGATCGGTCGTGGCGGCGGTGTTGCAACAATCTATAGAGATATTCTCAATGTTACTCAGAAAACTTGTTTAATTCGTTTGAAGTACTTGTGCTAAATGTTACACTGTTAGATGTAAGAAAAAAATCCCTATTATCTCTAGCATTGGCTACCGTATATCGACCTCCAGGGCCTTACGCCGATTTTCTAAAAGAGTTTGCTGACTTTCTATCAGATCTTTTGGTCAACGTCGATAAAGCATTAATTGTTGGAGATTTTAACATACACGTAGATAATCTAAATGATGCGTTAGGGGCTGCGTTTACAGATTTATTGAACTCCTTCGGGGTCAAGCAAAACGTCACCGGACCAACTCATCGTCTTAATCATACACTCGATTTAATTATATCATATGGAACCGATCCAACCGATATAGATATCATTCCACTAAGTGATGATGTCACTGACCATTACATGGTAACTTGCATACTACGTACTGGTGTATTATGTCATGCTGCGCCACGTTATCGACCAGGTAGAACAATTCTTCCATCCACCATAGATAATTTCTCAAATAGCTTATCTGATCTGTCTCAGCTGCTGCCTGAACCCAAACAAACAGATGAACTAGACGAATTAACTAGCACTATGAGCACCATTCTCTCTAGAACATTGGATATGGTTGCACCCATTCGATTAAAAAAGGTCAGAGAAAAAAGTATAGCACCATGGTACAATAATACTACGTATGTTTTAAAGAGAGAAACCCGTAATTTAGAGCGTAAATGGAAAAAAACTAATTTAGAGGTCTTTAGAATCGCGTGGAAAGACAGTATGTCACGTTATAAAAAGGCCCTTAAAACGGCCAGGGCTGAGCACCTCAGCAAATTAATAGAAAACAACCAAAATAATCCAAGGTTTTTATTTAATACCGTGGCTAGACTAACAAATAAACAGAAGTCGTCTGAACAAAATACCTTGTTACAGTTCAGTAGTAATGATTTCATGAACTTTTTCACCGAGAAAATTGAAAGCATCAGAATCAAAATCGTAAACGTTCAATCTTTGCTCGCGCCTTATAATTCAGCCGCAATTATCACCCCGCAAGAACAATTACAATGCTTTACAACCATAGAACAAAAAGAGTTAAATAAACTTGTCACTTCATCTAAAACAACAACATGTTTATTAGATCCTATACCAACTAAACTACTGAAAGAAGTATTACCTATAGTGGAAGAGCCTCTTCTCAATATTATTAATTCGTCTTTATCTTTAGGTCATGTTCCAAGAGCATTCAAGCTGGCAGTTATAAAACCTCTTATTAAGAAACCACAATTAGATCCAAATAACCTAGCAAATTACAGACCCATTTCGAATCTTCCATTTATGTCAAAAATATTAGAAAAAGTTGTGTCCGCTCAACTCGGCTCTTTCTTGCAAGAAAACGACATCTATGAAAAGTTTCAGTCTGGATTCAGGCCACATCATAGCACTGAAACTGCGCTTGTTAGAATCATAAATGATCTACTTTTAGCTTCGGACCAAGGCTGTATCTCAGTACTAGTTTTACTTGATCTTAGTGCTGCGTTCGATACTATAGATCACACAATACTCTTAGATCGACTACAAAATTACACTGGTGTTCAAGGACAAGCATTAAGCTGGTTCAGGTCATACTTATCTGACCGCTACCATTTCGTCTACTTAAATGGAGAAAAATCGATCATGACTTCGGCAAACCATGGAGTGCCGCAGGGATCTGTGTTAGGCCCTTTATTATTCTCAATATATATGCTGCCACTTGGTAATATTCTAAGGAAACATGGAATTAGTTTCCATTGCTATGCTGATGACACTCAAATATATATTTCATCACGGCCAGATGAATACGCTAAATTATCCAAATTGACAGATTGTGTTAAAGATATAAAAGATTGGATGACGCGTAACTTTCTTTTATTAAATCCAGATAAGACAGAGGTAATACTTATCGGTTCTAAAAACCGTCTACAAAACCTCTCACAACACAACTTTAACATAGTAGGATGCCCTGTTACTTTATCCGCTACAGTAAAAGACCTGGGTGTTATATTAGACTGCAACCTGTCTTTTGAAAAGCATATTTCATATGTTACAAAAACTGCCTTTTTCCACCTTAGAAACATTGCTAAGCTACGTAATATGCTATCTGTTTCTGATGCAGAAAAGTTAGTTCATGCATTCATGACCTCGAGACTAGATTACTGTAATGCTTTATTAGCTGGTTGTCCAGCATCCTCAATAAACAAGCTACAGTTAGTCCAAAATGCAGCCGCTAGAGTTCTTACTAGATCAAGAAAATATGATCATATAACACCAGTTTTATCATCACTTCATTGGTTACCTATAAAGTTCCGTATTAATTACAAGGTATTGCTTTTGACCTATAAAGCTCTAAATGGTTTAGCTCCAGTCTATTTAACGGATCTTCTATCGCCTTACAATCCATCGCGCTCTTTAAGATCACTAAATTCGAGGCTTCTGGTCATTCCTAGGATATCCAGATCCACCAAAGGAGGGAGAGCATTTTCACATCTAGCTCCGAAGCTCTGGAATAGCCTTCCTGATATTGTTCGTTGCTCAGACTCGCTCTCCCAGTTTAAAACTAGACTAAAGACGCATCTATTTAGCCAGGCATTCATATAAATTTTTATCTTACAGTTTCTGTAAATTCGGCCTCTAGTTCATAAACGCCAGAGGAGAACTGGCCCCGACTGAGCCTGGGTTCTCCCAAGGTTTTTTTTTCTCCATTGGGTGATCTGATGGAGTTTTAGGACACCATTGGGTCACTTGATGGAGTTTTTCGGTTCCTTGCCACTGTTGCCTTTGGCTTGCTCAGTTGGGGATATTCAAATTAATTAAACAATCATACCATTGATCAGCTCTACCAAACTTGGATGTCCTTTTTGGATGTCCAGTAATAAACAAACATTGTTGAGTTGTTTTGATTGATACTGTAAAGCAGCTTTGATACAATCTGTATTGTGAAAAGCGCTATATAAATATACTTGACTTGACTTGACTTGACTTTAAAGTGATACTCTACTGGTTTTTCATATTAAACTATGTTATTCCCTTAACTAAGACGAGTTGATATATACCTCTCTCGTCTCAGTGCGTGCACTAAATCGCTGTCTTGCTGTGAACCTTTGTTAGATCTTATCTCAGCCCTGTTCAACACCTCCACGTTTTCCATATTTAAATACAGTTACTAGAGTAGTGTAACTCGACCTAGGACGGTGACACAAAATAAAACATTGCGCTTTTCTAAGCGTGTAAAATGGATAGCTACATTGTATGGCAGAATACCATAGCAAGTGCTTGGGAGCACTTCGACTCGGCGCAGTAATATCATCTCTCGTGAAAAGTCCTCTCCCGTTGAAATGAGAGGGAGGAGGAGAGGGAGCGGGGAATATGAAATATGAAAAACCAGTAAAGTATCCCTTTAACAGCCAGGGCCTGGTTCCCCAAAACGTTCTTATCGCTAAGTAGTTCCTTAACCTCTCTCTTAACGTTATTATGGCACGATTGCCGACACGTTCGTACGCTAAGTATATCCTCTGTAAGTCACACTTTCGTAAGGTTGGTCTGGACCATTCGTAAGCTCTCTCTTAGCATTGTTTGAGCTCAAGACGCAAGTCACTGCCACTGTGCAGCAGTTTTTAGAAATCAGCACAGCGCAGTACAAGTCAAACTATGGTATGTTGACAATGTTGTGGCTCAACAATGATTTTAAAGTCCCTGTAAAGGCAATTTAAAAAAATAATTCTAAACACATTATAAATGTTAGAAATGTATAGCAAAACATATTACAAAGACTGTGAACTGTGAAGTACTGAATTGTGGAGTTAGACCGTTAAACAGTTTTTCACCATTGCTATTTTCCGGATTTTCTGGGCGGGGCTAAAACGGGGACTCGATGACGCACTGGAGACCTTGAGCTCCTGGACACGCCCCTACTTGATGACGCACTGGAGCCGCTGAGGCTGGCCGCTCCTAACAATATTAATAGAGCACATTCACATCAGTTTGCCGCTCAATCGCGAGTTACTGTCAGTACTATTATTAGTTACTACAGCCTACAGTTTGCGAGTTAGCTATGCCTTTGTCACGGAAATGTGTAGGCCTACTACCTGGATGCGATCATGTACAAAACCTTATTTAAATTTCCTAAAAACGATCACATCAAGAAGAGGTGGATTAATTTTGTGAAGAGATGGAGAGCTGAGGATCACCACCAAAACCCGCCTCTGTGGTGATCATTTTACACGGGATAGTTTTATAAACTTTCATCTGAGACAACTGGGATTCACTGATAATCCGCTGTTACTGGTGAATGGGGCCGAACCGACTATCTCCCGCCTCGGCCTTCGTCCTCCTGTCGTGCCGACAACTGGTGCCATCATCGGCAGTGCGTGCCTACCAATGAGTGTAAGTTGCCTTGTGTGCTTATGTTATAATTATAGTTGGTAGTCCACAGTAACCAATTTGTGTTTGGCAAATTAGTTGCCTAATTGAAAAAAAAAAGATTCTCATTTTATTTAATCTTTTCACCTCAAAATAAAAACTTAAAATTTTACTCTAAATCATTAAAGTGTCCACAAATCTCTACCTAAAGTACATTTCAACAACTACACTTTTAAATGTATTTCATGTATTTAAACCAAGAGTTGAATGCTTCTCTCTGGAGCTCATTAATTGTGTTTGCTGTGTCAGTTATCAGAGCAGCTTATCGAAGCAGCAGACACACTCCCTCCGCTGAACACACTCCCTCCGCTGAACATGGCCCTGGGCCTCTGATAACACACCAGACACGCGGATCTCAACCCTTCCGGCAGCCGACAGATAACCAGCTGAACAGCAGCTCTATTACAGCAAACACTACAATTCACTAATGTGCAGAATTAAAAACATGACATAGGCTGAAGAGGAAAAAGAGCAACTTTATGATTCCCTAAACAAACGGCAGAAGTGTGATTTAAAATCTCTATAGTTGTTTTGCTTTAATGCTTTCTGCGTCCAATAATTCACAGCATGTTGCTGTCCCAGAAATCATGTTTAATATTTTTTAAATCCCAAAAATTCATTTAGCAAATGTCTTCTTCTGAGACAACACCAATGTTTCTACAAGAACTTGTATGTACTGAACTTGTATGTGTTTGAGGGGAGAGCAAGTAATTTTGATTTCAGAGTTGTCATTTTTTATAATTATAATTGTGTATTATTTTTTATAATTATGTGTATTACATTTTCAGAATAATCAGCATTGAGAGTACAATCATGTGATAATACAAATACAGTAGCATTTGAGGATACATAGTAAACTTGTAATCAATGCCAAGACACTTGAAGCGATTTACCCACAATTTAATCATAAGTAGTTTCCAACCCAACATCAGTAAAATTTTAAAAACATCTGAATTCTCCAGAAATGAAGAGGGTAATGTGCACAGTAAACACACGAGTGGTGCAGCTGTAACCTCAAACTTATATAGTTGATAGCTTCTCACGAACACATCTGAGATAAATTGTCGTTCCCAAAGACCGATACTGTTATGGCATTTAGGACATTGGGGAGATGTTATTTTTTTGAGGGCATATATGCTCTGTGTACAATGTTAAATTGCATTTCTTTGAATCTGGTGCAAACTAAAGTATTTCAGTATTTGATTTGGTAACACTTTACAATAAGGTTCATTAGTTAACATTAGTTAATTTATTTACTAACATGAACTAACCATGAGCAATACATTTATTACTGTATTTGTTAACGTTAGTTAATAAAAATACAGTTGTTCATTGTTTGTTCATGTTAGTTCACGGTGCATTAACTAATGTTAATAAGATTTTAATAATGTATTAGTAAATGTTGAAATTAACATTAACAAAGATTAATAAATGCTGTATTAAGTGAAGTTCATTATTAGTCCATGCTAACTAATGTAGATAACTAATGTTAACTAATGAACCTTATTGTAAAGTGTTACCTTTGATTTTATAAAGTTCTCTTAGATATTTATGGATTTCCGACTGTTATAGTAAATATTATTATCAATGTCAAGAACAGTTAACACTCTTATCTTCTTCTGGTTCATTTACCTGAGTCTAGCCTACTATACTGCATGTTACATACACAGACAGCTTTTAAGAAGACTGCAATATGTCTGTATACTGCCCTCTTGTGGTGTAAAGATGTAAATATGAGTGCACTGTTAATTCAACATCATCTCTTTTGCTTTAGCTAGAAATCAAAACAAATTGGCTAAGATTTAGTTCCCAAAGCAGATCCAGGGATTATACTACAGCAAGTCAAGTCACTTTTTTTATATAGAACTTTATACAATACAGATTGTTTCAAAGCAGCTTTACAGAGATAACCAAGGGGTATATCCATCGACCGGAAGTTGAAGTCGGCCGAGTGCCGCCATCTTGTAGCAGAACTTCACTTGCGTTAGCATTTCCATTGACTCCCATTCATTTTGGCGTCACTTTGACGGCGAATAACTTTACATCTGAGGCGTTTAAAGACTCCATCTGTCCATTATTTATTTATAAAGAAACACGACAATGTATAAAGGGCTCCATTACCTTCTATGTTACATTATGGCCCCGTGGAAACAGTTTTTGTAAAAACAGGCTAACGACTGCGTCATAACCACTCGACTCTCTGTTGCGCTGTACAGAAGTTACCGTACCGACAGGAGGAGAAGCTCGCAGGCAATCGGGGGGACGTCCCGTCAAGGGAGAAGCCCATAGATAATGAGTCCATAAAAGCAACGGGACAAAATACTCCTGCTCACTCACGCCAAAGAACTCTTTGCTCAAGTTCCCCGTCTCTGCAAGATTAACGTTGGCAATTTTCACGCACAGCTACTAGAAGATTTACGTCTGTCAGACAGGTTGCTCACGTCATCAAGCTTAGTTTGAGTCGGTTTGAGTCTGCGCGTCAGGAACGGAAGTGCTCAAAAATCGCTAAAAATGGGCTTCAACTGTCTCAACTGAGTTCCAATGAGACGGCTCTGTCCACTTCTTATACTGTCTATGGAGATAACAGGAAAATAATGTATTACGGCTGTTGTTCAGTTAAAGTCAGTTCAGTGTTGATTCAGATCCGTTATAAAGATCATCAATTATTAAATTAGTGAGAAAACAGTGATGTCATCATCCAGCTCAAATAATTTTTCATACAACCGTGTCAGTACAGTCAGAATAATGATATTGTTGAAAATTGTCCCAAACTAAGCAGGGCTGCGTTTCCCAAAAGCATCGTAAGCCTAAATTGATCGTAAAAACGATCGTACGACTGATCTTAATATTATGGTCTGTTTCCCAAAAGCATCGTAACTTAAGTAGCACTTAAAAATCTTCGTAGAACTACGAGTGCTCTGGAGTAATCGTACATCCCCAAGTGCATCGTAAGAAGACAGAGTTATGAGGTCTCCTGCAGGACAACCGGCAGATTACACTTTTATCTAGATTTAACAGATTACACTGCAACGTGAGTATATAATAAGGTTTTGATTGTACTTTATTGTACACTTTATTATTGTATTCGTGTTTCGTTTAAATTAATTTATAAATGAAATAATTAAAAAGGGAAGAACAAAATAGAAATACACATCTAAATTAAATGAATGAAAAAAAATCATAAAAGAAGTAATGCGGGAATTATTTTTTAAAAACTTGGCAATATAGGGATGAATTAAAAAAAATCTGTCAATGACTTGCTGACATGCATGAAAACCAGCCATGTATTTTGTGGACCTCCTTCCCTGATCTTTGAACGCCGCTGGTTGCAGTTTGCAATGTCCTCCCTGATGTTTTGTTTTTCCTTATTTGTATGGTCTCCTTTAAAGGTGCTATGTGGAACTTTTCTACTAAAATGAATCCTTTTTTTATTGCCTGTGTGTGAAGGGGTTGTAATCACACATTACAATGAGCCACTTGTCGAGTTTTGCTATTACCTCTGAAGGCCAATATTCATATTTCTATGTGAAGTCTCCGGGTCGGATTTACCACGAAATCCACCGGATGTGACGTGCATGCGCGCTCCTGAGCCTCTCTCCTTATATACAGTCTATTGTAGACGGTCAGGGAGTTACGTCCGGTAAAAGGCGCACGTTTTTCAGCTTATATCTCGGTCAATCTTTGATCAATATTCCCAAGACTCTAATCGTTCGTAGTGCTGGACGGGGCCTTTCGAACGAGCCCACTCCCGAGGTCCAACTCGCCCGGCTCCCCGAGTTATAGCTGTTCGAAATCGGGGGTCCCAGCGAACGGCGATCTGATAGGGGGCGTCCCCGAGGCCCGCCACTCTAGCGTTCGTGCAAGGGTCCCCCTGGGACCTCCTCCCCCGAATTTGAGATCTCTGGGTCTTCGCATTCTAGAGATACGAGCGATTTCTTCTGAGATCGTGACGTCACCGGCGTCCGCAATGTTGCAGAGCGCCCGATGGTTTTCTGCTAATATCTCCGCGAAAACACCACCAAAAACTATGGAACTTATATGGTTCTTTTCAGCTCGACTAGATGGTCCCAACGAGCTCGGTGCTCCCCGAATCCGCCTAGTATTCGCAGGGATATTTGCGTAATAGACGGTATTGTCTATGAGTACGAGCACGAGCGCTCTTATAAAAATTGGTTGCAATCTGAAACATCACCGCTAGAGGCCGCTAATTGTTACATAGAGCACCTTTAAATCTGTTAAAAATAACGTCTTTGTTTCGCTCTATCTACTTTAAAAGGACATTCATTTTTATCTTTTTGAAAGGTATCTTCGCTTGTTTGTTTTTTTCAGCCATTGTGTCAGTGCCTCCACCTGTATAGATGGTTTAGACTTGTCTTGATTTCTAATCCACAACAAATGCCGATTTTTAGGTTAAACGTTCAGAATACGATTCCATATAAGGTTATATTTCAGCACTTCGCGAATGGACAGCGATGCTTAAGTAGCACGTAGAGCGCGTTCATGTTAAGTGCATTTTTGGGAAACGCGCGTGGAATTGCCGCGAGCGTTCGTAACCTTGCACGTAGAGAGCGCTCTTAAGAGCTAAGATACATCTATATCGGGAAACCCGGCCCAGGCCAGAAGTGACTGTGGCAAGAAACCCAGGTGATCTAGAATGGAGGTGACAAAATGGAGAAAAAAACCTTGGGAGAAACCAGGCTCCCAGTTTTTAGTGGATTAGGATTATCATTTTTTGGATATGGAAATGTAGACAACATTTTCCTTCTAGTGGCTTTAATTACTGTCGTTAATGAGCACAGCAAGATTCAACAAAATATAGATATATTTGTAAAATGATGAACACTGTAGTATGAAATTACGTGAAAAGTTATAGCACTTAAACATATAGCACAGAAACAATTAAAAACAGCGTAGAAAAACGAGATATTAGCTACTAGGGGTGTGACGAGATCTCGTGCCACGAGATCTCGCGAGACTAAAACATGACGAGATTTCCCGTCGAGTGAAAAGCTGTCTCGCGATTTCTATTACCATATATTCCACCGCTACACTCACATTCGCCTAAACTATCGTTTTGCTGTTTTTATAAAAATAAATAAAAACCATTATAAACTAATGTAAAAGTCTGCTCTGCTCATCCAGCACGAGTTGCAGTTGCAATCAGTGCAGCACGAATCACAGTTCACTGATCGCGTGAGGATCGTGGAGGATTCGTTGCGCAACATAGACTAAACGTCTGATCTTATGTTGTATAATGCACGCTCAGCACCGCTGCTATACACACAGAGCACGCGCGATCACAAAAGTGAAAGTAAAACACAAGCTCGCTGATGTGCATTGCGCACAAATTAGGCCGCGAACATACAATAGTCCGTCTCCCAATACCCATCTCTGGACTGTTTATTTGCGGCTATCGTCTCAGTTTGCACTTCGAATATTGAGAGAGTACTGTAATGTCTTAAAGACAACAGACAAGAGTCTCTGTTTCTGAACTTATAATCGGAACGCAAGAACGACTGTGGAGACAAACAAACAGCCTCGTCTCTCCACCGGCCTTTCCCGAACTCACCGCATTAACCCTATAACTGCCGGTGCAAAATACAACAGCAATTTCAAAACAATTATAAAGAGTCTGTGTGCTAACTTTGATTATGGTTGCACTTGCACTTATTGTTTGCACTTAAGACTTCTAGAGTTCAGTTAGGAGGTCACACACAGCCTCAATCAGAAGTTCTGAAAGCTCTTAAATGTACAGTAAGGTCTGAAGAGACTATGTGAAATCATACAGGAGAAAAGCCAGTCAATAAAAACCTTTTACAGTGCTTGTATATTGTTTTCTTTCGATGCATTTGATAATTATACTCCTAATGCATGTCATTTCAGGTCTACTTTATTAGTTTTTAGTTAAAAACTAAGATTAAGATCAAGTTAAACATTGCAAAATGCACCTGCATACTATTTTTTCAGTCATGAATTTTGTCATTGAGGATTTCTGAAAAATAGTGCAAAAATCTCGTCTCGTCTCGTTCTCGTGATTTAAACGAGAGTGAAGATGGCAGAAAGAGGGCAGCTAGATCAGCATTTGGTAAGCAAAAAAGGCAAAACCAACTCCATTGTCTGGGAACAGTTTGGCTTCCGACGAGGAATCCAGTTGAGGAATCCAGTTGAGGAATCCGACGACGAGCAGAAACATGCTACGTCCAAGATTTGGTACATGGTAGTGGCTGCAAGTAAAGGGAACACCACAAATTTGTTTAACCACTTGAAAATTAAACACAGTGACCTATGACAATTTAATAAAAAACAGAAACAGCAATCCACCCCCTCAACATCCTCTGTAAGCCAGATATCCATAACAAACACACTCTACAGCGCAACTCCCAATCCGTTGAATTCGGAAAGGCACAAAAAGATAACGGAGTCTGTTGCCTATTATTTAGCTAAAGACATGCGCCCCACTAGCACAGTTGACAACTCTGGATTCAAGAAAATGGTCAATACGTTGGTTAAACATTATGCTTTGCCATCTCGACACCATTTCTCGAGAGTGGCTCTGCCAGATTTGTTCAACAAATGCCATGCAGAAGTGGCTAACGAGGAGACCAAAGCAGAATACTTTGCAATCACAACGGATATATGGTCAGCCGAACCATGGAGCCATACTTTAGCCTCACAATCCACTATATTGATGGCGATTTCCGTTTGAATACCAAATGCCTCCAAACGGCATTTTTCGGCGGTTTATTCCCGAAGATCATACGGGCCAAAACATCTCCAATGGACTGAGGGAAGCTTTGGCTGCATGGGGTTTGAACGAAGAAAAGCTAATCTGCATCACTTCGGACAATGCCTCAAACATAAAGCTGGCGGCTGAGCTAAATGGATGGATAAGTCCATTCAGTCCTTCAGTGCTTCGGGCACAGACTCCACTTGGCTATAGGTGAGTGTGATAAGTGACATATATGATATGTGGTGATTTTAATTATATGTAAAACAATAAATAATAATTTGACAGTTAGACTGTGTCCTAACTACACTCGATGCCGTGACGCGCAACGTGCGCCAAAAGGTATATTTTCCGTGTTAATCAGAGTTTTTGTTTTTGAAACGCGACGATTCTATTTCAGAAACAGTTCTGTGACTTTGCGCTGGAACAACAAACACAAAGTGTGGCAATGATAATCTCAAGTAATGTTTATGTGCTTTATTTAATGTTATTTTATGTTTATTTTGACAAATTATTTGTCGCTGGAATCTTATCGCATCGCGTCTGGTTAGGACCAGGGTGGGAATTATGTAATTTTACGGGCAAGGCCATTTGGCCACCACCTTTTCTTTTTTTTTAGGGGCACCAAGGCCATATGACAGGGCACAAAGGCCATTGAGTACAATTCGATGGTTATCCCATTCAGATTGATACCATAACATCCTAATTTGGAATAAGACATGGATTATGACTTTTTTTAATTAAAAAAAACATTTTTTACCTTCTGTGATCTGATTTGGCTTCAGATAAAAAAAAATCAGACAGAAAATAGAATATTTTATGTATAATCAGGCATGAAAACGGTTCAGGGGTGAAAAATGTGAGAAGGATATTACCCCTCTAGGGGGTCCGGGGGGCATGCTCCCCTGTAAGAAAATTTTATACATTCCATATTTTAAAGCATCAATCTGATGCATTTTTAGATGCATTTTTTTGCACACCAGCGCAGTAAAAAAAAAAAATCAAATAGAATTTCTATAACTGTGCTTAACTGATAATCACTCTTTTGTGTGTTAAACACAATCTACTTAATACAGACACCTTCATTATAAAGAAAAACAACAAATAAAAAAAAATATGATCCTAACCTATGACAAAAATTCTATTATAAACTAGATTAGTGGATAACTCAGCAGTAAAATTTAGTGTACAATCATTTTATCAAATCTGAACATTTAGTGAAAAAAAGCATTATTTACTGGGGAACAAATAAGAGACAATAAGTGTAGCACTAAATCTGGTAAAATGTTACACTTTGCTCTTTGTATTGTTGTAAAATACATTAATGGAAAAACAAGATAAAAATCAGAAAGATCAATTATTTTATATATAGTCTAGGCTACTATAAAATGAAGACATTTTTTAAATGAAAAAGCTGTTTAATGAGGCAGCAACATATAGGCTAGTGACAAATGGTCAAAAAGTGCTTTAGTTTTTGAGATACCCCTACCGGAGGTAGAACTAAACCCAACCATGTTTTTCCTCATCTCTCTGGTCTCCCATATATGAAATTGATTCTTGGCTCAAAATATTTTACTGCTAAGATTGTTAAATTAACAGATATTGTTATACACCCCAAAACCAAAAAAGGACTAAAATATAGCCTGTCCGTATGGGAGTTAAGGCATATAAACTAGTACAAATCAATCACACAAGCTCTGAGAGCTTTGAAACTTGACATGTGAGTAGTCAGGAAGTTGCTTTAACTAATAGAACAAAATGACAAAGACAAAATGTAAAACAAAATGTGTACAAAATGAAAGAAAATGGAACACTGACATTTAGTCCAAAGCCCATTATCAGTGGTAAGAAGAATGTTGAGAAATTCAAATATAAGATACATTTAATTATGAAACATTCCATATGGCACCTTGTACTATATTAAAACAAAGATTGAAATCGAAAGATAACACCTTACCAAAGCACAAACAGGAGACCTGGGGCCTATACCATGAAGCCGGTTTAGGTGGCTAGCCAGCTATGTTTCAGCTTAGTTTCCGCCAACCCTGGGTTTTAGGTACTATGAAAGTAGCTGGCTTTAATCGGTGTTCGTTGTCATGGTATCTTACGCTGCACGGCTAACCTGCTCCGGGGCAGGTTAAGTTCTGGATTCGAGATCTCAGACTGAAGTTTGACCAATCAGCTGTGAGCAAAGAAACATATAGGTGACGTAACTAATTCCCAGTGTTTGTTGCAATGGCTTTACATTTTCTTTCAAATCCTGTGGACATCTCAGCGCAAACTGTAAGACGAGCACATCGTAGAGAAAGAGTTTTTAGCCGGACAAAATCCCCTTGCCTTTCCTGATAGTTAGCCTACTTGTATCAAATATAGCCTACAGATTTTCTGCGGAAGGAATATCTTATCTTTGCGAACTTCTTGAGCCGCACAAAAATAATTTAACACGTCAAATTCATGCACTTACTGTACCATAAATGGTATTGCGTTGTGTTTTTTTGCAAGTGGTAGCCTACATACTTGCACGATCGGTGATGCACAGAATCTATATTTGTCTAACCATTCGCAAGGTGGTCCTCGCTCTGCAGGAGTACATTAATAGTTTAATAGTGTTCCCCATTTATTGACCATGTCCATAAGAGAGGGTTTTTATAAAATTGCCGGTAAAATATGATAGGGTGACATCACGTTTTTTTTTTTCATTCAAAAAGCAAATTTCACAAATGTACTATACAATACAGTAGCTACATGTTAAGCATTATTTTAAATCTTTTTTTTTTTATTCGGTTAATCTTATGATAGGATTCCCTATAGAGTCATTGGAGCAATAGCCTGCACACATGTTGCAATCTCCACTTCTCTAGGATAACATGAGGCAGATTATGTTAATAGAAAGTCCTTTCACAGCCTTAATGTTCAGGTAGAGATTGTGAACATGTGAAATTATTATTTTCTGTGAGATGAATCTTTAAATTAATAGTAAAATTAACAGATAACAATCTACTTTCCGTATGAGTATGTTGTGTCAGCGCTTTGAGGAAAGCTAGTTAAATTTGGTACAGTACAAAACACTGTTAATTTGAATTGGGACAGCAAAACCTACACAATAACCCCCTATCATGACCCTCATGTGTCAGTAAAACCATAGTAAAAGTTAGAGATGATCTTTGGCATCCTAAAGGCACATTTCAACTGTCTTCAGCGCTTAAGAGTCACCAGAGTGGGCATCACAGATAGTGTCTGCATGTGCCATTCTGCACAATATAGCCACCATAGAAAGGAGCCAGAACCACCACAGAAAGCTTCTCCCCGATGAAACTGACCCGAACACACTTGACCACCCAGCTGGTGCAAATGTAGTTACAATCACCATACAATATTACACTTAATAAAAGCACATTGAAACTGCAGATAGGTCTCAAACTGTTTTATTGGTTTTGTGGGATGGGGAGGAGAAAGAAAGCAATAGAAGGTTGCATTAATAAATATTCATGCTAAAGTGTTACTTGGTTAAATAAGTTCACATACTGAGATCAGTTGAATCTTGCATTTATTTTTTAAATGTGGAGCCTCCTCAGCTCACAGTCAGGCTCCTTTAGTGTGTAGTCTAGCTCTATAGGCTCCTTTAGTGTGCAGTCTAGCTCTATAGGCTCCTTTAGTGTGCAGTGCAGTCTAGCTCTATAGGCTCCTTTAGTGTGCAGTCTAGCTCTATAGGCTCCTTTAGTGTGCAGTCTAGCTCTATAGGCTCCTTTAGTGTGCAGTCTAGCTCTATAGGCTCCTTTAGTGTGCAGTGCAGTCTAGCTCTATAGGCTCCTTTAGTGTGCAGTCTAGCTCTATAGGCTCCTTTAGTGTGCAGTGCAGTCTAGCTCTATAGGCTCCTTTAGTGTGCAGTCTAGCTCTATAGGCTCCTTTAGTGTACAGTCTAGCTCTATAGGCTCCTTTAGTGTGTAGTCTAGCTCTATAGGCTCCTTTAGTGTGTAGTCTAGCTCTATAGGCTCCTTTAGTGTGCAGTCTAGCTCTATAGGCTCCTTTAGTGTGCAGTCTAGCTCTATAGGCTCCTTTAGTGTGCAGTCTAGCTCTATAGGCTCTTTTAGTGTGCAGTCTAGCTCTATAGGCTCCTTTAGTGTGCAGTCTAGCTCTATAGGCTCCTTTAGTGTGCAGTCTAGCTCTATAGGCTCCTTTTGTAAAGGGCCCTGACGGAGTCTGTTTCCACCTGAAACATAATTCCACCACAAACATGATCATTACAAGTTTTTGGAGGCTAATCAGCTCACAAAAAGTTCCTTGACAAACACCTGTAATATATGTCAATGGTTTTAAATCCTTACCTTGTTCACATTTCTTTTGAAGCCTGTTCAGTTTCTGGGACAGGTTGTGAAAAATCCTACAATAAAAGAGATGTGTAACTTGGGCCAGTCCCTGTTTTATGCCACACATTCAAATGTTTGCCTTAATAAAAAGCCCAGTGCATTCACCTCAGCAACTGTCCCAGAACACAGACAGAGTCTCTTCATCATTTCCTCCTCCCTGATAAATAATAGTAGGCCAATATGTTTCTGGTGTTGTGTCTGCTGCATACTGACCTCTGTGTGGGAGACTGTGCGTGTGTGCTGGCTTCAACAGGGACACTGCATTTCCCTCTACTGTGCAGAACATACAGTCAGCCATATTTAAAATATTAATGTATTGCACACGTACCCAGTGTTACTTGCTTAGAGGAGCCAGCACCAGGGTCAGATTGTACAGCACCTGTAATCCCATCCATAATCGGCCGTCCCTTATTCCTATCAGAGCCAACTCAGTGTATTCAGGAGGAGTGGCCCTCCACTTGTTTTCTGAATTTCACTCTTTTTTCGGTTTGCCTCAAACAAGTGTTAATAAAGAAATAATAAAAGGTTGTGTGTAAATACTTACTAGGCTACTTTGAATTATATTTTTATATTTTGTCTTTATTAGCTGCCAAGAACGTTTGGAGTTGCATCTAAAAATCAATGAATATTAATATTTATTATATAGCCTACATGCACATTTTTTATATATATTATAAAAATATAGGCTATATTTCACACACACATACATTCATAGCCTATACATCATTTTACATGAATAAAGAACGTATTTATTTAGCTTACACATTAACACAATCAGCAATCTTTCTCCAACAGTCTTCTCTTGCTTTGGCAGCAGAGACCGTATTGTTTCGAGCTTGAAATACATATTTAAATTCATCGTAATTCTGAATGATTATCTCTTGCTCCTCCGCGGAAAGAAAGAAAGTATCGCTCTCGCTCTATCCATATCGAACGTGATTGGTTGTTCGGTGCCAACGTCACTTTGGTATGTGCACGCGCTCGTGGAGTAATCATAGCTTAAGATCAAAGCCTGAGTTGACAGAGAAAGTTGATGAGCTGCGTCATGGTACCAATAAAGCCTGATTGCATCGGTTTGGTTTTGTCAACTCAAAACTAATCCTGTAACTCCGAGTTTGTTCAGCTACCTTCATGGTACAGGCCCCAGGAGTCAGGATTGCAGTTTGACCTTGAGCCTTTTAATAAAACTATAGGAGGATCTTTGTTGACATCTTTGTACGCATGCGCGAGTGGTTGTGTGGCAACAAAACAAACAGTATAGCGGGCTGTAAATGCGCGACGAGCACTTTCAAGAGAGTTAGCGGGCGAAATCCACAATATATAAGCACTTTAACATCTGAAGACCAGAGGAGGTTTGGAGAGAAGCTCAAAATTTGTATTGGTGACAAAATCGAAGTTATTCAAAGCCCATATGAGATCTGGGATGACAAAAAACGTTGGTCCGACTCGCCCGTGTCTTGGCCACCAATCTGCTGGGGAGACATTTATTCTTATTTAATAGAAACCCCTGGACACTTCACTAATGAAAGATTAAAGGCTTTCAAAAGTCTGGAGGCCTATGATTATTTTGTTTCTCGGAAAGTTGGGCCGATTTTTTCTGCCAAACAGAAAGCAGTGATCGTGCTAAAAGCAGAGGTTAGACCTGCCAAGCAGAGTCACAGCGTGATTCGCATCTCCTGTGGGTGATCGCCAAAGAGAACAGCGATATAATCACTGCTCACTGTGCCTGCAAAGTCGGGAAAGTCTTCATTGATCAGTGTTCTTATTTATTGAAAATGTAGTGACTGTTGTACCAAATCAATTGAGCGTCCAGGTTCAATCGCCTAATTGCACGCAACCATTTCTTTCGTTTTTCGCGGTCCTTTTCGGAGGGAATTCGGAAAAACTTTTTATCAGGCCCCCAACGAGTACAATCGACCACACAGCAAGAGTGAACCACCCTTTTCTCTAAATCCTTCTCCAAACGTGCAGAACAATCAGATTACATGCATCTAGCGGTGTTTCCTGCCACACGATTCCCATGATGCAACGCGACAAACATAAACAATGACGTCACAAAAGATCCGCCTATAACTTAACTTCACAAAATACAAATTAATTTACTGTCTTAAATCAAACAAATAGCAATCAAACAAATCAAACACTCTGAGGGGGAATAAGCCCCTAATCTCTAGGAAGATTGTTCCAAAGTTTTGCTGCTAAATAGGAAAAGGATCTACCACCAGCAGTCGATTTTGATATTCTAGGTATTATCAACTGGCTGGAATTTTGAGATCGCAATAGATGTGAAGGACTATAATGCGTTAAGAGCTCGCACAAGTACTGGGGAGCTAAACCATTTAGGGCTTTGTAAGTAATCAGCAATATTTAAAAATATATACGATGTTTAATAGGCAGCCAATGCAGTGTTGATAGAACCGCTAATATGGTCATACTTCCTGGTTCTGGTAAGAACTCGAGCTGCTGCGTTTTGGACCAGCTGTAGTTTGTTTATTAAGCGTGCAGGGCAACCACCCAGTAGAGCATTACAATAATCTAGCCTTGATGTCATGAACGCATGAACTAATTGTTCCGCATTTGTCAATAACATCATATGGCGTAATTTAGATATATTTTTAAGATGGAAAATGCTGTTTTACAGATACTAGACACGTGACTTTCAAATGAAAGATTGGTAGATGAAGAACTCCCGCACACTATTATTACTTGCAATTTAAAATTTTTTTTATTAATACACAACGTTTCGGTCCACGACCTTCATCAGGAGTATGCAAAATGTTCAAAAACATCTCTTTTTAATAATGACATGACCACTTGTTCACAGAACTCCATCTGTAAACAATTAAGCTCATTAGAAGTCCATCATTAGCACCACGTCACAGACAATCACTAATTGTAATGGTTACAACAATCAGTAAAGATAACCATGTAGGTTAACAAGATCATCTAAAAACACATCATCAACAGTCATTTATCAAACAACATCAATTTGTAATTCTAAACAGATGCAACAGTCTGGTTCCTTAATCACTCAAGCTCATTGTAGGTACATAGCAGAAACAACATGTCATTCAAAAAATTACAAAAATCACTATAACATTACATTAAATAGTGCTTCTTCATTCATACCCCTAGGTGCTAAAGTTTGGAGAGTGTAAATCCAAAACAATTCACGTCTCTGTAGGAGTAATTCGATGTCGCCCCCTCTAGGTGGCAGAGTCACTTTCTCAATCCCACAAAATCGTAAAGAAGTAACATCGTGATTCGAACTTACAAAATGTGCCGCAACTGGATAATTCATATCTTTTCTTCTGATCGAACTCTTATGTTCACTGATTCTTTGTTTTAATTGTCGTGACGTTTTTCCCACGTAGCCAATACCACAAGGACAACGAATCAAATAAACCACATGAGTGGAAATACAAGTAATCACCGATTTAATACTATATTTTTTGCCCGTTCTAGGGTGACAAAAAAATGATGTTTTAAAAGTATTATTACACTGGGCGCAATTCCCACAACGATAGTTGCCCTTCTGTATAGGACTAAGTAAGCTCTGAGATGTGCGAGGACTAGTACTCTGAAAACGAGCATGGCATTGGCATTTGTTGTCTTCTGATCCAGAGTTGAGTGATATTTTTAGATATCCTCCTTTGATTGTATACAAACGCGCTAGGAATTTAAAAGACAGCTTGGTACATGCTCGTTTTCAGAGTACTAGTCCTCGCACATCTCAGAGCTTACTTAGTCCTATACAGAAGGGCAACTATCGTTGTGGGAATTGCGCCCAGTGTAATAATACTTTTAAAACATCATTTTTTTGTCACCCTAGAACGGGCAAAAAATATAGTATTAAATCGGTGATTACTTGTATTTCCACTCATGTGGTTTATTTGATTCGTTGTCCTTGTGGTATTGGCTACGTGGGAAAAACGTCACGACAATTAAAACAAAGAATCAGTGAACATAAGAGTTCGATCAGAAGAAAAGATATGAATTATCCAGTTGCGGCACATTTTGTAAGTTCGAATCACGATGTTACTTCTTTACGATTTTGTGGGATTGAGAAAGTGACTCTGCCACCTAGAGGGGGCGACATCGAATTACTCCTACAGAGACGTGAATTGTTTTGGATTTACACTCTCCAAACTTTAGCACCTAGGGGTATGAATGAAGAAGCACTATTTAATGTAATGTTATAGTGATTTTTGTAATTTTTTGAATGACATGTTGTTTCTGCTATGTACCTACAATGAGCTTGAGTGATTAAGGAACCAGACTGTTGCATCTGTTTAGAATTACAAATTGATGTTGTTTGATAAATGACTGTTGATGATGTGTTTTTAGATGATCTTGTTAACCTACCTGGGGCCTGTACCATGAAGCCGGTTTAGGTGGCTAGCCAGCTATGTTTCAGCTTAGTTTCCGCCAACCCTGGGTTTTAGGTACTATGAAAGTAGCTCGGCTTTAATCGGTGTTCGTTGCCATGGTATCTTACGCTGCACGGCTAACCTGCTCCGGGGCAGGTTAAGTTCTGGATTCGAGATCTCAGACTGAAGTTTGACCAATCAGCTGTGAGCAAAGAAACATATAGGTGACGTAACTAATTCCCAGTGTTGGTTGCAATTGCTTTACATTTTCTTTCAAATCCTGTGGACATCTCAGCGCAAACTGTAAGACGAGCACATCGTAGAGAAAGAGTTTTTAGCCGGACAAAATCCCCTTGCCTTTCCTGATAGTTAGGTATCAAAGATACAGATTTTCTGCGGAAGGAATATCTTATCTTTGCGAACTTATTGAGCCGCTCATAAATAATTTAACACGTCGAATTCATGCACTTACTTTACCATAAATGGGATTGCGTTGCGTTTTTTTTGCAAGTGCTTGCATACTTGCACGCAATCGCAACACGCAAACATACTTGCGGTGATGCACAGAATCTAGGAGAAAACACGGTTTGTCGAACCATTCGCAAGGTGGTCCTCGCTCTGCAGGAGTACATTAATAGTTTAATAGTGTTCATTTATTGACCATGTCCATAAGAGAGGCTTTTTATAAAATTGTCGGTAATATTGATAGGGTGACATCACATTTTTTTTCTTCCAAAAAGCAAATTTCACAAATGTACTATACAATACAGTACTTGTTAAGCATTATTTTAATATTTTTTTATTCGGTTAATCTTATGATAGGATTCCCTATAGAGTCATTGAAGCAATATCCTGCACACATGTTGCAATGTCCACTTCTCTAGGAGAACATGAGGCAGATTATATTAATAGAAAGTCCTTTCACAGCCTTAATGTTCAGGTAGAGATTATGTGAACATGTGAAATTATTATTTTCTGTGAGATGAATCTTTAAATTAATAGTAAAATTAACAGATAACAATCTACTTTCCGTGAGTATGTTGTGTCAGCGCTTTGAGGAAAGCTAGTTAAATTTGGTACAGTACAAAACACTGTTAATTTGAATTGGGACAGCAAAACCTACACAATAACCCCCTATCATGACCCTCATGTGTCAGTATAACCATAGTAAAAGTTAGAGATTATCTTTGGCATCCTAAGGCACGTTTCAACTGTCTTCGGTGCTTAAGAGTCACCAGAGTGGGCATCACAGATAGTGTCTGCATGTGCCATTCTGCACAATATAGCCACCATAGAAAGGAGCCAGAACCACCACAGAAAGCTTCTCCCCGATGAAACTGACCCGAACACACTTGAACACCCAGCTGGTGCAAATGTAGTTGCAATCACCATACAATATTACACTTAATAAAAGCACATTGGAACTGCAGATAGGTCTCAAACTGTTTTATTGGTTTTGTGGGATGGGGGAGAGAGAAAGAAAGCAATAGAAAGTTGCATTAATAAATATTCATGCTAAAGTGTTACTTGGTTTAATAAGTTCACTGAGATCAGTTTAATCTAGCTGTTGCATTTATTTTTTAAATGTGGAGCCTCCTCAGCTCACAGTCAGGCTCCTTTAGTGTGCAGTCTAGCACTATAGGCTCCTTTAGTGTGCAGTCTAGCTCTATAGGCTGCTTTAGTGTGCAGTCTAGCTCTATAGGCTCCTTTAGTGTGCAGTCTAGCTCTATAGGCTCCTTTAGTGTGCAGTCTAGCTCTATAGGCTCCTTTAGTGTGCAGTCTAGCTCTATAGGCTCCTTTAGTGTGCAGTCTAGCTCTATAGGCTCCTTTAGTGTGCAGTCTAGCTCTATAGGCTCCTTTAGTGTGCAGTCTAGCTCTATAGGCTCCTTTAGTGTGCAGTCTAGCTCTATAGGCTCCTTTAGTGTGCAGTCTAGCTCTATAGGCTCCTTTTGTAAAGGGCCCTGACTGAGTCTGTTTCCACCTGAAACATAATTCCACCACAAACATGATCATTACAAGTTTTTGGGAGGCTATTCAACTCACAAAAAGGTCCTTGACAAACACCTGTAATGTATGTCAAGGGTTTTAAATCCTTCGTTCACATTTCTTTTGAAGCCTGTTGAGGTAGAGGCTTTAGTTTCTGGGACAGGTTGTGAAAAATCCTACAATAAAAGAGATGTGTAACTTGGGCCAGTCCCTGTTTTATGCCACACATTCAAATGTTTGCCTTAATAAAAAGCCCAGTGCATTCACCTCAGCAACTGTCCCAGAAC
Source organism: Chrosomus eos (assembly GCA_036326025.1). NCBI lineage: Eukaryota > Metazoa > Chordata > Actinopteri > Cypriniformes > Leuciscidae > Chrosomus > Chrosomus eos. The sequence goes on along the minus strand of CM070821.1, from coordinate 52,140,228 downwards.
ACAGACAGAATGTCTCTTCATCATTTCCTCCTCCCTGATAAATAAAAGTAGGCCAATATGTTTCTGGTGTTCTGTTATCATACTGACCTCTGTGTGGGAGACTGTGTGTGTGTGCTGCTTCAACAGGGACACTGCATTTCCCTCTACTGCAGAACATACAGTCAGCCATATTTAAAACTTAAAATATTAATGTATCGCACACGTACCCAGTGTTACTTGCTTAGAGGAGCCAGCACCAGGGTCAGATTGTACAGCACCTGTAATCCCATCCATAATCGGCCGTCCCTTATTCCATCAGAGCCAACTCAGTGTATTCTGGAGGAGTGGCCCTCCACTGGTTTTCTGAATTTCACTCTTTTTTCGGTTTGCCTCAAACAAATAAAAAAATAATAAAAGGTTGTGTGTAAATAAATACTTACTAGGCTACTTTTAATTATATTTTTTATTTTGTCTTTATCAGCTGCCAAAAACGTTTGGAGTTGCATCTAAAATCAATGAATATTAATCCTTACAGGTATATATACATGCAATTTTTTTTATAGCTATATTATAAAAATATAGGCTATATTTTACACACACATACATTCATAGCCTATACATCATTTCACATGAATAAAGAACGTATTTATTTAGCTTACACATTAACGCAATCAGCAATCTTTCTCCAACAGTCTTCTCTTGCTTTGGCAGCAGAGACCGTATTGTTTCGAGTTTGTAATACATATTTAAATTCATCGTAATTCTGAATGATTATCTCTTGCTCCTCCGCGGAAAGAAAGTATCGCTCTCGCTCTATCCATATCGAACGCGATTGGTTGTTCGGTGCCAACGTCACTTTGGTATGTGCACGCGCTCGTGGAGTAATCATAGCTTAAGATCAAAGCCTGAGTTGACAGAGAAAGTTGATGAGCTGCTTCATGGTACCAATAAAGCCTGATTGCATCGGTTTGGTTTTGTCAACTCAAAACTAATCCTGTAACTCTGAGTTTGTTCAGCTACCTTCATGGTACAGGCCCCTACATGGTTATCTTTACTGATTGTTGTAACCATTACAATTAGTGATTGTCTGTGACGTGGTGCTAATGATGGACTTCTAATGAGCTTAATTGTTTACAGATGGAGTTCTGTGAACAAGTGGTCATGTCATTATTAAAAAGAGATGTTTTTGAACATTTTGCATACTCCTGATGAAGGTCGTGGACCGAAACGTTGTGTATTAATAAATTTTTTTTTAAATTGCAAGTAATAATAGTGTGCGGGAGTTCTTCATCTACTAAAACGACTAGTTTGCCTGGTCCTACTATCCGACGCACCTATTACCTGCAGGTGTGCGATGGAGTTTGTTTACTAAATGAAAGATTGGTATCAAAGAGCACACCCAGGTTCCTAACTGACGACGAAGACTTAACAGAGCAGCCATCAAGTGTTAGACAGTATTTTAGACAAGTTTTTTGTCCAGTGATTAGAATTTCTGTTTTTTTTTTTTCAGAATTTAGTAGTAGGAAATTACTAGTCATCCAATTTCTTATTTCAGCTATGCATTCCGTTAATTTTGTGAATTGGTAAGTTTCGTCAGGGCGTGAAGAAATATACAGCTGAGTATTATCGGCATAACATTTAAAGCTAATTCCATGTTTCCTTATGAAACTGATCAGGAAGATTATTGATAAAGCAACCTTTAGTGGCAGAAGTGATAGTTCTAACATATTTATACCACGGAGTCGGCTTTGCAGCCTTGGCTAAATGTAATTTACACGAGACTAGATAATGATCTGAGATGTCATCGCTCTGCTGCAGAATTTCAACGGCATCAACATCTATTCCATGTGATAATATTAGATCTAGAGTATGATTACGACGATGAGTAGGTCCTGACACGTGTTGGCTAACTCCAATAGAGTTTACAATGTATTTAAATGCCAATCCCAATGCATCTTTTTCATTATCTACATGTATATTAAAATCACCAACAATTAGTACTTTATCTGCAGTCAATACTAATTCTGATAGAAGTCTGCAAATTCTTTGATAAAATCTTTATGGTGCCCTGGTGGCCTGTATACAGTAGCCAGCAGAATTCTCAAACGTGATTTATCGTTTACACTATATACACTCAACTAAAGGATTATTAGGAACACCTGTTCAATTTATCATTAATGCAATTATCTAATCAACCAATCACATGGCAGTTGCTTCAATGCATTTAAGGGTGTGGTCCTGGTCAAGACAATCTCCTGAACTCCAAACTGAATGTCAGAATGGGAAAGAAAGGTGATTTAAGCATTTTTGAGTGTGGCATGGTTGCAGTCCTGTGGGCGAAAATGCCTTGTTGATGCTAGAGGTCAGAGGAGAATGGGCCGACTGATTCAAGCTGATAAAAGAGCGACTTTGACTGAAATAACCACTCGTTACAACCGAGATATGCAGCAAAGCATTTGTGAAGCCACAACACGCACAACCTTTAGGCGGATGGGCTACAACAGCAGAAGACCCCACCGGGTACCACTCATCTCCACTACAAATAGGAAAAAGAGGCTACAATTTGCAAGAGCTCACCAAAATTGGACAGTTGAAGGCTGGAAAAATGTTGCCTGGTCTGATGAGTCTCGATTTCTGTTGAGACATTCAGTTGGTAGAGTCAGAATTTGGCGTAAACAAAATGAGATCATGGATCCATCATGCCTTGTTACCACTGTGCAGGCTGGTGGTGGTGGTGTAATGGTGTGGGGGATGTTTTCTTGGCACACATTAGGCCCCCTAGTGCCAATTGGGCATCATTTAAATGCCACGGCCTACCTGAGCAATGTTTCTGACCATGTCCATCCCTTTATGGCCACCATGTACCCATCCTCTGATGGCTACTTCCAGCAATATAATGCACCATGTCACAAAGCTCGAATCATTTCAAATTGGTTTCTTGAACATGACAATGAGTTCACTGTTCTAAAATGGCCCCCACAGTCACCAGATCTTAACCCAATAGAGCATCTTTGGGATTGTGGTGGAACGGGAGCTTCGTGCCCTGGATGTGCATCCCACAAATCTCCATCAACTGCAAGATGCTATCCTATCAATATGGCCAACATTTCTAAAGAATGCTTTCAGCACCTTGTTGAATCAATGCACGTAGAATTAAGGCAGTTCTGAAGGCGAAAGGGGGTCAAACACAGTGTTAGTATGGTGTTCCTAATAATCCTTTAGGTGAGTGTATTTTTACATTAAGCACTACATTACTACAGTAATAACTCTTCAAAAGAAGTATATTTAAAACTAGATTTCTTAGTGGTTTTGAAAATATGACTATAAATTCAGTGATGGGAATAACGGCACTACTTTTTCCAGTAACGAGTAATCTAATTGATTACTCTTCTCATCTTAATAACGCCGTTACCGTTACTGCCAAAAAATGCGGCGCTTTACTATAACTGATGATGAAGCTGTTTTTTTTCATCAGACCATCTCTGAGCGAGAGGCAAATACTTTTTTTACCGTTCTTCCTTGGTTAGTGGGCAGAGCACGAGACAAGCACATAAATGCTGACGATAGGCTGAGGTAGAGTAAAATGTCATTGTCAGCCAATCAGAGGTAGAGTTCGGCGGGTGTTCGAAAGCACGCATGGGTATTCGGCTCTTTTGACTCAGCTCACTGAAAAGAGCCGGCTCTTTTGGCTCACAAACGGCTCTTTAAATGACTTTGACTATAATATTTACATTTTTATTACATAATTATTTAATTTCTATAGGCTAAATTTGTAAAAATAGAGTCGGCTCTTCAGATATGCGAGCCAGCTCCCGACGTTCACCTAAAAGAGCCGGCTCTTAGAGTTGGCTCATTCGCGAACGAGTCGATCCATCATCACTAACGCTCATTCGCGAACGACCCATCACTAACTGCTAACGCTCATGAGTTGCGAATGACCCATCATAACGCATAGTCGAACAGGACAGGACAGGACACACAAGGAACAACACAAGCCAGTCAGTCAACGAGAGACAGGTATGGCGACGAGCCCAAAAAATCCAAAAGTAGCCTTCTCTAAATGGAAGTATAGACATTACTTTTTCCGCCAAGAAATTTAAGGTATTAAATTAAAGGAAATTAAAGCAATAGATATCAAAAGTTCCAAAACATCTATGTTATTTGCATTGATCCATTATATAAACCTAATAGCCTATCTACATACATGGCATTTGATTGGAGGCTAGTCTCACTTTGTCCTAAAAAAAATGCTTTTTTTTAGATGTGTGTACAATGTTTCATGTTTCTGTTAATTAATAATGTATTGTATTAAGTGTCCATTTCATTATAATATTCAGATTTATCATAAATAATTGAACATGCACATGTATTTTAAGTTCCGTTAAAGAGGGGTAGAGGTGGGGTCACATTTTGAGCATTTAAAATTTAATTTTACTTGAAAGTAACGCAATAGTTACTTTCTTAAGTAACTAGTTACTTTTAAAATTTGTAACTGAGTAACTAATTTAGTTACTTTTTGGAAGAAGTAACTAGTAACTGTAACTAATTACTTTTTAAAAGTAACTTGCCCAACACTGTATAAATTACAGTAACACCTCCCCCTTTGCGTTTCAGACGAGGTTCATGTTTATAACAGTAATCTTGTGGGGTTGACTCATTTAAAGTAATGTAATCGTCTGGTTTTAGCCAGGTTTCTGTCAAACACAGCACATCTAGATTATAATCTGAAATCATATCATTAACTATGAGCGATTTTTAAGTAAGGGATCAAATATTCAGCAACCCAAGCTTTATCGTTTGCTCATCTGTATATTATATCTGTTTTTTATTTGTTGAACATCAATACAAATTTTAACCTTAGAAAGGTTTGGCAAACTTTTGGATTTCCAAATTCGGGGAACAGACACAGTCTCTATATGATGATATCTAGGTGAAAGAGACTCTATGTGATGGGATTTATCTGACCTTGGTGACGCGAGGCCGCTAGCAGACGGTCGGTTTAGCCAGTTTGTCTGCTTCCTGACCTGAGCCCCAGATTGTCATGTTTTATCTCTAAGACTATGAGCCAAATTACTAGAGAGAAGAGCAGCACCATCCCAGGTGGGATGAATACCATCTCTTTTCAACAGGTCAGGCTTGCCCCAAAAACTTTTCCAATTTTCTATATTATTCTATATTATTTTGCGGACACCACTCAGACAATCTGCAATTGAGTGAACACAATCTACTAACTATCTCATCACTCCTGCGAACAGGAAGGTGGCCAGAGAAAATTACAGTGCCTGACATTGTACTTGCGAGTTCAAACACCTCTTTAATGTTAATTTAGGTGATCTCAGACTGGCGGAGTCAAACATCATTAGTGCCAGGTTTTTGCATAGTTTAGAGTGACAAATCGTACCAGCGTACTTTGAGGTCAAAATGCGTGCCCGCTACGCAAAATGGGTACAGGTTGGCTAAAGGTTGGCAGGTCTGTAGCTACAGCTGGATCCAACCATTAGCCTAAACGGAGTCAACTCACTAGACCACAATACGCTTTTAAAATGAAAAATATCTACTATCTTGTTCTTATCTAATCAAAGATCACACCAATGTGGTGAAGTAAGCAGTGTAGGCTCTACTGTCCACATAGTCAGGACAGACAAAAGCTAACAATATTATTTTTTATTATTCAGTAATGACTTTAACAAAACAAAATTCAAATGGATATACATAACCTCATTTGAAACAATTTTACTGCAGCATTTTGGAGATATAGGCCATTATTCTACTTTAAACACCAATAAAAACCTCATTTCTAATTCAATTCAATTCAATTCAAGTTTATTTGTATAGCGCTTTTCACAATACACATTGTCTCAAAGCAGCTTTACAGAAAGTGCATTTCAGAAATGTACAAAGAAAAATACAGTTAGTTAATCATGTATGAATTTAGGCATAACATATCGCCGGTGTTTAGTCGTCTCTTCACAGGCGTCGAGTCGTCTCTCCACAGGTGTTTAGTCGTCTCATCACAGGTGTTGGGGCATCTGAAGTCTCCGTGAGAGGCTGGATACAAACTGGAGCTGACGAACGCTATTTACCTCGGGACTAGCGTCCCGAGATAACAGCAGAAAGACAGATGGGAAATAATTAGCATAGCTGATGTTCATAATATTAATGCATTCGAACTGATTCAGAAGTAGTATAAAAGGTAAGCATTAAGTGAATGCTTGGTTAAAGAGATGCGTCTTTAATCTAGTTTTAAACTGGGACAGCGAGTCTGAGTCTCGAACAATATCAGGAAGGCTATTCCAGAGTTTAGGAGCTAAATGTGAGAACGCCCTCCCTCCTTTAGTAGACTTAGATATCCTAGGAACGACCAGAAGCCTCGAATTTTGTGATCTTAAAGAGCGCGATGGATTGTAGGGCGATAGAAGGTCTGTTAAATACACAGGAGCTAAACCATTTAGAGCTTTATAAGTCAATAGTAATACTTTGTAATTGATGCGGAACTTAATAGGTAACCAGTGTAGAGATGATAAAATTGGTGTTATATGATCATATTTTCTTGATCTAGTAAGAACTCTAGCGGCTGCATTTTGCACTAACTGTAGCTTGTTTATTGAGGATGCAGGACAACCAGCTAATAAAGCATTACAGTAATCTAGTCTCGAGGTCATGAATGCATGAACTAACTTTTCTGCATCTGAAACAGATAGCATGTTACGTAGCTTAGCAATGTTTCTAAGGTGGAAAAAGGCTGTTCTTGTAACATATGAAATATGATTTTCGAAAGTCAAGTTGCGGTCTAGCATAACACCCAGGTCTTTTACTGTAGTGGATAAAGTAACAGGACATCCTTCTAAATTAAAGTTGTATTGTAAGGGATTTTGTGGGTAGTTTTTTAGACCAATAAGTAATACCTCCGTTTTATCTGAATTTAATAGCAGGAAATTACACGTCATCCAGCATTTTATATCTTTTAGACACTCTGTCAAGTTAGATAAGTTAGTGTTTTCATCTGGTCGTGATGAGATATATAATTGAGTGTCATCAGCATAACAGTGAAAATTAATTCCATGTTTTCTTATAATATTACCAAGTGGCAGCATATATATTGAGAATAGCAGAGGGCCTAGGACAGATCCTTGCGGCACTCCATAGTCTACTGATGTTATCTTTGATTTTTCCCCATTTAAACAGACGAAATGGTAACGGTCTGATAAGTACGATCTAAACCAGCTTAATGCCTGTCCCTGAACACCAGTGTAGTTTTGTAGTCGATCTAAGAGTATTTTATGATCTATAGTGTCGAACGAAGCACTAAGATCAAGTAGAACTAGTATTGAGATACAGCCTTGGTCAGAGGCTAAGAGTAAATCATTTGTAATTTTAACTAGCGCAGTTTCTGTGCTATGATGCGGTCTGAATCCCGACTGAAATTTTTCATAGATATCATTTTCTTGCAAAAAAGAGCACAATTGAGCGGACACAATTTTTTCTAGTATTTTAGACATAAATGGAAGATTTGAGATGGGTCTGTAATTTGCTAAGTTATTTAGATCTAATTGCGGTTTCTTAATGAGAGGTTTTATTACTGCCAGCTTGAATATTTTTGGAACATGACCTAAAAATAAAGACGAGTTAATAATATTGAGAAGAGGCTCTTCCACTACAGGTAACACTTCTTTAAGTAGTTTAGTGGGTATTGGATCTAATAAACATGTTGTTGGTTTAGATGCAATGATTAGTTTATTTAGTTCTTCCTGTCCTATAGTTGTAAAGCGGTTTAGTTGTTCTAGAGGGGCCATAATTGAGGCCGAGTCATAAGACACCATAGAGGATTGTACATTTACAATTGTGTTTCGGATGCTTTCTATTTTCTCATTGAAGTAATTCATAAAATCATTACTACTATATTGTAACGGAATATTTTGCTCTGGAGATGTCTGATTATTTGTTAGTCTAGCCACGGTGTTAAATAAAAACCTTGGATTATTTTGGTTATTTTCAATTAGTTTGCGGATATGCTCAGCCCTGGCTGATTTTAGAGCCCTTTTATAACGTGACATACTGTCTTTCCACGCGATTCTGAAGACCTCTAAATTAGTTCGTTTCCATTTACGCTCTAAGTTACGAGTTTCTCTCTTGATAGCATGCGTAGCACTGTTGTACCATGGTGTTTTAGTTTTCTCTCTAACCTTTTTTAATCTAATTGGTGCAACAATATCTAGTGTACTAGAGAAAATGTTGCTCATACTGCTAGTCATTTCCTCTAGTTCATCTGTTTGTTTGGGTTCACTGAGCAGCTGAGATAGATCAGGTAAGCTATTTGAGAATCTATCTATAGTGGTTGGAAGGATTGTTCTGCCTGGTCTATAACGTGGTGCAACATGACAAATTTCAGCAGTGCGTATTATGCATGTTACCATGTAATGATCAGTGAGATCGTCACTTTGCGGTATAATATCTATATCGGTTGGATCGGTTCCATATGATATAATTAAATCTAGTGTATGATTTAGCCGATGAGTGGGACCACTGACGTTTTGCTTCACCCCAAAAGAGTTTAATAGATCTGTAAACGCAGCCCCTAACGCATCATTTGTATTATCTACGTGTATGTTAAAGTCGCCAATAATTATTGCTTTATCGACATTGACCAATAGGTCTGAGAGAAAGTCTGCAAAATCTTTTAGGAAATCAGCATATGGCCCTGGAGGTCTATATACGGTAGCCAAGGCTAGAGATAATAAGGATTTCTTTCTTACATCTAAGAGCGTAACATTTAGCACAAGTACTTCAAACGAATTAAACCTATGACAAGTTTTCTGAGTAACATTAAGAATATCTCTATAGATTGTTGCAACACCGCCGCCACAACCGATCAGACGGGGCTCATGCTTATAACAGTATCCTGGTGGAGTAGACTCTTTTAGACCGAAATAATCATTTGGTTTAAGCCAGGTTTCAGTAAGGCACAGAACATCGAAATTATTATCTGTGACCATTTCATTTACAATAACCGCCTTAGGTGTGAGCGATCTAATGTTTAGAAGACCTAGCTTTAGAAATTGTTTTTGTTCACTGATATTTAGATTTTCTGGTTTAATTACAATAATATTCTTGCTAGATCTTACAGTAGATTTGTTGTTTGGCTTCACTAAGCGAGGAATAGACAGTTTCTATATAATGTTCTACATTGGTACTTATATCAATTAAGTTGGGACAGCAAAGACTATGATTTGGACTTTGACTTACTAGTCAGATGGTGTGTAGCGTCTTGGAGATGTTGTCCGACAGAACAGCCGCTCCGACTCTGCTGGGGTGCAGACCATCAGGACGGAAGAGCCTAGGTCGCTCCCAAAACAGATTCCAATTATTTACAAAGAGCAGTTTCTGTTCATTACACCATGACATTAACCATTCATTTAAAGCAAATAATCTACTGAACCTTTCTTGTCCAAGTCGGTAAGTGGGAAGCGGTCCAGACACGACGATCGTTGCTCTAGGCGATGTGCTGCGTACCGTCTCGATCAGGCTCCTGTAGTCCTTCTTCAGAACCTCCGTCTGCCGCAGCCTGATGTCATTCGTCCCCGCGTGCAGCACGACAGCTCCGATCATGGTACCAACAAAGCCTGGTAGGATTGGTTTGGTTTTGTCAACTCAAAACTAATCCTTTAACCCTGAGTTTGTTCAACTACCATCATGGTACAGGCCCCTGATGAACCTGCACATCAAATATCCTAGACACATCCACATATACGTGTTTCCATCGGTGTGCACAAGCAGGCGTCCTTCGTTACCATGGTAACCGTCCTGCTTCTGCATTCCACTCACACCTTTTCGTGGGCATGGAAAAGTATGGAAGATACTGATGATTTTTAATTGATGTTATTTATTGATGATGATGATGATACTACAGATTGCACTTCTTAGTTCACACGGACTTAATAAAAACAACTGTTTTGCAGAGCGTGCCGTTTGCTGTGATGCATTTACAGGCTTTGACCAGCGGATGTCGCTAGCGTGGCACACTCCCTTCTGCTCCACTGCTGTGCGCATGCGTAGAAGTGCGAGAAAATAAGTCATTATTACCATAGACATATACACTAGACGCCACCTTGGGGTTCTAAGCATGCGTCAAAACCGCCGCCATCTTGGAACAGGGGTCTTGTCATAGGAAGTATCTAGGTAACGCTGCTATCTCCGCCTGTACTTCAAATTCATGGACGATGCCGGACTTTTGTGCTGCGTATGGATGTTCACGAACGAAATCTGAACTAGAAAGAATGTTTTTAAAAAAAAAAATTTTTTTATAAATTTCTTTGGACTCGATGATAAATACATGTCTGACCGCTGGAACGAACCAAAAAACTAGAAAATAGCATTCATGACGATTTATGATTTTATTTCCGTTAGACCTTTGCCTATACATTGACGCTGATGCATAAAGAGGAGGGGCTCCCCTGTTCCAAGATGGCGGCTCTATTGACGCATTCATTCCAATGAACTGCTGTAGCCAAGGTGACGTCTAGTGTATATGTATATACATTATTACGAGAAAGTTTCTCATTATTATGAGATGTTAAAGGATTAGTTCACTTTTAAAAAAACTTTTGCTGATAATTTACTCACCCCCATGTCATCCAAGATGTCCATGTCTTTCTTTCTTCAGTCGAAAAGAAATTAAGGATTTTGATGAAAACATTCCAGGATTTTTCTCCATATAATGGACTTCAATGGGACCCAAACGGTTCAAGGTCCAAATGACAGTTTCAGTGCAGCTTCAAAGGGCTTTAAACGACACCAGACGATGAATAAGGGTCTTATCTAGCCAAACCATCGCTCATTTCAAAAATAAATAAAAAAGTTTAAGTTTTATAAGCACAAATGCTCGCCTTGCTCTGTCCTGAGATGCACGTTCGTGACTCTCCTGTTCGAACTCGTTCATCAAAATGAACAAATCTTTTTTCGAGTCATGACGGAAAAAGAAGACCCTTATTCATCGTTTCAAGTAAGAAAGACATGGACATCTTGGATGAATGTGGATGAGCAAATAACAGCAAAAGTTTCTTTAAAAGTGAACTACTCCTTTAAGTCATAATTACGAGAAAGTTTCTCAATATAATGAGATACTAAGTCATAATTATGAGAAACTTTCTCATTATTATGACTTAGATAATCTTTTTTTTTACTCAACTGTGGTGGAAACGGGCTTCCATAGATGTGGGATTTTGTGTAAACGATTGTTTTGTTCATAGCCTCGGGATAGTTTGCGGCTGTTGGCGGCTCCGGCTCTCACGTTACATGTCTCTCTTGCAGTCCCGTGTCATGATGCTTTGAGGTAACCTTATGTGCGTACGTTGGCTGATTGATTAGTACACAGGTATGTGATCTGTCGTAATGACTGTGATTTATAGCGGCCGGGATAGCTTTGAGCGGCGGCGCTCTCCCTTTGTACGCCCCTCTTGCAGTGTCCCGTGTCGGGGGATGTTGTGTCCCTTGTCCTGTGTATGCGTGGCGTGGATGGGCGACGGGTTTATGAGTTAAAGGTACGTGAAACATCCATTAGTTTTTACAGCGTTCATTCTTTGATATATCGCAAGTATGCTCATGTTTGTATTTTTAGGAGGAATAGATGTGCTGCGACGCCTGTGGGCAACGCTGATTTGACGCTGCTGCTTTGTCTACATCAAGATTACAAACTCTCTTCCCCACACACGTGTGTGTGTGTGTGTGTGTGTGTGTGTGTGTGTGTGTGTGTGTGTGTGTGTGTGTGTGTGTGTGTGTGTGTGTGTGTGTGTGTGTGTAGTGTGTGTGTGTGAGTGTGTGTGTGTGTGTGTGTGTGTGTGTGTGTGTGTGTGCACAGCCTAGGCGTCTTGTGTGAAGCTTGCTCGCTCTCCAGTTCGCGCCACCGCGATTGCTCGGTGTCTTCCACACTTTTCAATTGTGTGTGTTTTGTTTTTGGTATTTATTTTTTTCAGTATATTAATTTATTATTGTTTGTGCTACTGACTGTTCTGATTGGTTTACTTTGAGTGTTTTACAGTGTTGTATTTTGTGATTTTCAAAGGTGCTGGTAGAAGGTCAGTGAGGAACCAGCACTAGCACTAAAACCTTAACTTTCATTTTTTGTAATATTGTTTTCTAGTTTACCAGTTTAAATGTTTATTATGTGTGTCTGTTGGGAGTAAGTATGAATGTTATATATTGAGACCTGTAATAATATTTTTTTTGCTCTCATTGCAGGAGCCGAGGCTTCATGGTAGGCCACTAGTAGGCCCTTATGCGGTGGTGGAGGGCTCGTCACAGAGTGCTGTGTGGTTATTTCTTGATTTATTAGTAAGCTAGATGTAGTGTTCCTATCTGAGCTCCTCATTAAGAAGAGGGAGCCCTGCTACATTCATATACATTTTTATGTTTGAATTATTAAATTGATATATTGACTCTTCATTTTATTTTTAAGTGGCACTCCTGATCCTCCATTTTCTACAGCTACTGTGTGAAAAATAATCAATAAACTGCAAAAAACATGTTTGTACTATAACAGTTTGTTGTATCACAGTAAATGTAATGAACTATTAACAACAAAACACAAATTAACATCGTTTTGAGTGCCTAGTTGGTGATGGGAGTACAATAGTGTGCCTGTTGACACACACACACACACACACACACACACACACACACACACACACACACACAACACATACACGTCTATATTACTAACAGGGGACTATCGCTCTACACTGGCCAAGAGGGGACTAGTGTTTCTGGTCATTTTGAAGAAACAAAAATGACATACAAAATTCTCTTTTAAGGTCTTTTTTCATAATATAACTTTAAATATGCATTTTTTTATTTTAAAAAAAACATGCCAAGTGGGGACCTGAAACTCTGGCCGATGTCTACCTTACCAACAGGGGACTCATATAGCCTGCAATGGATCTGTGTGTGTGTGAACAGTGAAGTCTTCATTTTGTAACTTATACGTACTTATACACATATATATGTGTGTGTGTGTGTGTGTGTGTGTGGGTGTGTCATCATATAATGCTCAAACAGGCATCCGCGATCACAATATCAATGTGTATAGATAAACATATACAATGTAAAATAAAAAAAAAGAATGACCAAACAATCAGTTAATAAAAAATAAAAATAAAAAAAACAATAGCTTGAGGAAAGATCATTTAAATCTACAACGAGTAAAAATACAGACGGCCACAGTTCAAAAGCAGAGGCGAGAAGACGGCTCTTATCATTCATAATATTATTTTTATAATATTATTTTTCTTATTTAACGCTCTCTCTTCATAGATACTTTCTATGCTTTGTTATGCAGTCCCTAACAATTTACTTGCCATTGCCATTGCACACACACACGTCTATATTACTAACACAGCAGTGTCGCTCCACACTGGCCAAGAGGGGACTTTCTGAACGATATCTATCCAACCAAGTGGGGACTTTGTGTGTGTGTGAACAATGAAGTGAACTGGCAGTGAAATCTTTCTTCATTACAGTTACATTATATATCTATTATATACACTATATATATATATATATATATATATAATATATATATATATATTATATATATATATATATATATATATATATATATATATATATATATATATTCACACAGGCATCAGAGTATGGGGGGCCAAACAGGAAATAATTAAATGTAATCCTGAATATATAGTTAAAACTCTGAATATATAAATGTAAATCTGAATATATAAATGTAATCCTGAATATATAGTTAAAACTCTGAATATATAAATGTAAATCTGAATATATAAATGTAATCATGAATATATATAGTTAAAACTCTGAATATATAAATGTAAATCTGAATATATAAATGTAAATCCTGAATATATAGTTAAAACTCTGAATATATAAATGCAATTCTGAATATATAAATGTAAATCCTGAATATATAAATGTAAATTTGAATATATAAATGTAAATCCCGAATATATAGTTATAACTCTGAATATATAAATGTAAATCCCGAATATATAGTTAAAACTCTGAATATATAATTGTAAATCACGAATATATAGTTATAACTCTGAATATATAAATGCAATTCTGAATATATAAATGTAAATCCTGAATATATAAATGTAAATTTGAATATATAACTGTAAATCCCGAATATATAGTTATAACTCTGAATATATAAATGTAAATCCCAAATATATAGTTAAAACTCTGAATATATAATTGTAAATCACGAATATATAGTTATAACTCTGAATATATAAATGTAAATCCCGAATATATAGTTAAAACTCTGAATATATAATTGTAAATCACGAATATATAGTTATAACTCTGAATATATAAATGTAAATCTCGAATATATAGTTAAAACTCTGAATATATAAATGTAAATCCCGAATATATAGTTATAACTTTGAATATATAAATGTAAATCCCGAATATATTATAACTCTGAATATATAGTTAAAACTCTGAATATATAAATGTAAATCCCGAATATATAGTTAAAACTCTGAATATATAATTGTAAATCACGAATATATAGTTAAAACTCTGAATATATAAATGTAAATCCCGAATATATAGTTAAAACTCTGAATATATAAATGTAAATCCCGAATATATAGTAATAACTCTGAATATATAAATGTAAATCCTGAATATTATAACTCCTGTGTTGATTATTTTTAAGGCATTGTTACCATTTTGCATAGGTGGCCTCAGCACAATGTTTGTGTGATAATCGGCCATTCTTTAAACTTTATTAGTTTCAGAAAGATTATCGTGGATTCAGAGACAGTTGAAACAAAGGCAGATCTTTATTTTACAAAAGCACAAGGTTTTGGTGTTATTGTGAATGTACACAAATAAGAGTAGACCCTTTGTAGTTGTCTTACACACTATAGGCTTTACCTTAATTTTAATAAGTGTTTCCCGAAACGTTCTTAGTTAAGAATACCTTCTGTAAGTCATTCGTTCGTATGGTTGATCTGGAGCACTCTTAGCTATACCACATCACTATTGACAGTTCAGGGCAGGGTTTCCCAATAACGTTGTCTCTTAGCTCGCTACGAAGACTCTTAAGGTAGGCTATAACTGAAGGTATACCATTTCTAGGCGTGTTCCCCGTCTTCGTGTCTCCTGTCTATCGCATGCCGCTGCAACTGTCTCAATAAAATCACTACTTGCCAACAGATTGTTGACAATTTGCCATGCCCTGTCAGCCATGTTGAATGTAAAAAGCTATCAACACGGCCACTGACTTTGAGGACCTTATGCCTATAGGCTAATAATTATCTTCTGACCTATAACTATATATTCGGGATTTACATTTATATATTCAGATTTACATTTATATATTCGGGATTTACATTTATATATTCAGAATTACATTTATATATTCAGAGTTATAACTATATATTCAGAATTTACATTTATATATTCAGAATTTACATTTATATATTCGGGATTACATTTATATATTCAGATTTACAATTATATATTCAGATTTACAATTATATATTCAGAGTTATAACTATATATTCGGGATTTACATTTATATATTCAGATTTACATTTATATATTCAGATTTACATTTATATATTCAGATTTACATTTATATATTCGGGATTTACATTTATATATTCAGATTTACAATTATATATATTCAGAGTTATAACTATATATTCGGGATTTACATTTATTTATTCAGAGTTATAACTATATATTCGGGATTTACATTTATATATTCAGATTTACATTTATATATTCAGAGTTATAACTATATATTCAGATTTACATTTATATATTCAGAGTTATAACTATATATTCGAGATTTACATTTATATATTTAGAGTTTTAACTATATATTCAGGATTACATTTAATTATTTCCTGTTTGGCCCCCCATATCAGAGATCAAAATATGCATAGATAAACATATAGAATATAATATTAAAAAAAGAAAAAGAATGACCAAACAATCAGTTATCAAAAATTAAATTTTTTGAGTAAAGACCATTTGAATCTGTTTTTCATTTAACGGGTAAAAATACAGACGGCCGGGCGACAACAGTTCAAAAGCAGAGGCGAGAAGACGGCTCTTATCATTCATAATATTATTTTTATAATATTATTTTTCTTATTTAACGCTCTCTCTTCATAGATACTTTCTATGCTTTGTTATGCAGTCCCTAACAATTTACTTGCCATTGCCATTGCACACACACACGTCTATATTACTAACATATACATGTCTATATTACTAACACAGCAGTGTCGCTCCACACTGGCCAAGAGGGGACTTTCTGAACGATATCTATCCAACCAAGTGGGGACTTTGTGTGTGTGTGAACAATGAAGTGAACTGGCAGTGAAATCCGTCTTCATAACAGTTACATTATATATCTATTATCTACACTATATATATATATATATATATATATATATATATATATATATATATATATATATATATTCACACAGGCATCAGAGATCAAAATAGGCATAGATAAACATATACAATATAATATTAAAAAGAGAAAGAGAATGACCAAACCATCAGTTATCAAAAATATGCTTTGTTATGCAGTCCCTAACAATTTACTTGCCATTGTTATACATGCCATTGCACACACACACGTCTATATTACTAACATATACATGTCTATATTACTAACACAGCAGTGTCGCTCCACACTCAACGTCACTGGACGTTGAGGACCATTTGGAGGTTTTTGTCACCACCGTCAGACAGAAAACCTGATGGTGGTGACGTCTGACGGTGGTGACAAAAACCTACTCTTTCACATGATATGCATGTGTTTTTCACATTAGCCATCATGTATCCACTCTGTTGTTAGCTAATATCTAATAATCTATTTTTTTTTATACAAAAGAGACAGTGTTGACATGTTATGGTTGTGACATTAGCAGTGTTTAAAAAAATATGAACAAGTTTAAGAGAAAATAGGAAATTTACGGGAGTTTTGAGTGATCTTGAAGCATGCAGTAGAGCTGAAGGTTTGAAAATGGGGTCCTCAGGAATGTAATTGACCTTGTAGTTGCCTGATTTTATTGCTTTTTATAAATATCTGACGATGGTGACGAATATGTGGGACACATTTTGAGCAACCACAAAATAATAGTAAATATTGTTCAAAACTTACTGTTTGTAATTTTTTTAATATTGCAATGTACTCTTTCATGTGGTAAAGATATTATTCAATTTAATTATTACTTTTTGTTTTTTTAATCAAGTTGGAATGATTATCTCTTATCCGACTACAACTGATTTTGTAGGCAATGGGCCAGTATATAATCATTAAAGTAATACAAATTTAAAATAAACCTATAAAAGAACCTTACATTTGTACAAAGGACCCCCTGATTACAACCTTGATTGTTTTTATTCATGATAATGTTATTCATTTCCAACAGAATTAGCACTTTTCTTAGTGGGACATGTTTTTGCCAAAGTTTCAAGATTCAGTGAGGTCAATCTCAAAATTTTATGTTGACTTGCTGCACTGAACATTTTTAGTTGGTTCAGTTGAAATATATGAAGTAGTGATGTTCATTTAACATGTTTTTCAGACTGACAGCTGATGCTTGTTAACCAGTCATCACCAGTTAACTTACATGATTTGAAGGTTAGATTAGAATTCAATGGAATGAAGTGTCTGTGACCCATTCAAATAGATTTACATGTGCAAATGGCAGCATAAACAACAGAACATGCCATGAGTCATTCCATGTCTCTATACAGCCCATTCTCACCCCAAGGCGTCATCTAACTGACGCCTTGGGAATCAGTTTGACCATGCTTCAATATTCGGCGCTAAAGGCACCCTTTAGCGTCAGTTAGTTGACGCGATCCCAGGGCGTCATCTAACTGACGCGTTACCCTTAGCGTCAGTTAGATGACGCCCTCCTACCCAGACCTAAACCTACCCGCGTCATCTAACTGACGCTAAAGGTAACGCGTCAGTTAGATGACGCCCTGGGATCGCGTCAACTAACTGACGCTAAAGGGTGCCTTTAGCGTCGAATATTGAAGCATGGTCAAAATTGTCAGTTAGATGACGCCTTGGGGTGAGAACGCGTTGCTCTATAGCACGCATTGTGTTTATCGTGCAATTTATACGCGAAAAGGAGTGTTTATGTGCATATGATACGCATGTGTAGGTTTAAAGTAGGTTTAGTAATGGTGTGGGGTACGCATGTATTATACGTTTGGTTAGGATTAGTGGTGTGGGGTGTGTGTGTATTATACGCAATAAAGTGCGTATCATATTCACTTAAAATACGAATTTTCACGTAAAAATTGCACGATAAACACAATGCGTGCTATAGAGATGGATTTTCATGAGATCAGGCTGGTCAAGCACAAGGACATTTATGATCAAATGTTCACACGTTAATGAGTATTTCGTGTTCGCGGGGTTTATTTTTTGACAAAGCTACATCAACTACTGGCCTGACTTTCATAATACAGCTCTTTTAGGGTTTATAGGGTTTGTTTGTAAACAATGTTGTAGTTGTATTTAAAAATATTTTACATGCAGTTTTGACTGATATGTGTAGTGTATTACTTTAGTTTGAAAATTACTTCAAATATCTTTTTAACTGTTACAGTTTTTTTCATTCGCTAACAAGCATTTGTCCAATCAGTTGTCACATTTTCAAAACTCTAAACACAGTTAGCACAGCATCGGTCTTTTGTGACCATACCATTCACACATTTCATGTCGTTTTCACACAATATGCAGTCAGTGAACACATTTCCACAATGCTTACATTTTCTTAACAGACAAGCTATACCTCCCAACAAAATAATGGATTGTTTTTGTAGTATTTACAAATGTTAACACACACCATCCCACAATAGCAAAAACAATATTCCAAACCTTAGATACAGTATAAAAACTTCTTGTTCTGCAATGATATCAGTTCAAAAACAATATATTTATATATTTCAGCTGAAAATAAACAAACAATTGAATTATTGACACACAGCTGATTTATGTTGGGTAAACTGGGCCAACCACAACTGATTCCAGTCTGGCTCAGTCTCAGTGGCAGGGGTTATTTTTTCTATTACATTGACACTTATACAGTAAAAGGAGGACTTTGAGGAGCGATGTTTTTGGAAACAGAAACAGAAAAAGACAAACACTGTAATGTATGGACGAGGAAGAATAAGAGCAAGGGGTCCAGGGAGAAGAGCAGGCCCAGTGAGAGATGCAGTGAGAGATCCAGTGAGAGATCCAGTGAGAGATCCAGTGAGAGATGCAGTGAGAGATGCAGTGAGAGATCCAGTGAGAGATCCAGTGAGAGATCCAGTGAGAGATGCAGTGAGAGATGCGGTGAGAGACGCAGTGAGAGATGCAGTAAGAGATGCGGTGAGAGATGCAGGAGCAGTGAGAGATGCAGGAGCAGTGAGAGATGCAGGAGCAGTGAGAGATGCAGGAGCAGTGAGAGATGCAGGAGCAGTTAGAGATGCAGTGAGAGATGCAGTGAGAGATGCAGTGAGAGATGCAGTGAGAGATGCAGGAGCAGTGAGAGACGAGGAGCAGTGAGAGATGCAGTGAGAGATGCAGTGAGAGATGCAGGAGCAGTGAGAGATGCAGTGAGAGATGCAGGAGCAGTGAGAGACAAGGAGCAGTGAGAGATGCAGTGAGAGATGCAGTGAGAGATGCAAGAGCAGTGAGAGACGAGGAGCAGTGAGAGATGCAGTGAGAGATGCAGGAGCAGTGAGAGATGCAGTGAGAGATGCAGGAGCAGTGAGAGATGCAGTGAGAGATGCAGTGAGAGATGCAGGAGCAGTGAGAGATGCAGTGAGAGACAAGGAGCAGTGAGAGATGCAGTGAGAGATGCAGTGAGAGATGCAGGAGCAGTGAGAGATGCAGTGAGAGATGCAGGAGCAGTGAGAGACAAGGAGCAGTGAGAGATGCAGTGAGAGATGCAGTGAGAGATGCAAGAGCAGTGAGAGACGAGGAGCAGTGAGAGATGCAGTGAGAGATGCAGGAGCAGTGAGAGATGCAGTGAGAGATGCAGGAGCAGTGAGAGATGCAGTGAGAGATGCAGTGAGAGATGCAGGAGCAGTGAGAGATGCAGTGAGAGACAAGGAGCAGTGAGAGATGCAGTGAGAGATGCAGTGAGAGATGCAAGAGCAGTGAGAGACGAGGAGCAGTGAGAGATGCAGTGAGAGATGCAGTGAGAGATGCAGGAGCAGTGAGAGATGCAGTGAGAGACAAGGAGCAGTGAGAGATGCAGTGAGAGATGCAGTGAGAGATGCAAGAGCAGTGAGAGACGAGGAGCAGTGAGAGATGCAGTGAGAGATGCAGTGAGAGATGCAGGAGCAGTGAGAGATGCAGTGAGAGATGCAGTAAGAGATGCAGGAGCAGTGAGAGATGCAGTGAGAGATGCAGGAGCAGTGAGAGATGCAGTGAGAGATGCAGTGAGAGATGCAAGAGCAGTGAGAGACGAGGAGCAGTGAGAGATGCAGTGAGAGATGCAGTGAGAGATGCAGGAGCAGTGAGAGATGCAGTGAGAGATGCAGTGAGAGATGCAGGAGCAGTGAGAGATGCAGTAAGAGATGCAGGAGCAGTGAGAGATGCAGTGAGAGATGCAGGAGCAGTGAGAGATGCAGTGAGAGATGCAGGAGCAGTGAGAGATGCAGGAGCAGTGAGAGATGCAGTGAGAGATGCAGGAGCAGTGAGAGATGCAGTGAGAGGTGCAGTGAGAGGTGCAGTGAGAGGTGTAGTGAGGTGCAATACCAAGCGGTTTTATCCCAGGTGCATCGCCTTGGATAATACCAGATGTGATGTTGATGAAAACATGTGGCCTAACCCTGAAAATCACAGAGATTAGATACAGTAATTTTGTGCTTTTTTTAGTTCCCCCCCCCCCCCCCCCCCCCCCCCTTTTTATCTGGGCTTTTTGCTGTTGCTTTTTTGTTCAGAATGCTCTTGTGTGTTTCATGGATATTTTGTTCATTGTAAGCAATACTGTAAAAAAATTCTGTTCTATCATACCATTGTAAGCAATACTGTAAAAAAATTCTGTTCTATCATACCGAGTTTCTACTGCACCTCCTGTAGTAAACAGTAAAGGAGGTGAGATTGCTTTTGCTTTAAAAGATTGCTTTTGAATGTGAACATTACTGTACATGTGGACATACAATTCCCAACCAAGAAATTTAGTGTAAAAACCGTGGATTGCATGTTTTGCATGCAAATACCTATAAAACCGAAACATAAAAGTCTATGCAGTTTTTGTAATGTCAACAATAGCCAGTATTTTGAAACCTGGTGTACTTTGATTGACTGCATGTACTTTGTGAAGTGAAAACAAGTGTTATTCTTTGACAGAATAATTTCATTTTGAGTCAGATTTCCAGTGTTTTGGTAAAGTTAGTGTGTGCAGAGAAAGATGTGTTCTGTTTTGAAATGAAGAGTTAGTATATATTTAACAAAATGTGTTTTTGAGAAGAAAATTATCCATTTGGCCAATTGTGTTTTATATGTGTGAGTCTGTGTTAAGAGTTTAGAAAAAGTATCTGAAGTATGGGTAAGCGCTTGTTAGCAATTGAAAAAAACTGTAAATGGTTTCAATCTTATTTATGGAACAGAAAGTTTTTGGTCAGGAGGATAGGTAATTTCTCCTCTTCTGTCGCTCACCTCCACAAGGATTGATCTTGGCGCCCTCCCGTTACTCGTTGTACATGCTATCATTGGGTTCTATTTTAATAAGACATGGTGTTTCCTTCCATTCTTATGCTGACGACACCCAAATATATATATACCTATCGAGAGAAATGATCCGTCTGTATTAATTTCTCTTTTATTATGCTTAGATGAGGTTACATCTTGGCTTGCTCAAAACTTTTTGTCTTTAACTTTGCACCCCCCCCGGGGACCCACCCGTGGGTCCAATATTGCATAATCATAATCATTTTGAAAAATCTCTAAGTTGTACAGCACAAAAGTAGACATATATAGTATTGTTTGAAAGCTTAGAACCTCAGCTTTCATGACAATCCAATCACTTTTGTATTTATGTTACCTAGAATAAGATATTATGGTCTAAATTTAACCCCCCCGCAACGACCCCCCCTTGAGAAAATCATATTTATGATATTAAATGTCATATTTATATCACACAAACTCACCAGAAATAGACAAATCATACATCAAATGAAAGCTCTCACTCTCAAGAATATCACTGTGCAGTTTATTTTTCCGATCCAACACTTTACAATAACATTATTTTCCAAAGAATCACGAAAACGGAATCGAGTTTTTTGAACAAGCAAACACATGAATCATATTCCTGTTCGGATCACTTCCTCCGTGTGGAGCTACTAGCCTCAAACGCTATATCAGCTCGTTCCTTAGGTTGTTTTCTTCAAAATGAGACCATTTTCACATGTCTTCGAGCAAGGATGACCAAATTACACTGTAATATGTCACCGATGTCCAGATCAAAACGTGCGATCTAGGATAGGAGCAAATATTCTTATTAATCTTAGGTTTGATCGTCTTCGTTAGCCGCGATTTTTGATGACGTCATCAAATATTGCGTCATGCGTCAAGAAAGCCGAGACTCTCAGTGATCCATAGACACGTCGATCATTTCTCTAACCCACTCAGAGACCGAGATATTCTATGACAAGTTCGAGGAGGCGGGTCTTCATCCTGACATTCCAGCTGCTGCCAGCGCGCATCGCAGAAGAGAGGAGTCTAGTTTGAGATCGATTGATAGTTTGGAAAGTGTTTTTTTAGTTATTGCGTACTTTTTACAACTGGTTGGAGTGTTTTGTCTTTGGACAATGGCTTCAAGAAAGATTTTTGTCGGCGTAGAGGCTGTTTTGGCGGAGTTTGATCGAGACAGTGACACTGAAACTTGCAGCAAAGTTTTGACTCTGATCACAAGCTGCGTAATGGATCCTGAATTTGAGTAAGTACACATTTTGAACCTATAAACGTTGTATTTGTGTATTTCATGAACTAATGCATGCCACAATTGTACAAAATATTCATGCAACAGACATCGAGGAATATCACAACCCATGCACGCTCTAGTTCAAATTAGCTTGGGTGCTTTTGCTAACGCATTTTCGGTTGTCGCGTACATGTTTGTGCATGTATATTTGAGATTTATTTTGCACCCAAAGATATATGCATGTAATAATAAACGAGCACAACCCATGCATATATTGATGCCATAGGTCAAATATGCTTGGGAGCTTTTGCTAAGCTATATATATACACACACACACATACACGTGAAATGCATTCTACATGTTGGTTACATTCATATTTGAATCAGTGGATGCATGAGTTGTGCTCCTTTATTTTTGCACACATGTATTGGTGTGTCTTATGTGGGTATGCAAATTATAATCTTGTATCTGTTATGTGCATACGTTAATTATTTTGTGTGTTTGTGTGTAATATTAGCATGCATTTCTGAATCACAATGTGGATTCATAAATTTGTTTTGTTTTGCAGTCTGGACAGTGGTGATGAGTGGCAGCCAGAAATGAAGACACCAGTGACTCCTTTCAGATAAATCTCAATAACTTTTTCTGCGGAGGAGTTATCAAGAAAATTATTTTTTCCCCTGTTTACAGACACCTCGTGGAAACAGTAGAAACTTTCTGAAGGGAAATACACCAAACAGATCCTAAGTTACAGACTCTGAACTAAAAACCTAATAAAAAAAAAAAATCTAAATCTGACTTTTTATCCTTATTTATCATAAACTTGTGACTAAATACAATAAAATATATGCAATATTCCACCACTGTGTTAAACTTTAGAGTGTTTTTTGTAAAATGAGACCATTTTCATTAATTTACTCCAATGTATGTGCGTAGGACACTCTTTTAAATCCAGGTATGCCCAATTCTTTTAGCAATAAAAAATGGAGACTTCAAAAGTACACTTGGAGACACCAGTGACTCCTTTCAGATAAATCTCAATAACTTACTTTCAGAATGAGTTAGCAAAAAAATTCTTTTTGCCCCTGTTTACAGACACCTAGTGGAATCAAAAGAAACTTTCTGAAGGGAAATACACCAAAACGATCATAAGTTACAGACTCTCAACTAAAAACTTAATTTAAAAATCTATCAAAATCTGACTTTTTATCCTTATTTATCATAAAATTGTGAATGCATACAATACAATATATGCAATATTCCACCACTGTGTTAAACTGTAGAGTGTTTGTTGTAAAATGAGACCATTTTCATCCATTTACTCCAATGTATGTGGGTAGGACACCATTTTAAATTCAGGTATGCCCAATTCTTTTAGCAATCAAAAATGGAGACTGTAAAAGTACATTTGTCACTCCTTTCAGATAAATCTCAATAACTTTTTTTGAGAAGGAGTTATCAAGAAAATTCTTTTTGCCCCTGTTTACAGACACCTAGTGGAATCAAAAGAAACTTTCTGAAGGGAAATGCACCAAACAGATCCTAAGTTACAGACTCTTAATTTAATTAAAAATAAAGCTTAATTTAAAAATCAATCGAAACCTTATTTTATTATCCTTATTTATCATAAAATTGTGAATAAATACAATACAATATATGCAATATTCCACCACTGCGTCAAAATGAGGAGTGTTTTCTGTAAAATGAGACCATTTTCATCCATTTACTCCAATGTATGTGGGTAGGACACAATTTTAAATTCAGGTATGCCCAATTCTTTTAGCAATCAAAAATGGAGACTGTAAAAGTACACTTGTGACTCCTTTCAGATAAATATTGTAAAGATTCTAGGGGATCTAATCCCTGGGGAATTTGCATATCATAATTAATAATTGGTAATTAATAATTATTCATACATGTTTGGATTAGATCAGTCTTACATGTTAATAAATCTCCCTCTAAGGGAGAATCTGTCATTTTACCTGTATGTATACATGTGAAATCCTTTCATTTTAACCACAAGTTGATTGTAGTTAATTACACAGACCACGTTTTACAAAGCAGGCAAAATTAATTTAGCTCAATTGTCAGAATAATATTGTGGGGTTTTCCCAATATTATCTTACTTTATAGGATTGCAGGAAACGCAATTCTCTGGCCAGAAGAATTGGGCTTCCTGCCCCATAATAAGTACTCTTTAAAATATTAATTATTGAAATAATTAATTAATTCGTAAAGCTTGTAGCATAAGATCTTTGGCACTTAAGGGATTTGAGAATGAGCAAAGAGATTGAATCAATCAGTCAAGTGAATATGATGATTTAATAAGGCATGTCTACTTATACATTTACTACGATTACACGGGAGATATATGTATTTACAAACACATAGAAGTACACAACAATAAGACAATGAACGAGTGAGTGTGTGAGATATAGAGATAGGGATAACTTACACGCGTGAGAGCGAGTAAGAGAGAGAGAAAGGGAGTTACATTCACCTAGACAGATAACCCTCCGAAACAACACAAAACACATTCTTAATGCTCTGAAAACAGGGTAACCTAATTTTACTTGCATGTGGAATGGTTCTCTCAGGTGTTGCTGTGTTCCTTGAGCGGCTTGCCTGGTCTAGGCGCGTTTTGGACGGCAGATCTTTTGTTCTCCGTGCGCGTGCGTGAGCTGAATCCTTGGTTCCGTGGATAGTCACGTGATGCGGCGCGAGTCTTTGAACAGCGGTTGGAAGTCTTTGAGTTAACATTACCAACGGAAAATAGTTCGACTGAGTCCGTTTCACTTGGTGGAAGTGAACAGAGTCGACTACGAAAACAAAACTTTGACTAACAAAGAAAAATCTCCGAAGGGAGATCCCAGAGAAGCGCGTGGGCATCTCTCAGTACGACGCGTCACGTGGTTACGTGCGCGTGCTTCTCCTTCAGAGAGAGAGAGAGCGTTTGTTGCAGTGTCCCTTGTAGTTGGATTTGCTGAAGAGATATGTCACGCGGGGTTCTTTTCACTCGTCGATCGGAATTAAACCCGGGGACTTATCTTAAAAACACAACTAAACTAGAACACATAAAAGAAAGGCGAAAAAGCTCGCCAGGAGGCGAGACGTTACATCATGACACGCGGACATGGACGTAAGAGAGTGGGCGGAGCTGCGCTCCTACATTTATCACATCGGCGAAGTCCAGCCTCTTCCCATTGACTCGGCCAATCAAGAGGTCGAAACTCGCAGGCGGGACTTCTGGTTGTCTGAGCCCTTTGTTCTCTTAAGCAGGGCATTTGAAACCCTAATTTCATCGGGTGTTTAAAAGCAGAATCTTCATAATTATTATAGTCATATGTGTAACAAAGTTTTAGCAAGATGTGATATCAATGGCTAACTAGGGATCGAAGATTGGAACTCCGAGACTCCAAACTTGTCACAAATGGATTTGGTTAAACATTAGTTGGCAAGGTTTGAAACATTATCCCAGTTTTCGAGAAACAGACCAAACACATAAAAGACAAATCATAACATGAGATTAGATACATTGTTCTTACAATTCTAAAGGGGAAGTATAATAGAATATATATGAATGCAAAATTCAGTTCTCCTTCGTTAGAATTCTAGGGAATACGCAGTTACATGTAAAAACACATAATGGTAAACTCAGTTATTTCAATGTAACATGAACAAACAAACACATAAAACACATTGAATATTTCTGTTTAAAATGTCTTTTAAAAAGAGAAGTTTCTTTTCTCTGTAACATAAACTTCCTGTGGCACATCCCACATTCCTGGGGGGGATGTGTGCTTGGAATGTGTGTGTGTGTGTGTTTAATTTTGAGTCCTGGTGGGAGGACGCTGTGTGGAAGCTTCCCGGCCTTTGAAGGCTCTTAGGATTTTAGTTATCCAGAATATATTTAATTATTCAGATTCACCCTAAATACGCTACATATTTCCCCCTTTCGTCGGATGATGTCCCCGTGTGTTGGACATCATATGACGACAAATCATCACCATTGGCGGATGGCAGGTGAATCATGATGATTGGGTAGGAGGTGCTGTTAGGCTGAGGCTGAGGGCTCAGCTTGATAAAGTTCGACGCAGCCTCCAGCGTGGTACCCTCTTCCTGAGGGTCCCGTGGGCTTGGCTGTAGATGTTCGCATCTCGTTGAGCCTCCTGTGCAGGATGACTGTCGAGTGTCAGGGTGTAGTTGATAGATGTAATGTCAATTAGCTGGGATCTCCTTTTGCAAACCACAATTCCCTTTCTGGAGTTAGGGTGAGAGTGTGGTTCTTGAAGAAGGATGGGGCCTTTTGGTACTTGGATGCGCTGCTCTGGCTGAGCAAGGTGACAGATCACTTACAATCTCTGCTTGGGTCTCGGTGACTTGAGTGCGAGGCTTGGCTTTAGCAGGGCAGCTTGTGCCACTGATCTGCAGCCGCAGGTTCCGTCAGGGTTGTCTCTGAGGAAAGATTTGTTAGGGCAGGGATAGTAAATGTCTTTGGTCAATGTGCACATGTGTGGATTCGGAGCTGGGGACAGCTTGGTGTCGCTGTCATGCAAGGCAATCACGTACGGCATGCGGATCTTGATGTGAGTGCTGCCTCTCAAAATCTGACATGGACAATGTTCTTGAGCCGGTGGATTCGGCTTGACTATGATGGGTAAGTTCAGGGGAACGTCCCATTTTCTCTGCTTGTGGTGATGCAGAGTGGGATGGCACTACCCATGAGAGTAGGCAAGGTGTATTTTTAAAGAGTCAGTTGGCGTGGTGATGGCGGACGCCAGCACGGTTTGCATGAGGCCTAAGGGTATCAGGTGCGGTGGGATTCTACCCATGGCGAGGCTGTCGATGGAGGAGTTCACTCCCCCCCTTAGCAGGTTTGTCATCAGGGCTGTTACCAGCTGATTTTGAGCAAAGTCATTATGGAAGGCAGTAAGCAGCTGTTTCATGGAGTTCACTGTCGGGGTAGGCAGAACGCTGTGAGTGTTGAAAGTTACCACAGTTCCCTATTGTCTTGTCGATGGGCTGCAGGGATGCACTCTGTTGTGAGTGGCTCTGTTCTCTGTGGAATCTCAGTCTGAATTTTGGCTGCATGCCGTCCGACGTTGGCGAGGTTTACTGCATTCATGCCGGACATACAAGTGTTAAACAGAGTTCTGACGGCAGTGCGGCGGCGGTTGTGGCCACCTGGCTCCGCTAGCGTGACAGTCATTTTCTCAAGTTGGTCGAGCATGTGTTCGACATCGGCCTCAGTGTGCGTGAGGGCCTCCTCTGTCCGTTGGCACCTACC
Organism: Chrosomus eos; assembly: GCA_036326025.1. NCBI lineage: Eukaryota > Metazoa > Chordata > Actinopteri > Cypriniformes > Leuciscidae > Chrosomus > Chrosomus eos. Next base: position 52,112,012 of record CM070821.1, on the reverse strand, counting down.
CAGCTGTATTGTGTCGTTACGCCGGGGTAGTGCGTTCTGTAGGCGTTGTGAGGATCAGGTGGCACAGGCACTTTCTGAGTGCGGGTCCGGCAGAAAAGGAGTCTTGGTTGTTCCCTTAGGATGGTGCTTGGAGCCGGACCTGGTGAGATGTCCGATTGCGGCTGCCCTCTGGTTGGCTGGAAGCACAGCAGCATCCTGGTAAAAGTGACAGGGAGAGAGAAAGAGAAAAAGGGAGGAAAAATTTCAGCGAACATCGTCCTTGGTTGGCTAGGACAGTCTTTTCGCTTTGAGGGCGCCAGTATGCCACTTGCTTCGGTGTCTTGCAAGTGTCTCTGGTGCTGCGGGTTGCAGCACATGGTGCGTCATGGGCATAGGGCATACATTGTGGCATTACCCCCCTTTTGCACTGTGGCAGAACAAGCTGTGGCGCGGTGATGGCATCAGGTGCAGAACGCTGAATGTTGTCCAGTGCACGCAGCATGTGCTTGTTGACGTAGGTTGTGTGGGGCACCGGATGTCGGTGGGTGCACACGACTTTCGTGGGTGGTTGGAGGGGTATGAGAGGTGGTTTCTCATAGTGTCCATAGTTTTGTGATAGTCTTTGGTAAGCTGGAAGGTTAAGGTCAGGTGAAGCAGGGGCTCTGTGACATGTTGTCATACTTGTAGTGAGAGCCTAATGCATGACCCTAAAAGTTCAGAACCATGGTTTAACTGGTTCGCTAGGTATGTAGCTTAAAGCTAGGTGTTTCACATGTAGCTAGCTAGTGAAGTGTGTCTTGTATCTTATCTTAGCTGTGGATGTTAGGAGGCTAAGAGGTGTGGTTCCGAGATTATTCCATGGAAAGGGCATAGCCGAGATGAAATAAATGCCTTAAGATGGTTCTTATGACTAAATTATTTCTCTGGACTTAACTAGTGGTTCACTACGGCTTGACGAAGTGAATGATGGGGAAAAAGGACAGCTTTCCTATTCAAATTATGCTTATTATCAATCCTCTGGACTATAGTTGTGCCCTAGTAAAATGTTGAAGTTACTTGTGTTGCAGGGTCACAAAAATGAGTACACTTGTTGAAAATAAAACAAAATCACAAATAAAGGTGTCTCTGTTTCCTTTCTGGGCCCTATGGGAAATGGAACCACATTTGAACAAGAGAGGAAATAAAATAAATTTTAAATCATATAGATGACCGAAAAGTAAAGGGGATAGCTGAGGGCTATTAATATCCAGGTCAAAGAATAAAATAAATTTTAAATCATAGAGATGACCGAAAAGTAAGGGGAATAGCTGAGTGCTATTAATATCAAGGTCAAATAAAATAAAATGGGGGAAAAAAAAAAAAATTAAAGAAGAGCCAAAAGAAAACAAAAATTAAAATTAAAAGCAAAAAGAAACAAAGTGATCAAAACAACGGGAATGATCTGAAGGCGAGAATAATCAGTGGCATTAGTGACTAAACTTTTGATTTGCCTGGGCCAACACTTCATAGTGGGTTACAACGGTTGCGTGTTCGAGGCCACATCGTGTGTGTCCCATCAAAGGATTTGTCACCTGCCGATGAAGATGGCTATTGCTAGATGAATTCTTCTCTAGCAACACAGTTTACATGTAGTTAACTTAAGTTTAATTAACAGGGTATCTTCAAAGTTAGCCTTCGACGGTTAGCAAGGGCTATGCCTCAACTAGTAAAGGTGAACTTTAGCTAGGAAGAATTGCAAACACGGAATGTGAATAATTAGGAACCCTAACTGGTGTTAAGGAAAGTATTTAGAATACTGTGCACTGTGTAAACACAAGCGGTGATTAAGGGTTCAAGTAAATTATGCTAACTGCTAATTGTAGAAGTTATTATTTAGCTTAGCCTAAGCTGGATGGATGTTAGGTTAGGTTAGCGTAGCGTAAGCTGGAAGGATGCTAGGTTAGCTTAGCGTAGCGTAAGCTAGCTGGATGCCATGTTAGTTTAGCTTAGCGTGAGCTGGAAGGATGCTAGGTTAGCTTAGTGTAGCGTAAGCTAGCTGGATGCTATGTTAGTTTAGCTTAGCGTGAGCTGGAAGGATGCTAGGTTAGCGTAGCCACCTAGGCTGGTTTGTTTACAAGGTGACATCACAAGTTAGCACTTCCTGTGACAAGTCGTTGTCATGGAAACTAGAGCATGTCAGACAATTCAAACAGTCCCTAAAGGCTGTCTGTACATTTTACATGAATTATGCATGTTTAAACGGGTTAACCGGGGTGCAACTTTATTTTAAGTCTTTCTAGGACTCGGTGTTACATGAAGTAAAATGCAGATGTGTTTTGGCATTAGCTAATTTTACTCATGGAACTCTTCTCTTTATTTTAAGCAACTTATTCTATTTGTTTACAGAGTAAGGAAATAGATTTGCTGGGAGTCAAAGCTTGTCTAAGCATATATAGTTACGTCCCTCTTGTGCACTACTGCTGACTTTTCAGCGATTACAGCAGTTTTGATCACTAGGTAGCTCTCTGTTTGCAGATGCAGCTAAAGTTTAGGTGAATTACATCAATCAAACAATAATTTGTAAGGCCTTTACATTTGTAGAAAGGGGAGCGTCGCCCAGGTCTACCTAGATATAACTTTGTCCTGAGCTTTCTTTGTTAAGACACAGGTTTAGTCATACTGCAATTTGGATTTCTTTTAAGCAAAGCAGAATAAACATCGGTACAGTGTACAGGCTGCTGAGATGAGGTTTCTTCATCAAACAGACTTACGCTTTACTGCTTAACATGCTAATTTTAGTTGGAAATCTAAGGCTATTTTACTTAAAGTAGAGATGTCAATTTCAGCAATCGTTTATCTGCATTTAGACAAGCCAGCGATCAAAAATGCGTGCTGCACATTGTGTTTTAGTTGGATCGTAACGATTAAATGCACGCCCATAGGTTAACTGTAGTTTAAAGCTCAGGTGGTTTCACTCAACTCTGACGTCGCGGTGACGTATGCCCTATTTGGAGCTAGCGTTTCCTGTAACCCTTCATTGTCATAGAAACTAATGTTTAGCAGTGTCATTTCAACCAGCATGTTGCAAATGCTTGGTTCGAAAGAGTCGTGCATAGTCTGTTGGCAGGTGAGGCTTACACGTCCATTCAAGATTTTCTTTAAGTCAGTAAAATTCTAATTTTACGAATGCAGAGTCTTGCAACTCTTTGAGCAGACATTTTCATCTACTTTTAAAAGTTCTATGTTCTATGCTGATCAGGGACCCTTTTAGCAGAGTCTTGCACTGTGTTCGTGCAGTGTCTTCTGGTTTTGCAGTTCAAAGTCAGTGGGGTTTTAGGAATTCTTTCTGAGGAGGCCTTCTGTGTTAGAGGCCTTCTGCATTAGGTCACGCATCGTTGAGTGGGCATTGCGTGGTCTTTGGCGAGCTGGAAGGTGCAGGGTAGCGAACTGGAACTTTGACTTGGTGCTGAGGCTGTGTACCCCTAGATGGCTGCTGGAGTTCTTGGGAACTCTGACCTTGGAGTCTGGCTCTGGTGACCAGTGTGACTGGAGGGCCCAGACGGTCAGGTGTTTGAAGTCTAATGAAGCTTAGAGCGTTCTAGCAGGTCTTTGCCAATCAGAAAGGGGTGCGTGCTCATTTGTGAGATGTACACTGGGTGGGTAGGCCTCAAAAGGACCAATTGTCAGGTAAATGGGAGCTCTCTGTTCTAGCCGGTTGTACGTTCTGGTTGAACGACTGCACGTTCAGCTCACACATGTGGGGTATAAGAGTTCGATCTTCGCTCTTAGCTATAGCACTGAGTCTTTCAAAGAGTTGAGCTGACATTAAAGTGAGGTCTGAGCCGGTGACTTTCCCGTGTTTCAAGGCTCACCTCATTGTCTAGAGTGATGGGTAGGTAGAGTTTCCGGGCCCACCCCCTTTTGATCAGTTCTTTTGGGGTTTCGGTCCCAGCTGTGGGAAACTGTGAGGTCTCACTCAGGCTGTGCAGCTGTCAGCTGTGGTGGCTGTGTGCTGCTGTCACTTTGTGATGTGACAGTTTGCTCTGTGTCTGTGGCTGACGAGCAGTGTTCTGTGTACCTCTAGGTCTTATGCTCAGGTATAGGATGTAAAGCTTGTACCTCTTGAATTTTTGGAAAGTCTTTTGTGAAGAAGCTTTTCAGCGACTTCAGGGTCTCGGCTGTCTCAGACGTGGCGGCATTGTGTTTGTCTGATGCGTGCTCAGACTTGGGCTTACCAGTGGCCTGGAACGGACTCGACTCTCTGTGAACAGGGCTCTGGTGTGATGGGGCGCCCTCTGGAGGCATCTCTGAGTAGTGTTCAGAGACAGTAGATCGTGGGATTTTTCAAAGTCTTTTCGGATTCTGGATCAGAGAATTCTTTAATGAAGGCCTGCCGCAGCGGCTGGTAGTCTATAAGAGTGTTTCAACTCTGTGGAACAATGTCAAGTTCGGCTTTGAGATCGTGTCTCTGTTGAGTAAGTTCATGGGTTTCAGCTCGGCCCGTGTGTAAGTGGTTTCAAGAGCCGTGGCTTTAGTGTCTCTTTCTTTGGGTTCAGTCTCTGCTGAACGAGCTTGTGGCTGGTAGCACGGGCCTCTTGCAAGTTTTTTCTTTTTCAGGCCGTGGCTTTCGAGTCTCTTTAAGTTCGGCCTCTGCTCTTTGCAAAGGGGCTTCACCTTTTGTCGGGGTTTCTCGTTGGGTTCCTCTCTGGCTCTTTTCTCTGACTGTTCTCTGCGGTCTGTGTGTAGAAGATCAGACAGGGCAGGTTGAAGTCTTTTCACTTCCTTCTGTAGCTCGGGGTCGTTGTCATCCTCGGCTTGCATCCTTAGCGTTGCAACTTCATGGAGACGTGCTGGTGCGATGAGCTGGCAAGCGAGGTTTTGGACGTGTCTGGCCGGTCTTTGTCGTGGGAGCTTTGGCTTGGTTTGTGCGCCATCAGCTTGTCCACGTCGCTCTTGGCTTTGAAGCTCTGAGTCACTGGCGACCTTGGGCAGGAATGGAGGTGTCATGAATCTCAGCCATGTGTCCAGGTTGTCCCAGCGGTTGTGGGACTGTAGGACCGGAACATACTGGTTTCGACTGTGGGCGAGAGGAACACAACACACACAGAGAGACCAAGCAAGTTGTTCTACGTTTAACGAGCTATAATACGGGCTATGCCGCGTATGCAAATTGTGGTTAACTGATGCAGACAGTTAAATCATTCTGTGGGACAATTTGGTTAGGTCATCATGGGCCTGAATAAAATTTTAACAGGGCGATAGCTTAGGGGTCACCTGTTGATGCTAGCGGCTTGTTGTCTAATTATTATTCAGCGTTCCTTGTTGTCTCAGATAGGTTCTGTCTTCTAGGTGAACTGAAAAGAACAGAGCACGACAGACAAGAGCAGTGGCAAGATAGCAGAGTTTGAAGTAACATGCAACCATCCAAGATGGGAAGGTCTGTAATGAAATGGCGTTAAGAGTACACAGGAAGTGTTACAGGGGAAGAGGAGGCCTAAGCCTGCGGTTTGTGGCTCGGAGAGGAGGAGGGAGCCAAACACTTCAATAACCGGGGGAATCTCTAGATTCTGTAGCAAATATTAAGTGGATGGGTTTAATACCTTTGTTTAGTTTGCCTGGGGTGGAATGAGGTCATGTGGGTTGGAGTCAGCATCGTGGTTGGTCTTTCTGTCGTCCCCAAACGCTTGACAGCAGTGTCCCGGGCCTTTCGTGTATCTGTACCGATGTGCTCCCTCTCACGCAACCTGACTTTGAATCACAAAATTGGTGATGTCGTGTTGCGGGCCGCAGTAACGGAGAGATACAGGAAAGTCCGAGACTCGCGCTCAGTCAGTGCTGGTGACGCAGGTCAGATGAACCAGCGTGCTGGACTCCAAGCAGGGATGACTGTCAAATCACCGCAGCTCTTTAGTGGTTTCTACATGTAAATACAGAACAGTGTGAAGCTTAACAGTGAATGAAAGCTTTCTTGTTTAAACTGAATTGAGTAATTATGTATGTAGAAAATAGAAGCAAAGGTTTTCCTAAATAATGGTAAAAAGGAAATTATGAAAATGATGTTAATTATCAAAATAACTTAACCCAAAAAAAAAAAAATTCCTAATAAATAAAAAAAAAAATTTTTTTTTTATTAAATTCCTGTTATTATTATTACTTTTACTATTAATAAAAATTAATAATTAAAAGTAATACAGTAGGATGGACCCCGGGAGAAGACAGTCAGTAGTGGCGCGTTTGGGCCACAAAGGGGTTTGGGTCACTTACTCCTAGTGGTCAACCTGGCTGACCGAGAACTTGATTTGAATTGCATTCAAACTGGTTTAAATACACTTCAAATCGAGCGTATGCATAGATGTTAAGTAACTTCTAGAATTGTGGTCATAACATATCAAATCAAAATTATTAAAAATAATTTGAGACCGGAAATATAGACGTAAAGCCATAAAGCTCTTCCCCACAGGGAAGGAGACTTAATTCACATTAATCTTGAAATTTTTTTGTTTCAAATCAAATTTGAATAAGTGTAGGAAATTAAAGGTTGGCATTATGTATGATGAGGATAATATCCAACATAAAATCAACTGAGAGAACGCCACTTCAAAGCAGAAAGAGTAGAAATAAGAGATGAGCTGACTTAGCAGGGGAGGGCCACAAGGGGGCCGCACTAAGTGTTCATTAGGGACTGTTAATACTTATTTTTTTTTTGAATATTTTTTTTTTTTCAAATGTGGTTTGAACTAAATTCAAAATAAGTGTACACAGTCAGAAGTGAAAAATCATGTTAGTAACACTGGAACTTGCACATGCATTGAAAGTTAAACACAATTTCAGGAATTCTCTGGAAAAATCTGAAATTGTGATGAGAGAAAATGTTTAGGAAAGGATGACCTTGTTACTAGTGTCCACATGATGGCGACATTTCGCTCATCCAGGATGAAGTCAGGGGGCGGTGCGTATTCGAGAAACTGTCAAGCACTTAGGCCTAAGGGTTGCCCTCTAGTGTTTGTCAGCGGAACAACAACCGGCCTGCTTCCATGTGTGATTCAAATTTGAGCGTGCAGACGCTTTGCTTTCTGTAGCGATCACACTTATCAAACTACATCTCAGCGGATTTTTTTATGCTATGTTTTAACAAACACGACTTGCAGAAATTTTTTTCTGCGCTATGTAGGAGAAAACAGGAATTATACGTCTGTCGGTTGGATCCAAATACATTTATCAAATAGCATTTAATGATTAAAAATGTTTTGGAGCTATATTTCACTAAACAGCGTGGCAAGATTTTTTTTACACACACACATAGGGTTCACAGGAATTAGGCATCTGTTTTTCGCTTCCCACAAATAATTAGCACTATGATTCATACGTGTTCGCTTATAAATTTCAAACCTCTGCGGGTTTTTCCTTTTTCGACACGTGTGCACGGAAGGATTTCTTCGCTTCCCTACATTAATATAGATAACAGGAATTATACGTCTGTCATTCGAATCCAAATAACATTTATCAAATAGCATTTAATGATTAAAATGTTTTAAGGTTTTGGATTTTTCTGTGCTATATTCTAACAAACACGTCTGGCAGGGGTTCTGCGCTGCGCATAAATAAAACAGGAATTATTCGTCTGTTTTTTCGACTCCCATAACATATTATCAAATAGCACTTATGATTAGATATGCTTTAGGTTTTACAATTGAGTAGCTACGTCAATTTTTAACCAGGAGTTTACCGTTAATCTAACGATTTAATATAAGGCCTTTTTAAGAATAGTGAAAGAGCATCGTTTCACTAAATCTTGTCTTCACCCTGACAGAAGAACATCGTTCGGACAGGGGAGTTTAATATTAAAAATGTCGTCGTTCAAAAGAGGTTTCTTCGTCTTTTATAGGACAAATTTAATACTGTGAAACTATGAAAACTGCAGTTTACTTCTTAGTTTCGCTGGACTGAAATGGCTTTTTGCCTTTAATCAGTCACGGTGAGTTCGCAGTGCGTTCGCTCAACCGAGGTGCACGTACAATATTAAATCACAATATAGACAAGATTGAACTGATCTCTTTTGCTCAAAAACAAGTTTAAAGTGTGCCCAGCATATTCTCCACCAAACTGTAAAGATTCTAGGGGATCTAATCCCTGGGGAATTTGCATATCATAATTAATAATTGGTAATTAATAATTATTCATACATGTTTGGATTAGATCAGTCTTACATGTTAATAAATCTCCCTCTAAGGGAGAATCTGTCATTTTACCTGTATGTATACATGTGAAATCCTTTCATTTTAACCACAAGTTGATTGTAGTTAATTACACAGACCACGTTTTACAAAGCAGGCAAAATTAATTTAGCTCAATTGTCAGAATAATATTGTGGGGTTTTCCCAATATTATCTTACTTTATAGGATTGCAGGAAACGCAATTCTCTGGCCAGAAGAATTGGGCTTCCTGCCCCATAATAAGTACTCTTTAAAATATTAATTATTGAAATAATTAATTAATTCGTAAAGCTTGTAGCATAAGATCTTTGGCACTTAAGGGATTTGAGAATGAGCAAAGAGATTGAATCAATCAGTCAAGTGAATATGATGATTTAATAAGGCATGTCTACTTATACATTTACTACGATTACACGGGAGATATATGTATTTACAAACACATAGAAGTACACAACAATAAGACAATGAACGAGTGAGTGTGTGAGATATAGAGATAGGGATAACTTACACGCGTGACAGCGAGTAAGAGAGAGAGAAAGGGAGTTACATTCACCTAGACAGATAACCCTCCGAAACAACACAAAACACATTCTTAATGCTCTGAAAACAGGGTAACCTAATTTTACTTGCATGTGGAATGGTTCTCTCAGGTGTTGCTGTGTTCCTTGAGCGGCTTGCCTGGTCTAGGCGCGTTTTGGACGGCAGATCTTTTGTTCTCCGTGCGCGTGCGTGAGCTGAATCCTTGGTTCCGTGGATAGTCACGTGATGCGGCGCGAGTCTTTGAACAGCGGTTGGAAGTCTTTGAGTTAACATTACCAACGGAAAATAGTTCGACTGAGTCCGTTTCACTTGGTGGAAGTGAACAGAGTCGACTACGAAAACAAAACTTTGACTAACAAAGAAAAATCTCCGAAGGGAGATCCCAGAGAAGCGCGTGGGCATCTCTCAGTACGACGCGTCACGTGGTTACGTGCGCGTGCTTCTCCTTCAGAGAGAGAGAGAGCGTTTGTTGCAGTGTCCCTTGTAGTTGGATTTGCTGAAGAGATATGTCACGCGGGGTTCTTTTCACTCGTCGATCGGAATTAAACCCGGGGACTTATCTTAAAAACACAACTAAACTAGAACACATAAAAGAAAGGCGAAAAAGCTCGCCAGGAGGCGAGACGTTACATCATGACACGCGGACATGGACGTAAGAGAGTGGGCGGAGCTGCGCTCCTACATTTATCACATCGGCGAAGTCCAGCCTCTTCCCATTGACTCGGCCAATCAAGAGGTCGAAACTCGCAGGCGGGACTTCTGGTTGTCTGAGCCCTTTGTTCTCTTAAGCAGGGCATTTGAAACCCTAATTTCATCGGGTGTTTAAAAGCAGAATCTTCATAATTATTATAGTCATATGTGTAACAAAGTTTTAGCAAGATGTGATATCAATGGCTAACTAGGGATCGAAGATTGGAACTCCGAGACTCCAAACTTGTCACAAATGGATTTGGTTAAACATTAGTTGGCAAGGTTTGAAACATTATCCCAGTTTTCGAGAAACAGACCAAACACATAAAAGACAAATCATAACATGAGATTAGATACATTGTTCTTACAATTCTAAAGGGGAAGTATAATAGAATATATATGAATGCAAAATTCAGTTCTCCTTCGTTAGAATTCTAGGGAATACGCAGTTACATGTAAAAACACATAATGGTAAACTCAGTTATTTCAATGTAACATGAACAAACAAACACATAAAACACATTGAATATTTCTGTTTAAAATGTCTTTTAAAAAGAGAAGTTTCTTTTCTCTGTAACATAAACTTCCTGTGGCACATCCCACATTCCTGGGGGGGATGTGTGCTTGGAATGTGTGTGTGTGTGTGTTAATTTTGAGTCCTGGTGGGAGGACGCTGTGTGGAAGCTTCCCGGCCTTTGAAGGCTCTTAGGATTTTAGTTATCCAGAATATATTTAATTATTCAGATTCACCCTAAATACGCTACAATATCAATAACTTTATTTGAGGAGGAGTTATCAAAAAAATTCTTTTTGCCCCTGTTTACTGCCACCTAGTGGAATCGAAAGAAACTTTCCGAAGAGACATAGACAAAACAGGTCCAAAGTTACAGATTAAAAAAAAAAAAGTATTAAAAAAAAAGTATAAAAAAATTAGATTTTTTATGTATTTATCAAAACATTGTGAATAAATACAATAAAATATATGCAATATTTCACCACTGTGTTAAAATTTAGAGTGTTTTCTGTAAAATGAGACCATTTTTATCCATTTACTCCAATGTATGTGGGCAGGACGCTCTTTTAAAGTCAGACATGCCTAATTCTCTAAAAAATTCAAAATATGCTGCAGGGTTGATGTGGTTAAATGAAGACAAAACTGAGGTAATAGTTTTCGGCCCCAGTGATAATTTTAAGACCACCAGCATCGGTTTGAGGAGCTTATCTGCATTCAGATCGCATTCATGTGCGGAATTTGGGTGTGCTTTTAGATGGGCCTTTAAAACGTGACAAACAAACATCTTCGGTAATTGCAGGGAGAACTACATTTTTAATCTCAAAACAAATTTCAAATTTTCATATTTTTACATTGTACAGTCTACAGCAGTGCACTGTACTAGACAGAAAATCGGCTCAAATTGGGTTGCACTCTTAAGTCCTGCTTCCCTCATTGTCAGTCCATGGACAAGAACATGGTCTATGACTGTTGCTCGAATTTCATCAGATATTTCCACTCTTTGTCTTCCTCTTCCTCCTCCTTCTCCTCTTCCTTGCCCCCTCCTCCTCCTCCTCCTCCTCTTCCTCCTCCTCCTCTTATTCCTCCTCCTCTTCCTCTTTCTTGCCCTCCTCCTCCTCGTCGCCCACCTCGCATACGCACTCGTCCTCGTTCTCTCACATTGTTTCTTCTATCAGACTTTCTCCTTCCCACCTTCAACAACCTGTTTGCTCTCTGAACTGGCTTATATTGCTTGTGTCACATCATTTGAAACAGGTTGAATCAGTTTGAGTGGTTGTATTTAATCAAATGACATGTGTTCTCTATTTGTATTTGATTTTTGCCACTTGTGTTTACCAGTGTGGATGACATGTGCATTAGAGTGCAGAATGTGTTTTGAGAATGAGAATGTGTTCAGAGTTTTGCTGAAAAGTCTAAGTGAGATCTGCAAATTGTGTTTTACCATGTGAAATTGTTTACGGTATTGACAACAGACTCCACAATTAGCTAAATGAGTTCAGGCAACTGAAAACTTTGTTCAGCCAATGGATTTTAGTGTTTTAGCAATTGAGAAAAACTGTAAACAACTATATAATGTTGAATATAATAAAAATGCAATGGGGAAATATTTGTGGGTCCTGATAATGCCAAATGTCTGATGTTAACAGTAAAGTAAAGTATGTGGCCTACATTATTTTAAATATAGTCAGTGAAAGAGTGCAATCATATTCATCTAAAATAATTCTGTATTTTCAAATTCAGAATCATGAATATAGTCAATCTGGTGTCTCTATTGTCCTGTGCTTTGGGTTTCCAGCACCAAGTACAAGCCTATTCATTTACACACACAATGTAATATCAAATTTAGCATTTTAATCAACAGTACATTTTTTGTTAACCTTTTACCATATGTCTTGGAGTGTCTCAATAATATCGTATCAGTATCGTGATATGTATCGAATCGTGACATGAGAGTATCATTACACTCCTACTTAAAAAGCATTGAAAAAAAAGCCTCAACAGAGTTTGAAGTTCAGTTTTTGCTGTTGTATCAATATTAATAGTAACTGATATTGAGAATTGTGAAACCATGATATATATATTGTTACTGTGAAGTCAAATTAAGATTTTGGGTCATATGTTTTGCTCGATAGCAGAAATGTTTCCACAGTTTTACATACAGTATCAATTTTTTAATAGTGTTCACCACAAGTAATCGACTACATTGTAACCTGGTCAGAAATAAGTATTTAAATGGCTGCTATTTTGCTATTTAGTTTATTTGTAATGGCCAGCAATAGGCCTATGTAGTTTCTTCATTCACTGTGACCTATACATGCACTGGATGGCCAATTTCTCATGTATTTTGTGTATTTTCAAAATATAAAATACTGTATTTGTATTTAAATACATTTTTCCACACAGTATTTTGTATTTGTATTTAAATACATTTTTCCACACAGTACTTTGTATTTGTATTTGAAATACATTTCCATGTATTTATGCCCATCTCTGCTGACAGGTGATGCTTGTAACCCAATCATAATCCATCAACCCACAACATTCGAATGTTATATTCTAATTAAATTAAATTAGAATGTATTTATTTCTAAATACTTATCACTTTTTTCAAAACTCTTCACTCCGTTGTCTTAACCAACTTTCAGCTTCACTGCAGCACATTTTACATTCAAAAAGCATTAAACGTACCAAAACACATCTTTCATGTCTCAAATTAAGTCATTATTCCAGAAAAGTAGTAAAGGTTTCACACAACAAACACAATTAAATATAATATAAAATAAAATAAAAACACAACAGGCAGCAATATGCACTATTTTCTGCTGTTCAGAATTCGTTACATGGTTCATGTTTACATGAAAGACTAAGACTTGTGTAGGTGTTTAGTTACATCTTAACTTTTCTAGATTCAGAATATGTTTCAATGAGGGATACGGTAGAAATATCTTATTCATTTGTGTGTTGATAGGTTTTGAAATTAAATATAACAGTCTTAGAAATAATATGTAAGCATGTGCAAATTGGCCTGTACAGTAAATCAAGTTCTGTTGGTCTTTGTGTTTAAGCGAGAAATGAATTCATGTAAATGGGAGACTGATCTTGTGATCACTGAGTGAAAAGTTTTGTGACGGTGTTCAATGTTGTGTTATGTTCAGAGTTTTGGCAGTGTTTTGTCTAAGTGAAATATGTAGTTTGCAAGATTAAGTCACTGAATTAATTAATACAACTAAAACAAAAACAAAAAAAAACAAACCAACCTGTAATAGCAGCTGCAAATGGAGCCTTATTTATCACTCAGAATTAGTGTTAAATACATTTACACAAACACATGTAGATCACTGTCTCTCTAGTGTCGTGCACACCGTCATAATGAGGGACAGAAGAGACAGAATGATCATATGTTCCCCTGACTTCCCCACTTCACACCAGGATATTTCACCCAAAATTGAAAATTCACTCATTAAATGTTCAACTGATGCTAAAAACAGAAACATTATATGGTCACCTCTACACATTCTGTGTTGTTTCAGTGCTGCAAAAATGGCAGAAATGTTTCTTTATGAAATAGCAGACACAATACCACAGATATTTAAAAAAATATATATCTAAATCAACTTCTAGGTTTGGGTGAAGTGAGAAAGTCACAGAGGCAGAACTAAAAACCTAATACGTCAAATAAACTCTAAAAATAAAAGATATTCAAGACTGTGGGATAAATTATTGAATGATTTGACCATAACTCAATACTATCCTTGATATTCTAACATAGGTATTTCATGTGACTGTATTGTGTGGATTGAGCACATCCCCCACAGTCATTTACATCTCAATGCGGGACGGCTTGAAAGGTGTTTTAGGTGAACCGGCCTGAGAGCTCACAAAAACACACTTAACACTGTCCAAGAATCTGTGGAACTTCTCAAATAAACTACAATAAACTAGAGAAAACGCTGGGATTTACCCTTCCAAATTTATTTTGTAATGTTTTCTTTTGTACAAATGTATACAATAAATAAAAACAAGACTTACACTATCTACTGTTATCTGCAGATTGTTACATTATCCATGTTTACAATACTGTACAAAATTATTTTTAACATTTTTATTATTTAACATTGTTGGGATCAGTCCCGGAATCGACCCGGTGTGAAATAAAGGCAGGATGAATGCCATGTCACATGTATTTACGGTATCTCTACAGAATGTGTGTGAACACACACACTGATTCCGGAAAATCCCAGGTAGTGTGGATGAACAGAAATCAAAAGATCTGGGGACAAATTATCAGTGTATTTTCCGGAATCTCTGTGTGAAAGGGGCTTATGTGAGCCAAACTGTGGATCATGTATTATTGCTTTGGCAAAAAATGCATTCAATGACATCTTTCAATTTACAAAAATTATGTTCTCACTTAACACAAAGACCAACCATATTGCAATATATTCTGAATCTAAAAAAATAAAAACTGAAAAAAATGTATATTTATCTAAACACCTACACAAGTGTTACTCAGTTTCATCAGTTTCATCACCATCTACACAAAATGTGAATTATAAACAGTAGATAGTGTCATTCTTGCTTTTTTTAAATACATTTTTTTTTTTTTTTCAAAAGAAAACTTTACAAAAGAAACGTGGCAGGGTAAATCCCAGCGTTTTCTCTAGTTTATTTGAGAAGTTCCACAGCTTCTTGGACATTGGTAACTGTATTGTTAGAGTTTAGGCCTTTCTCACCTGACAAGCCTTCCTCTATTGATATGCAAATTGTTTGTGGGGGGGGATGTGCAGCAACTCAATCACACTAGAGTCTATACACATGAAATTACCTAAGTTAGAATATCAAAGATAGTAATGAGTTATGGTCAAATCATTCAATAATTTATACCACAGTCTTAAAATATATCTTAAAACATATCTTAAAACAAAAAGTGTGTTTGACTCATTAAGTTTTTAGTTCTGTGTCTGTGACTTACTCATTGCATCCAAACCTTGACGTTGATTTGTAGTTTTAGCAAAAATATCTAATATAAATATCTGCTATTGTGTCTGCTATTTCATAAAGAAAACTTGCAGCCATTTTTTGCAGCACTGTAACACCACAGTTTGTTTTACTCGCATTTGGCATTTGTTAATTTCAGGCCCTGTCTATACAGGCCAAATTTAATGCTCTTTTCAAAATATTTCAACCTAATTACAAAAAACATACAACATAATGCAACATTGAATAAGACATCAATTAGCTACATTTCTAAATCAAATTGGTATACTTTCTGAATAAAAAAAATATACTATCAAAACAACTAGAACAGTGATAATGTACTCATGTCCTCAGTGATATTAGGAATATCTAAATTGTCATAAAACCAGACAATATACTTAAAATGCTGTTGTTTGAAGTTTTATGTTGATTATTGCCTCTAAATTTTGAATAGTTGTGTCAACTAACATTTCAGTTTAACTGTTATAATAAATAAATAAAAATAAAAAAAAAATTTAAAAAAAATAATATTTTTGACAATAACAAAATAAGTTAATTTAGATTTGACCATTTTTATTCATCACAAAAGAAAACATTGTGTAATGTTCCTGTTGGTTGTGTTTTTTGTTTTATGAGTGACAAAGTGTGTTTGTTGGGTGAAACTTTACTAGTGTTCTGGAAGAATGAGTTGATCTGAGACATGAATGAAGTTTCAGTGCATTTTGAATGTGAAAAGAACTGCTGTAAAACTGAAAGTTGGTTAGGAGAACTGAGTGAAGAGTTTTGAAAATGTACCTAAATATTGAGAAATGTGTCCTAGCGACTGTAAAAACCTGTAATTAAATATAATTTGGCAAAGTAAATCCCAGCGTTTTCTCTAGTTTATTTGAGAAGTTCCACAGCTTCTTGGACATTGGTAACTATTGTTAGAGTTTAGGCCTTCCTCACCTCACAAGCCTTTCAAGCCTTCCTGCAATTCATATGCAAAATGCTTGTGGGGGGGATGTGCAGCAACTAGTCTATACACATGAAATTACCTAAGTTAGAAGAATATCAAAGATAGTAATTAGTTATGGTCAAATCATTCAATAATTTAGATCTTTTTCAAAGAATATCTGTGGTATTTTGTCTGCTATTTCATAAAGAAACATTTCTGCCATTTTTGCAGTGCTGTAACAACACAGAATGTGGAGAGGTCACCATACAATGTTTTTGTTTTTAACATCAGTTGAAAATGCGTGAATCAGTTTATTGAGTGAATTTTAAATTTTGGGTGAAATATCCTGGTGTGATGTGGGGAACACATTATCATTCTGTGTCTTCTGTCCATTCTGTGCCTTCTTCATTATGACGGTGTGGACGACTCTAGAGAGACAGTGATCTACATGTGGTTGTGTAAATGTATTTAACACTAATTCTGAGTGATAAATAAGGCTCCATTTACAGCTGATATTACAGGTTTGTTTCTTTTTTCTTTTTTCCCCTTTTGACAGATTTCTCATTACTAATTTTTTCCAGTTTTTAGCATTATAAAATATTTCTGCTGTTTTCTTTTGTTCAGAATTCACAGTAGTTTGTCACATGGTTAATGTTTACATTACAGTACACATTTCCCCCCAAGCTTCCTCTTTTGTATATATGGTGATGAAACTAAAAGATTAATACCTCTGTATGTGTTCAGCTAACACACACACACACACACACACACACACACACACACACACACACACACACACACACACACACACACACACACACACACACACACACACACACACACACACACACACACACACACACACACACACACACACACACACAAACAAACAAACAAACAAACACACACACACACACACACATACATAGCTGACCAAACCTATGGAGCGAATTATGTGCCAAAATTAAACAAACAAATCCAGCACAAACTCGATCTGCTTTGCAAAGGAAAAATCGTCTCGCAAACAAACAGAAAGCAATTTGCAAAAACAAAGGTCAATTTGAGCGAAAATGCAGTGGAGTAACCAATATTGTGTTTTACAAATATAAATAAATTATCCTTGATAATATTTCACAAATAAACACAAACCATCCTACAAATTGCAGATTTTCTCACAAATGCAGATGTGTAACTCCTCTTCTAAAACAGCAGATGGCGCTAAAATAAGGGATTAATTTTAATTTAAATTGAATTAATTATTAAAATAGGGGATTAATTTAGCGCTAGTCTCCCGGGAGAAACACTGATTTGAAACGCGCTTGCCTTTACCTACAGCTGAGGAAAAGGTTTCTGTCTTTATTTAGAATAAACATTTTATTACAAGACCACTGGGCCTTTAACATTGTTGAGGACAAAATGCCACATTTTAATAGATCTGTTATTAATTAGATCTGTGATTTTACACAGATATGAGACTCAGAAATAGACTCGTTCAGTGTAGACCGCCCTGATGATGATGTGTCTAAACTCTCGCTGATCTAAAGCTCGAAGGAGAACGACTCTCTGACCACAAAGCCTAATATTGGGTTAAACAGACATCATGTATTGTTCTATTTTAAAGGAGCTGTATGTAAGATTGTGGCCAAAACTGGTACTGCAATCACTTTCAAATTACTGCATCCCCTCCCCCTCCCCCCTGACTCGAGGTTGCCAGATAGACTGCAGGATCCAGCAGGAATGTGTGTAGCTGCAGCTGTGGGAACTAGAGCAGAGCTGGCAACCCGGATGCCGCAACACTACTGACTCTGTGATTGGTAGATAGGTGGAGGGTGGAGCATCAGACCAAAACACAACATGACAACATCAACATCAGTTGAGGGCTGCAACTTCACTTTTTAAATGACAATATCCTGGCCGGACTACTGTTGTCAGTGATATAAGTATTTGAAATGAACATGATTTCTTAATGTCTAGTGACATATCAGGGCCATTTTATGATTAATTGAAATACATTTCTTACATACAGCTCCTTTAAAACTCTGATATCATGTTTTATATGTATAAATTATGTGTGAATATTCCCGAACTCTCGGACATGAGATCTCCATATGGGTTATTTGATTGTTGTCATATAAAAAATAAAGATATAAAAACATGATCTGTAATTAAGTAAAAATGATTCATAACATAAATAAAATCTTTGAATGGAAATAAATAACAGTACTGTGGGTGTCTGTTCATTATATTTATTTCATATAAATAAGTCAATATTGTACTACAATAAACTATGGGTTGTGAAGAGATACTAAAAAGAATGAATGAAAAACAAATGAGATTGAAAGATCGATACTAACTCACCATCACTATAATATAAGATAGGAATGAATGGGAAAGATAACACCAATAGTAACATACAATATTAGTGGAGATAGAGAGTACATGAGATACAGCTTAATGACTTCTCATCATCCACACTAGGGAGATAAAGACCTGATGGAACAGTCTCAAGATCATCACTATCTAGGAGATGAGAGGACTGATGGGGAACAGGATCAGATCAACACTCACACACACTATCTAGTGAGATGAGGAGGACCTGATGGGAACAGGATCAGATCAACGCTCACACACACTATCTAGTGGAGATGAGAGGACCTGATGGGAACAGGGATCAGATCAACCCACACACACTATCTAGTGAGATGAGGAGGACTGATGGGGAACAGGGATCAATCAACCCCACACACTATCTAGTGGAGATGAGAGGACCTGATGGGGAACAGGGATCAGATCAAGCTCACACACACTATCTAGTGGAGATGAGGAGGACCTGATGGGGAACAGGGATCAGATCAACCTCACACACACTATCTATGTGGAGATTGGGAGGACCTGATGGGGAACAGAGGATCAGATCAACACTCACACACACTATCTAGTGGAGATGAGGAGGACCTGATGGGAACAGGATCAGATCAACCCTCACACACACACTATCTAGTGGAGATGAGGAGGACCTGATGGGGAACAGGGATCAGATCAACACTCACACACACTATCTAGTGGAGATGAGGAGGACCTGATGGGAACAGGGATCAGATCAACGCCTCACACACACTATCTAGTGGAGATGAGGAGGACCTGATGGGGAACAGGGATCAGATCAACAGCCACACACACTATCTAGTGGAGATGAGGAGGACCTGATGGGGAACAGGGATCAGATCAACCTCACACACACTATCTAGTGGAGATGAGGAGGACCTGATGGGGAACAGGGATCAGATCAACGCCTCACACACACTATCTAGTGGAGATGAGGAGGACCTGATGGGGAACAGGGATCAGATCAACACCTCACACACACTATCTAGTGGAGATGAGGAGGACCTGATGGGGAACAGGGATCAGATCAACACTCACACACACTATCTAGTGGAGATGAGGAGGACCTGATGGGGAACAGGGATCAGATCAACGCCTCACACACCTATCTAGTGGAGATGAGGAGGACCTGATGGGGAACAGGGATCAGATCAACGCTCACACACACTATCTAGTGGAGATGAGAGAGACCTGATGGGGAACAGGGATCAGATCAACGCCCACACATCACTATCTAGTGGAGATGAGGAGGACCTGATGGGGAACAGGGATCAATCAACACTCACACACACTATCTAGTGGAGATGAGGAGGACCTGATGGGAACAGGGATCAGATCAACGCCCACAATCACTATCTAGTGGAGATGAGAGGACCTGATGGGGAACAGGGATCAGATCAACACTCACACACACTATCTAGTGGAGATGAGGAGGACCTGATGGGGAACAGGGATCAGATCAACCCCACACACACTATCTAGTGGAGATGAGGAGGACCTGATGGGGAACAGGGATCAGATCAACCCCTCACACACACTATCTAGTGGAGATGAGGAGGACCTGATGGGGAACAGGGATCAGATCAACACCCACATTCACTATCTAGTGGAGATGAGGAGGACCTGATGGGGAACAGGGATCAGATCAACGCCTCACACACACTATCTAGTGGAGATGAGGAGGACCTGATGGGGAACAGGGATCAGATCAACGCCTCACATTCACTATCTAGTGGAGATGAGGAGGACCTGATGGGGAACAGGGATCAGATCAACACTCACACACACTATCTAGTGGAGATGAGGAGGACCTGATGGGGAACAGGGATCAGATCAACCTCACACACACTATCTAGTGGAGATGAGAGGACCTGATGGGGAACAGGGATCAGATCAACACTCCACACACTATCTAGTGGAGATGAGGAGGACCTGATGGGGAACAGGGATCAGATCAACACTCACACACACTATCTAGTGGAGATGAGGAGGACCTGATGGGGAACAGGGATCAGATCAACGCCTACACACACTATCTAGTGGAGATGAGGAGGACCTGATGGGAACAGGGATCAGATCAACACTCACACACACTATCTAGTGGAGATGAGGAGGACCTGATGGGGAACAGGGATCAGATCAACGCTCACACACACTATCTAGTGAGATGAGGAGGACCTGATGGGGAACAGGGATCAGATCAACGCCTCACAATCACTATCTAGTGGAGATGAGGAGGACCTGATGGGGAACAGGGATCAGATCAACACCCACACTACACTATCTAGTGGAGATGAGGAGGACCTGATGGGGAACAGGGATCAGATCAACGCCCACATTCACTATCTAGTGGAGATGAGGAGGACCTGATGGGAACAGGGATCAGATCAACCCCACACACACTATCTAGTGGAGATGAGGAGGACCTGATGGGGAACAGGGATCAGATCAACGCCTCACACATCACTATCTAGTGGAGATGAGGAGGACCTGATGGGGAACAGGGATCAGATCAACGCTCACACACACTATCTAGTGGAGATGAGGAGGACCTGATGGGGAACAGGGATCAGATCAACGCCACACACACTATCTAGTGGAGATGAGGAGGACCTGATGGGGAACAGGGATCAGATCAACGCCCACATTCACTATCTAGTGGAGATGAGGAGGACCTGATGGGGAACAGGGATCAGATCAACGCTCACACACACTATCTAGTGGAGATGAGGAGGACCTGATGGGGAACAGGGATCAGATCAACGCTCACACACACACTATCTAGTGGAGATGAGGAGGACCTGATGGGGAACAGGGATCAGATCAACACTCACACACACACTATCTAGTGGAGATGAAGAGGACCTGATGGGGAACAGGGATCAGATCAATACTCACACACACTATCTAGTGGAGATGAGGAGGACCTGATGGGGAACAGGGATCAGATCAACGCCCACATTCACTATCTAGTGGAGATGAGGAGGACCTGATGGGGAACAGGGATCAGATCAACGCCTCACACACACTATCTAGTGGAGATGAGGAGGACCTGATGGGGAACAGGGATCAGATCAACACTCACACACACACTATCTAGTGGAGATGAGGAGGACCTGATGGGGAACAGGGATCAGATCAACACTCACACACACACTATCTAGTGGAGATGAGGAGGACCTGATGGGGAACAGGGATCAGATCAACGCCTCACACACACTATCTAGTGGAGATGAGGAGGACCTGATGGGAAACAGGGATCAGATCAACGCCCCACACACACTATCTAGTGGAGATGAGGAGGACCTGATGGGGAACAGGGATCAGATCAACGCCTCACACACACTTCTGTGTCCACACTTCTCAATAATAGTGCATGTGTGTGGCTGTTACACTGATTGTGTTTCATTAGATCATGTAAATTAATTCACTGACGTCATTAATAATCATCACAGATAATCAGTGGTGTGGGGTTATTATTCTCCCGATACCCCAAACAAACAAATGGAAAGAGTTTCTCCTCATTAAAAGACTGACGAGTGTAAGTGTAGATATGAGACATGGACTCCACATCATAAAAGGAGACGAGACGCTTCTCATAATCCACAAACACCCCGATCCTCTGAGGATTCACTCCCAGAGAAAGAGAGACACGTGGAGAATCACGAGCAGAATATCTCTTATATCTCCGACTCACAGTCCAGAATCCATCATCAGGACTCTGACGGATCCAGCTCCTGCTCCAGATCCAGCCGCTGATGCTCCTGTTAGCAGATTCTCTGGCCACTCCTACATCCCACTCAGTTTGACCCTTCACCTGAACCTCAAAGTAAAAACTCCCTGAGGAGAATCCGTCCTTCCCCAGAACACCGAGATAATCTTTAAACCTGTGTTCTCCATCATCCACTGCGTTCATGTCTCCATCTCTCACTTGTTTCTCATCATCAGACACGATGAGCCGTCGATGAGCTGAATCTGCATCCAGAGTCACAGTCACTGCTGAAATATTGAACAGATTTACAGATGAGCATATAACAACATAAAGACAATTATTTACTTTTATAAGAATCATAGTTACTTTAGAACAAGATAATAATAAAAAAAAATACTGCTTTATTTGTAAACTAGATAAAAAAGTTTGTAAGCAAACTTTGAAGTTGTCTTGAGAAAACGAGAGCAGAAAGTCTGAAGTAGTTTAAAAGTTTTGAAGTTGCTAGTGTGTTCTGGGTCTTTGCTATGTGGTTGCTAGGGTACTCATGCTGGTTGCTAGGGTATTATGGGTGGTTGCTAGGGTGTTCTGGGTCTTTGCTATGTGGTTGCTAGGGTATTATGGGTGGTTGCTAGTGTGTTCTGGGTCTTTGCTATGTGGTAGCTAGGGTACTCATGCTGGTTGCTAGGGTATTATGGGTGGTTGCTAGTGTGTTCTGGGTCTTTGCTATGTGGTTGCTAGGGCACTCATGCTGGTTGCTAGGGTATTATGGGTGGTTGCTAGTGTGTTCTGGGTCTTTGCTATGTGGTAGCTAGGGTACTCATGCTGGTTGCTAGGGTATTATGGGTGGTTGCTAGTGTGTTCTGGGTCTTTGCTATGTGGTTGCTAGGGCACTCATGCTGGTTGCTAGGGTATTATGGGTGGTTGCTAGGGTGTTCTGGGTCTTTGCTATGTGGTTGCTAGGGTATTATGGGTGGTTGCTAGTGTGTTCTGGGTCTTTGCTATGTGGTTGCTAGGGTATTATGGGTGGTTGCTAGTGTGTTCTGGGTCTTTGCTATGTGGTTGCTAGGGTATTATGGGTGGTTGCTAGTGTGTTCTGGGTCTTTGCTATGTGGTTGCTAGGGTATTATGGGTGGTTGCTAGTGTGTTCTGGGTCTTTGCTATGTGGTTGCTAGGGTATTATGGGTGGTTGCTAGTGTGTTCTGGGTCTATGCTATGTGGTTGCTAGGGTATTATGGGTGGTTGCTAGTGTGTTCTGGGTCTTTGCTATGTGGTTGCTAGGGTGTTCTGGGTCTTTGCTATGTGGTTGCTAGGGTATTATGGGTGGTTGCTAGGGTGTTCTGGGTCTTTTCTATGTGGTTGCTAGGGTATTATGGGTGGTTGCTAGTGTGTTCTGGGTCTTTGCTATGTGGTTGCTAGAGTTTTATGGGTGGTTGCTAGTGTGTTCTGGGTCTTTGCTATGTGGTTGCTAGGGTACTCATGCTGGTTGCTAGGATATTATGGGTGGTTGCTAGTGTTCTGGGTCTTTGCTATGTGGTTGCTAGGGTACTCATGCTGGTTGCTAGGGTATTATGGGTGGTTGCTAGTGTGTTCTGGGTCTTTGCTATGTGGTTGCTAGGGTACTCATGCTGGTTGCTAGGGTATTATGGGTGGTTGCTAGGGTGTTCTGGGTCTTTGCTATGTGGTTGCTAGGGTACTCGTGCTGGTTGCTAGGGTATTATGGGTGGTTGCTAGCAGGGGCGGCGCAGCCGATATTGCCGGGGCTTCAGCCCCGAATGTTTTGAGTCAAGCCCCGAATGTAATGACTGTCACTGAGCAAATATGAAACTGGACAATTGCCTGTAAACCCCTGAAATGATAAGTTGCTTTATTTCATTGCGCTTTGGCTTTGCATATACTGCATACAGCCTGTAAAAATAGACCATAACAATAATCTATCCTTTAGAATACATTTCTTTGCTGTCGGTAGCCTATGGGCTACTCCGTTTCTTCCTCTCTGTTAAATATGCAGCAGCAACAGGAAGGGGAGGAGCTACAGCAGGTAGGGGAGGAGCTACAGCAGGTAGGGGAGGAGCTACAGCAGGTAGGGGGAGGAGCTATAGCAGGTAGGGGATGAGCTACAGCAGGTATGGGGAGGAGCTACAGCAGGTATGGGGAGGAGCTACAGCAGGTAGGGGAGGAGCTAGCACAGTCGACCGCAAGAGTGCGAGATACAGTCTATGTATGAGTGCGAGTTAACAACTGAGACAGAGCGAGCAGGAAAGAAAAAAATAAGGAAAAATGAAGCAAACAAGACTTTGGGGATTTTTTGGAAAGAAGTCAGTGGGTAAGAATTCAGTTTTTTTATCCTTAAAGTCTGAAGATCATCATCTGGCTGGCTTTCACTGTAGGCCTATTTGTTTAACTAGCTAGTTATTATTACCATACCATAGGCTAGCTAACGTTATACGTTAGCACTTGTACTGACATCTTCTAGACTAGTACAGAATCTCCTCCGGATAAAAACACAGGTGAAGAAGAAGCTGAAACAAGATTGCTCACTCACTCAAATATAAAATAACGTGATCATCATCAAACATTAAACAGTGTGTAAATCAAAAACCCGCTTAATATTATCAAACGGGGACCACCTGTCCCGCATTTTGTGAAGCTGTGAAGAATGTGAAGCTTTGTTGTCCCGCGTCACGCAAGTCATAAGCAGTGTGCCGCATTTTAATTTTGTTTGCATCATTTTATTTAATCGTCCTTTAAATTACAATTCTAAAAAAATGTAATAAGAAAACACTGAACATGCGCAGCCGTTATAATTGTTTCTAGGCTAGCTAGAGCGGCTAGCTCTTCGTGGAGAGGGTCTCTGCTGCATGACCATAGACTGTAAAACAAATAGTGCATGACGGAGACAAGGAACCGCACAAATGTAGACCTCATAAAAAGTGAACTCCTGGTGAAAGTGAACTACTAAAGCTAAACCTGCCAGGAGTTTTACTGACATAATAATGTAATGTCTCATAATTAATGAGAAGACCCGACTCGAAGCTCCCAGATCAGACCAAAAATATCAATTCAAGATGCACTGAATCCAGTCAGAACGCATTTAATCGTTCTAGTGCTAGTCTTTCCTAATGGATTGAATTCATGTGCTTTTTAGCGATTGGATTATTTTCACTCAATTATTTAGATTGAATAGACACATGCTGTAAAAATTAGTTTTATATTATTAGTGACGTGACGTCTGACGTGGTCAGCGGCGTCATTAACAGTTTTATAAACCCTATTAGCAATGAGAGAGAGAGACAACAGCAAGTGATGAGAGAGAGAGACAACAGCAAGTGATGAGAGAGAGAGAGACAACAGCAAGTGATGAGAGAGAGACAACAGCAAGTGATGAGAGAGAGACAACAGCAAGTGATGAGAGAGAGACAACAGCAAGTGATGAGAGAGAGACAACAGCAAGTGATGAGAGAGAGAGACAACAGCAAGTGATGAGAGAGAGACAACAGCAAGAGATGAGAGAGAGAGGAGACAACAGCAAGTGATGAGAGAGAGAGACAACAGCAAGTGATGAGAGAGAGACAACAGCAAGTGATGAGAGAGAGAGAGACAACAGCAAGTGATGAGAGAGAGAGAGAGAGACAAAAGCAAGTGATGAGAGAGAGACAACAGCAAGTGATGAGAGAGAGACAACAGCAAGTGATGAGAGAGAGACAACAGCAAGTGATGAGAGAGAGACAACAGCAAGTGATGAGAGAGAGAGACAACAGCAAGAGATGAGAGAGAGAGAGACAACAACAAGTGATGAGAGAGAGACAACAGCAAGTGATGAGAGAGAGACAACAGCAAGTGAAGAGAGAGAGAGACAACAGCAAGTGATGAGAGAGAGACAACAGCAAGTGATGAGAGAGAGAGAGAGAGAGAGAGAGAGAGGACAACAGCAAGTGATGAGAGAGAGAGACAACAGCAAGTGATGAGAGAGAGACAACAGCAAGTGAAGAGAGAGAGAGAGACAACAGCAAGTGATGAGAGAGAGAGACAGCAGCAAGTGATGAGAGAGAGACAACAGCAAGTGATGAGAGAGAGACAACAGCAAGTGATGAGAGAGAGACAACAGCAAGTGATGAGAGAGAGACAACAGCAAGAGATGAGAGAGAGACAACAGCAAGTGATGAGAGAGAGACAACAGCAAGTGATGAGAGAGAGAGAGACAACAGCAAGTGATGAGAGAGAGAGAGACAACAGCAAGTGATGAGAGAGAGAGACAACAGCAAATGATGAGAGAGAGAGAGACAACAGCAAGTGATGAGAGAGAGAGACAACAGCAAGAGATGAGAGAGAGACAACAGCAAGTGATGAGAGAGAGAGAGACAACAGCAAGTGATGAGAGAGAGAGACAACAGCAAGTGATGAGAGAGAGAGAGAGACAACAACAAGTGATGAGAGAGAGACAACAGCAAGTGATGAGAGAGAGACAACAGCAAGTGAAGAGAGAGAGAGAGACAACAGCAAGTGATGAGAGAGAGACAACAGCAAGTGATGAGAGAGAGAGAGAGAGAGACAACAGCAAGTGATGAGAGAGAGAGAGACAACAGCAAGTGATGAGAGAGAGAGACAACAACAAGTGATGAGAGAGAGACAACAGCAAGTGATGAGAGAGAGACAACAGCAAGTGAAGAGAGAGAGAGAGACAACAGCAAGTGATGAGAGAGAGACAACAGCAAGTGATGAGAGAGAGAGAGGACAACAGCAAGTGATGAGAGAGAGAGAGACAACAGCAAGTGATGAGAGAGAGAGAGAGACAACAACAAGTGATGAGAGAGAGACAACAGCAAGTGATGAGAGAGAGAGAGACAACAGCAAGTGATGATAGAGAGAGAGACAACAGCAAGTGATGAGAGAGAGACAACAGCAAGTAATGAGAGAGAGACAACAGCAAGTGATGAGAGAGAGAGACAACAGCAAGTGATGAGAGAGAGACAACAGCAAGTGATGAGAGAGAGAGACAACAGCAAGTGATGAGAGAGAGACAACAGCAAGTGATGAGAGAGAGACAACAGCAAGTGATGAGAGAGAGACAACAGCAAGTGATGATAGAGAGATTCAAGTTTTTGTTGAATTAGGACAGATTTTATTTATTTTTATTTTATTTTTTCACACCTGAATCTGAGGAAAATTCAAGAGAAGATCATCACAGGATTCCCCTCTACAGAAGAGGACATTTATAATGAAAAGGATGACATCAAGCAACATAAACAACAAACAACATAACAACTAAGAAGAAAACTTACAAGAAAGAAGAGAGGTAAAGACATTTTGAACAGAAAGTGCCATTTCATATCTCTCTGAGTTTTTGCTTAGAAGAACAGCACAAAGAGACATTTTGGACAAAACTGAAACTTGAACTTTAAAGAAATATATATATATATATTTATTTTTTTCTCACAAAATCAGTGAAAGTCATATTTTTTGCCTGCTTTTTTGGCTTGTTTATTAATTTTTATTTCACTGAGAGAAAATAAACAAAAAATTGGCAGTTATTTCAGTTGGATGTTTACATTCTAAATCAACTATGGCCAGTGCATCCTCCTGGCCCCGCCCCCAGAAGAGTTCTGAACACTCCAGCTACAGCACCAGGCCTAAACAACCCCATATGTGGAGGCCATCCCACTACACTATCCTAAAGAGATCACAAATGAATCGGCACGGAAAGTCTACAAAAACAAAAGACTGACAGACAACCAAGAAACCCTTTTTGCAGACCTACATAAAGATGGCAGCATAAGTAACCTGATATTTTATACCAACAAGCCCTATGCATGGCACAAGGCCATCATTGCACACTATCCCTCTGCTGAAAGAAAAGGCATCTGCGGGGGTTTCCAGTTAAAAATAAGAAACGAGGAAGACACAACAACCACGACCGTAAACATCTACAAAACAACAGGTACAGTGGTGGTAAAAAGCATCAATGGTCTCTTTGAACAAGACTTTCTCTGCATCAAAGACAGAGCACAGAAAGAGACCACTACCAGTGACCAACTTATCCCTCCTGAGGAGTCAGTCTTCCACACCTTCCACACAGACGAGGATCAGACAGAACACAGCGACCCTTCGAGCACAGAACAGACCAAAGACCCCCATCCACACTGCTATTGCACTGACCTGAGGGAGAGATTCACAGAGCTAGAGGGAGAAATGGTCCAGCTCAAGGAGATGATCTTCTCCCTGCAAACAGTTCAGACAACAGACCAGACCAGCAACAGCCCCACAGCCAAGCACAGAGACAGGGACAGCCTCAGGAGAGAGCTGTCTACACTGCAGACTGAGGTGACGGAGCTCCAGCAGGAGAGAGAGGGGTTAAGGGCTCAGCTGGAGACACTGGAAACACGGTTCTTACAACAGACTGAGTTACACAAGGCACAACTAACAGCAATGAGGATGGAAATAAGTGAACTGAGGCAGGACAGAGGAGCACAGCACAGCGAGTTCAGCTCATCAGAGGAACCGGTGGAGCAGGACACTCTTCACCCTGATCACAACTCTCAAACAACAGAGATTCAGCACAGCCAGAATCCTCCTCTCCCATCAGACCCTTCCCTCACCTCACAACCAGCCCCACACTCAGAAGACCCCTCCACACCGACAGAAGGAACACTACGACCGGAAATCGCTATTTTAATTGATTCAAATGGGAAATTTATAGATGAAAAGAAGCTTTTTCCCAAACACAGAGTGGCCAAACTCTGGTGTCCGAACACTCAGAGCGCACTCAAATGGCTAAGTGTTGACAACCTGGGATCCCCAAGCCATGTAATAATCCACACCGGCACAAACGATCTGAGAGCCCAACAGGAGAGGGTGGCTACATCACTACAAACAGTGATTGAAAAGGCCTCAACCATCTTCCCAAATGCTAAAGTTATCATCTCCACACTGCTGCCCCAAAAAGACTTCCACCCTGACACTATCCAGCGGGTGAACGCCCACCTCTCCCGTTCTTGTGCACTGAAACCCAATGTGCACCTGGCACACCACCCCACCCTTGACCCCACATGCCTCTACGACCATGTCCATCTTTACAAGACAGCTGTTCCTGTCTTCGCCAGGACCCTAAAAGATGTGGCCCTGAGTCGGCATCACAACAGCACCCCCAGGAGCAACAGAGCCCAACAACCTCCAGCCAGACCTGTAATAAAGCACAGTGTACCCACAGAGAGAACATCCAGAAGACTTCCATCAAGACAACAGCACTCTCTCATGCTGAGACCATCCCAGCCAACACTTGAGCACCTTCTTCCAGCCTCTACACCCTCACATCCAGTGCATCAGGCCAGGCCGAAGCCCCTCCTGCCGACCCCCTGCCCTCCTCATACCCCGCAGGCCCCGGGCAGACACAGCTACGCTCAGATAGTGAGCAGAACATCCACAACAGCACCAGTGCAAGCCACATCAACAGAGCTAAGAGACATCCGTCAGATGCTCAACCTCATCTGCTCACACCTACTGTCATAGGTCAAAACTTATCTACCAAACTAAAACCCCATGGATAACAAAGCCTTTATCATTTCATGTTGGAACATTCAAGGCCTGAGATCATCTACCTTTGGCCTCAAAAGCAGAAACCCAGATTTCAACTCAGAAATCAAAAACTCAGACATCATCATCCTGCAGGAGACATGGAGCAGAGGAGATGGACCCACCGGCTGCCCCGAAGGCTACAGAGAACTCATCATCCCATCCGTTAAACTGCCTGGAGTGACACAAGGAAGAGACTCAGGAGGAATGCTTATCTGGTACAGATCAAATCTTGCCCATGCCATCAAATTAGCTAAAACAGGACAATTCTACACATGGTTAGAAATTAATAAGACAGTCACCGCAACAGAGAAAAACATCTTCCTGTGTGCCACTTATATCCCTCCAGCAGAGTCTCCATATTTTAATGAAGACAGTTTCTCCATTCTTGAAGTAGACATTAATTACTTCCAATCACAGGGAAGCGTGCTGCTCTGTGGAGACCTGAATGCCAGAACAGGTGAAGAACTGGACACACTGAACCCTCAGGGGGACAAACACCTGCCTGGAGGAGACGTCCTCCCCACACCGATACAAGCACAGAGACACAACTATGACAAAACAACAAACAAAAGCGGAACACATCTTCTTCATCTGTGTCGCACACTAGGTCTGTTCCTAGTCAACGGCAGGCTTCGAGGAGACTCCTACGGTAGATACACCTATAGCTCATCTTTCGGTAGCAGTACAGTCGACTATTTTCTGACAGACCTTAACCCAAGCTCCCTCAGAGCGTTCACAGTCAGCCCACTAACCCCCCTGTCAGACCACAGTAAAATAACCCTCTACTTAAACAGAGCAATGCCCAACCAAGAAGCATCTAAACAAACCCAGCTCCACTCACTTAGAAACATGTATAGATGGAAACAAAACAGTAAAGATATATATCTAAGTACAATTAGTCAACCGAAAATTCAAGCCCTATTAGATAAATTCCTTGCCACTCCTTTCCCGCACAATAGTGAAGGTACAAACCTAGCAGTAGACAAGCTGAACAGAATATTTGAGGTATCAGCAACATTATCCAACTTAAAAAACACAAAAAGAAAACCAAAAAGACCACATGCCATTGAGAAATGGTTTGACAACGACTGCAAAAAACTTAGGAAAGAATTAAGAATCCTATCCAATCAGAAACACAGAGATGCTGACAATGAGAACATCCGTCATCTCTATCACGAAAAACTTAAACAATATAGGAATACTTTAAGAAAGAAAAAAGAACAAAACACAAAGAGTCAACTCAGGGAAATTGAAGAATCCTTAGAATCCGACCAGTTCTGGAAACATTGGAACACACTAAACAAATCCTACCATCAAGAACTAGCTATCCAGAATGGAGATGTTTGGATTAACCACTTCTCCAACCTCTTTAATAATGTAAACAAAAATCAGGAACAAAATGCCCTTTATGACAAACTAAGGGTTTTAGAATCAACCATCAAAGACAACCAGAACCCATTAGACTCCCCAATTACACTAACCGAACTATTAGACAAAATCCAAACCCTAAAACTGCAAAAAGCCTGTGGTGTCGATGGCATCCTGAATGAAATGATTAAATACACAGACCACAAATTCAAATTAGCCATTCTCAAGCTCTTCAATATCATCCTGAGTTTAGGTATATTCCCCAACATTTGGAACAAAGGACTTATTACCCCAATACATAAAAACGGAGACAGATTTGACCCTAATAACTACCGTGGTATATGTGTAAACAGCAACCTAGGCAAACTCTTCTGCAACGTCCTAAACAGCAGACTAGCCCATTTTCTCAGAGACACAAATGTCCTGAGCAAGTGTCAAATTGGCTTCCAACCAAAATATCGCACATCAGACCATATATACACTCTCCATACCTTAGTCGATAAGCAAATTAACGAAAACAAAACTAAAATTTTCTCATGCTTTGTGGACTTCAAAAAAGCTTTTGACTCCATTTGGCATGAAGGTCTTTTTCTTCAATTAATCCAGTGCGGCATTGGAGGAAAAACATATGACATCATCAAATCAATGTACACAAACAACAAATTTGCAGTTAAAATTGGTAACAAACACACAGAATTCCTCCCTCAGAGTCGTGGATTGAGACAGGGCTGCAGCTTAAGTCCTACGCTGTTCAATATCTACATAAATGAGCTAGCGAGGGCTCTGGATCAGTCTGCAGCACCTGGCCTTACTCTACTGGACACTGAAGTCAGATGCCTTCTGTTTGCTGATGATCTGGTGCTGCTGTCTCCCACTAAAGAGGGTCTACAGCAGCATCTAGACCTCCTGCACAGCTTCGGTCAGTCATGGGCCCTGTCAGTTATCCCCAAAAAGACTAAAATAATGATTTTCCAAAAAAGACCCAGCCGCCAAGACCAACATCATAGTTTTAAATTGGACAACATGCTCATCGAACACACACAGGACTACACTTACCTTGGCATAAACATTAGCAACACAGGAAATTTAAAAAAAGCTGTTAACGATTTGAGAGACAAGGCACGGAGAGCTTTCTATGCTATTAAGAGAAATATCCAAATTGACATCACAATCAGAATCTGGCTAAAAATCATCAAAACAGTAATAGAGCCCATCGCGCTGTACGGGTGTGAAGTCTGGGGTCCACTCACAGGCCAAGAGTTCACTAAATGGGACAAACACCCAATAGAGACTCTGCAGACCGAGCTGTGCAAAATCTTGCTACGAGTTCAGCGCAAAACCCCAAACAATGCCTGTAGAGCAGAATTAGGATTATACCCCCTTGTATTTACGATTCAAAAAAGAGCCATTAAATTCCATGCCCACTTAAAAAACAGTGATGAACAGACCCTCCATCACAAAGCCCTGTCCTACCAAGAGCTGAAGCCGGAGAAGAACGCCCTCGGCCGATTGGTCTTACAGCTGACGTCACAGACTGACAATAAAGACAGAGCCACACCAAACCAAATAATTAAAACACAAAAAGAGAAATACCTCAAACATTGGACAGACGCAACAGCCAAACAGAGTAAACTGCAATGCTATTTGGCCCTAAACAGAAAATATGAATTGGCAGGATACCTGAGTAAAGTGAGCGACCCTAAACTGAGGAAAGTCCTGAGCATGTACAGACTCAGTGAACACGGTCTGAGCATCGAGACAGGCCGACACAGACAGACCTGGCTGCCGAAGGAAGAGCGCCTGTGCCCTCACTGCTCAGAGAACCAAGTGGAGACAGAACTACACTTTTTGACATCCTGCCCCAAATATACACACATTAGAGACACTTTCTATCCCCTTTTTACAACCTACCAGAAAGACTTCCATCAGAAATCGAATATGGACAAACTCCCACTCCTGCTCGGAGAAAGCCCTGCGTGCTCAAACCTGGCTGCCAGGTACGTGAGGTCCTGTCACGAAGAAAGAGCCTCCTGCAGGACAGAGCTACCAACTACAAGACTAGAGACACTGTTATAACTATTAGAAAATTTATTCTACTTTTCATGTAAAAAAAAAAAAAACTACTTTATTTTTATTTATTTATTTATTTTTATTGTATAGTGTTGTGTTGTGAATGCTTTGGCAATGTAAAGATTTCTTTCACCATGCCAATAAAGCTATTTGAATCTTGAATCTTGAATCTTGAATCTTGAGAGAGACAACGGCAAGTGATGAGAGAGAGAGAGAGACAACAGCAAGTGATGAGAGAGAGAGACAACGGCAAGTGATGAGAGAGAGAGAGAGACAACAGCAAGTGATGAGAGAGAGACAACAGCAAGTGATGAGAGAGAGAGAGAGAGACAACAGCAAGTGATGAGAGAGAGAGACAACAGCAAGTGATGAGAGAGAGAGACAACAGCAAGTGATGAGAGAGAGAGACAACAGCAAGTAATGAGAGAGAGAGACAACAGCAAGTGATGAGAGAGAGAGAGAGAGAGAGAGAGAGACAACAGCAAGTGATGAGAGAGAGAGACAACAGCAAGTGATGAGAGAGAGAGACAACAGCAAGTGATGAGAGAGAGAGAGACAACAGCAAGTGATGAGAGAGAGAGACAACAGCAAGTGATGAGAGAGAGAGAGACAACAGCAAGTGATGAGAGAGAGAGAGAGACAACAGCAAGTGATGAGAGAGAGACAACAGCAAGTGATGAGAGAGAGAGAGACAACAAAAAGTGATGAGAGAGAGAGACAACAGCAAGTGATGAGAGAGAGACAACAGCAAGTGATGAGAGAGAGAGAGAGAGAGAGAGACAACAGCAAGTGATGAGAGAGAGACAACAGCAAGTGATGAGAGAGAGACAACAGCAAGTAATGAGAGAGAGAGACAACAGCAAGTGATGAGAGAGAGAGAGAGAGACAACAGCAAGTGATGAGAGAGAGAGACAACAGCAAGTGATGAGAGAGAGAGACAACAGCAAGTGATGAGAGAGAGAGAGAGAGACAACAGCAAGTGATGAGAGAGAGACAACAGCAAGTGATGAGAGAGAGAGAGACAACAGCAAGTGATGAGAGAGAGAGAGACAACAGCAAGTGATGAGAGAGAGACAACAGCAAGTGATGAGAGAGAGACAACAGCAAGTGATGAGAGAGAGACAACAGCAAGTGATGAGAGAGAGAGGAAAGCAAGAGAGAGAGAGAAGAGAGACAAAGCAAGGATGAGAGAGAGACACAAGGAAGAGAGAAGAAAGAAGAGGAGAAAGCAAGAAGACAAGAAAGAGATGAGAGAGAGAAAAGAAGGAGAGAGAGAGAAAGCAAAGTGAGAAGAGAGGAGAAACAGCAAGTGATGAGAAGAGAGAGAACAGCAGTGAGAGAGAGAGAGAACACAGAAGGAGAGAGAGAACACAGGTGAGAGAGAGAGAAAAGCAGGAGAGAGGATGAAAAGAGTGATGAGGAAACAGAAGGAAAGAGAGAGACAACAGAAGGAGAGGAGAACAGAAGTGAAGAAGAGAGAGACAACGAAGTGAGAAAGAGAGAGAGACAACAGAAGAGAGAGAAACAGAAGTGAGAGAGAGAGACAACACAAGTGGGAGGAGGAGAAAAGAATGAGAGAGGAGAAGAGAGAGGAAACAGAGCAAGTGAAGGATGAGAAGAGACAACAGAAGATGATGAAGAGAGACAAGACACAAGTGATGAGAGAGAGAAACAGCAAGTGATGAGAAGAGAGACAACAGCAGTGAGAGAGAGAAACAGCAATGAGGAGAGAAAGCATGAGAGAGGAGACAAACAGCAAGTGATGAGAGAGGGGCAAAAGCAAGAGGAAGAAGACAACAGCAAGGAGAAGAGGAGAAAAGATGAGGAGAGAGAGAGACAACAGTGAGAGGAGAAGAGAGAGAAGAGAAGTGTGGAGAGAGAGAAACAGATAGAGAGAGACAACAGCAGTGATGAGAGAGAGCACAGCAAGTGATGAAGAAGACAAAGCAAGTGTGAGACGAGTAGAGGAGAACAGCAAGTAGAGACAACAGCAATGAAGAGAGCAACCAGTGATGAGAGAGAGACAACGCAAGTGATGAGAGAGACAAACAAGGAAAGAAGAGAGAAGAAGAGAAAGCAAGTGTGAGAGAGAGAACAGCAAGTGAGAGAGAGGAGAAGAACAAGCAAGTGATGAGAGGAGAGAGAAACAGCAAGTGATGAGGAGAGAGAGACAACAGCAAGTGATGAGAGGAGACAACAGCAGTAGAGAGAGAGAGAAACAGCAAGTGATGAGAGAGAGAGACAACAGCAAGTGATGAGAGAGAAACAGCAAGTGATGAGAGAGAGACAACAGCAAGTGATGAGAGAGGAAAAGCAGTATGAGAGAGAGGAGGAGAGACAACAGCAAGTGATGAGAGAGAGAGACAACGCAAGTGATGAGAGAGAGAGAGAAACAGCAAGTGATGAGAGAGAGACAACAGCAAGTGATGAGAGAGAGAGAGAAAGCAGTGAGAAGAGAACAGCAAGTGATGAGAGAGAGAGACACAGCAAGTGAGGAGAGAGACAACAGCAAGTGATGAAGGAGACACAGCAGTGATGAGAGAGAGACAACAGCAAGTGATGAGAGAGAGACAACAGAAGTGATGAGGAGAGACAAGAGAGAGAGGAGACACGCAAGTGGAGAGAGAGACAACAGCAAGTGATGGAGAGGCAACACAGTGATGAGAGAGAGACAAGCAAGGAGAGAGAGGAAAGAGGAGAGAGAGAGAAACAGCAAGTGATGAGAGGAGGACAACAAGTGATGAGAGAGAGACAACAGCAAGTGATGAGAGAGAGAAAAAGGATGAGAGAGAGAGAAAGAGAGAGAGAGAAGAAGAGAAGAGAGGAGAAAGAAAGTGAGAAGAGAGACAACGAATTGAGAGAACTATGGAAAAAGCAAGTAAGAGAGAACAACAGCAAGATAAAGGAAGGGCACGCGTGTGGAGAGAAAAGAAAAAAAGCAAAACAGATGTGAAGCACAAAAGAAGACAACGAAAGAAACAAAAAGTATAGGAAACAACACATGTAGTGAAAGTACAAAAAGTTGAAAAATGAACAAGGAAAAAACAATAATATAAGAACATGTGAGAAGAGAACAAGCATGGTGATGGGAAAAACACAAGGATGGAGAGAAGAGGACAACAGTGTGAAGAGAAAATAATGATGAGAGGCGAAAGAGTGAGAGAGGACAACAGCAAGTGATGAGAGAGAGAGACAACAGCAAGTGATGAGAGAGAGGACAACAGCAAGTGATGAAGAGAGAAAAACAGCAAGTGATGAGAGAGAGAGACAACAGCAAGTGGAGAGAGAGAGACAACAGCAAGTGATGAGAGAGAGAGACAACAGCAAGTGATGAGAGAGAGACAACAGCAAGTGATGAGAGAGAGAGACAACAGCAAGTGATGAGAGAGAGAGACAACAGCAAGTGATGAGAGAGAGAGACAACAGCAAGTGATGAGAGAGAGACAACAGCAGTGATGAGAGAGAGAGACAAGCAGATGAGGAGAGAGACAACAGCAAGTGATGAGAGAGAGAGACAACAGCAAGTGATGAGAGAGAGAGACAACAGCAAGTGATGAGAGAGAGAGACAACAGCAAGTGATGAGAGAGAGAAACGAGAGAGAGAGAGACAACAGCAAGTGATGAGAGAGAGACAATGGAGAGAGATGAGAGTCGATGGCAGGCAGCAAAAATATCAGCTCCTGATATCAACATTGTTTTTGCCAGAAAATGTATGTTTTTAGGACTCAACCTGTAATTAGATGACTGAATACTTAACTGTGAACAAAGAGGCAGAAGATTTTTAAGGTAAGACCTCTGAAAACAACTAGCAATGACTAAAGCCGACTCCCAGTTGGCTCACGTCGCCTGTGTCAGGGCCTTAAAACCACTGCATGAAAAAAAGTATCTTAATCAAATATTTTTTTATAAAAACAGGACAAAATAAACACCACGTCCATGTCTGAATATACGTTCACAAAAACGTATATTCAGACATGGACATGAAAAAAAGTATCTTAATCAAAAAAATGTTATAAAAACAGGACAAACAAAACACCATGTCCATGTCTGAATATACGTTCACAAAAAGTCTGAATATTTAATGAAATACAAATATAGGAAAATAAACCAAACATATCTAAACATATCTACAGAATATCTACATTTTTGTTGTGAAGTTTTACAAATTGCAGACAACAACATTTGTCGCCATTGGCTTTGCTTAGTTGGGGACATTTAATTTAATATTCAACAATGTTATTGATCTGCCTGCATTGACACCATTTTATGAGATCTGAACTGAGATGGACAATGAAATCACGGTTTTGTCAGATTTAACCCATGCTTCATTGGAAAATAAAATGCATGTGAAACGTTGAAGTTGTCGCAAAACCGTCGAGCTCTCTGTCTCGTGTTATTGTCAGCAGCTGGTTGTCCTATGTTGAAAGGTAATGTCCAGCTGCATCATATTTATTCACAAAATTAAATAGATACACTTGCAACGCGTCATACCGAGGGCGTGGTTTGAGTGAAAAAGTACTTCCGCAACCAAACAAGCTGCAAGAAAAGGGGGCGTTTTGAGGTTTGAAATTCACCACTCACAACCATAGACATCAGAGACGATGTGGTGACGTAATGGAGGTGCAACCAATAACGTTAGTGTATTGCTTCAAGCGCGCAAAAAATACTTTAAAATTATAGCATTCTTTCCAGAAGCGAAGAGAACGGGTCGAGGTTTGGAAACAGTTTACTTCTATTCACCTTATTTTCCACGACAACAAGGGTGACGCCATTGCGTTCGTTTTGTCATTTTACTCCCGTCCGGCTTATGAGAGGGATCTGCGGATTCTGCGCTAGTTGAGACGAACGGTAAAATATGTCAAGTATTATATGCTCAGTTAGGTGCTGCCATAACAATTGGATTAAGAGGAGAGAACAATTGAACCAACGGTGTTACGAACATAATGTGAAGCGGTCAGAGTGTTGTGGTGCACTTTACGATTTACACCCACCACCTAAAGACGAGGAGCACCTGAGGCAATGGCGGAAGGCGCTAAACTTGGAAGTGCCCAACCAAGCGCCCTTATGTGTGTTCCTGTTCGTGCCATTTCATGGACGGGAAGCCGATTGACGAACACCCTTACCCGAGAAATGGCTCGGCTACGATGTTCCGATAAAGAAGTCACGCCGGGTGTTGAACAGGTTGTCAGATTCAGGTAAGCTAATTTACCTAACTTTTATGTGCTTGCTAGCCTAACTTTAGATTTGTGAAGTCCATTCTATAAATGCATCTTCTCAGAGAGACTCTCCAGTTTCTTGATGCTCTTGAGCGAAAGTATGAGAAGCACAGACTAACGTTACATGAAGAACCTTACAATGCTTTGAAAAGAATAAAAAGGGCACACGACGTGAGCATTGCGGTAAGTCCAGTTATTGTTCTATAACGTGGCTGTAAACCATAGTTCGCTTAC
This sequence comes from Chrosomus eos, assembly GCA_036326025.1. Classification (NCBI taxonomy): domain Eukaryota; kingdom Metazoa; phylum Chordata; class Actinopteri; order Cypriniformes; family Leuciscidae; genus Chrosomus; species Chrosomus eos. Next base: position 52,073,628 of record CM070821.1, on the reverse strand, counting down.
AATTAGCCTGATATGTATTTTGTCTCTTGCGGTTACTGTGATGGCCAGCTTATTCGAACTAAAAATTCAATTTTGTGGTTCTTGCAGATTGTGAATCTATTTAATCGCTTTTTCATTTCAAACTTTATAGGAATCTGTAAGGCGCCTCCATAATTCAGAGAACAACCCACACAAAAACGATCCACAAATCAGGTAAGACTGCTTCTTATATACTATAGCCTAAATGTTAGTTTAATCTACTACAATATATATGGATTTGGAATGCCAAAACTGAATTTCATTAATGATACCTGAACTTTCCCCCCAGAATAAATTCATGACATAACCTGGCTGTGACCACTTACCTCTTTGAAGAATTAAGGACAACTTTTACAGACGTTGACCCTGAATGTGTAAAAGGTAATCTTAAAGATGTTGTAATCATTTTAATGTCCTCGGTTTTACTTATTTTTATTGCCATTACATTTATTTATGATATATTTAGCAGGTTGCAAGATGTATTTTGAGACTTTGCGGAGGAAGTATTCTTTGGCTCAGCCTGAAAAGGCCCAGAAAAGAAAAACTATGAAGAACCTTCAAAGAAAGAGACTGGTAAGTTAAGAAACTAGCTAAGCCCTTTTTTTTTTTACTTTTTTTTTCTCTTCAGAATGTAACTATCCTCCTCTCTGTGTTTTAGTGGTTAAGTTACTGTCATGTTTTGCAGTTGCTGGAGACCAGGGGCCTCATGTACAAAGACATCATCATATTAGAATGATTTCTGAAGGATCATGTGACAATAATGAATATTTCTTGAGCATCAAATTATCATATTAGAATGATTTCTGAAGGATCATGTGACACTGAAGACTAGAGTAATGATGCTAAAAATTCAGCTTTGATCACAGGAATAATGTATTCCAATAGAAAAGTTTATTTTAAATTTTCATAATATTTAACAATATTATGCTTACTTTTGTTGTATTTTTATTTAAAAAAATGCAGCCTTGGTGAACATAAGAGACTTCTTACCGATCCCAAACTTATAAACAGCAGTGTACACCTTGAATATTTTATATACACTTTAATTTCTTATTTATTTTCCTCGTTTTATTTTGTATATTTGTTCCTTTTTTGATGCCCATGTTGCTTATCTCCATTTTGTTTACTTATTTATTTTTCCCCATTCATTTTAATGTATGTTTATAATGCTCTTTGGAATGATCTATTTATTTATATTGTTTACTTGGAATATCTATGTATATTTTATATACACTTTTTTTTCTATATTTCTTATACATTTATTGTTCATTTTATATTGTTTACTTTGTTTACATATATTTAGATGTTCCTTTTTATATACACTGTGTACTTTATTCCTTTACATCTCTGTCCTTTAAATTGTTAACTTTTTATTTTCGTTCATTTCTTTTACCCAATCATTTTAATGTATGTTTATAATTTTCTTTTGAATGCTCATGATATATATTTTTTTTCTTCCTTTGAGATTGTGTTGTTAATTCATCATACTTTTTTTTTTTTTTTTACTTTTCATCCCTTTTATATACTTCTTTTTTTCTTGTTTTTGTTCCCCCACTCCTTTGTAATGCTTGTTTATAATGCTATTTGGAATGTGTTATATACCTTAATAAAAATGTCAGACTTTCCCATTGTTCTTTGTGTGTTTAAAAAAAACATTATCAAATTTATTTTAATGAATATATTAAAATTGGGGAGGGAGGTTTGGTATATATATTTGAGCAATATCTGAATAGCTGGTATATAACCAATCAAATCACTATGCTATAAGGCCTAGGGTGGGCTATGTTTAAAAGTAACCAATAAAGTCCCTTTACTGGGTTTTCAATAGCCCCTTTCACACAGCACTTTGAACCCGGCAAATTGCCGGCAAATTGCCAGAACGCCTTCTGTGTGAACGCAAACACGACCCGGGATTGATGCCGGGATCGATCCCGGGTTGAGGACCTAGTAACATTGCCGTGTTCAGACCCGGAACGCGCGCTGTGTGAACAAAAGCCAGGACCAATGCCGTAAGGGGTGTGTTATAGTGATGACGCATGTGCCATCGCGCGACTCTGTTGCTCTTAGAAGAAAGTTTGTGTTCGTCATCAACAAAGAAAGAACGAAAAAATGTCTGCAAACTGGAATGAAGCAGATACAGGAGCTCCTCACAATCCGCGCCGAAGCTGCGATCGTTCGCCAGCTCTGTGGAAAGGTGCGCGCGTGCACATGTTTTCGACGCGTACGTTACACGTCTCATCCTGACGTCACGCAGCTTTCCGGGACATTAACGGGTTGTGTGTGAACGCACTCACAGATCCCGGCAAATCACTGGCAGTGTGAATGAACCGAAATCAAACAATCCCGGGACAAATGCCGGGTCACATTATCCGTGTATTTTCCGGAATCTCTGTGTGAAAGGGGCTAATATGTCCTGTCCTCCAATAGTGGTCTGGGTGTTGGGAGTGGTTTTAAAAGAACAACCAATCCAGTTTGGTTGGAAGGCAAAAAGGTGTGAAAATGTCTCCTGCAAAAACCTTTCATGGGATTACTTGCCATGGCAACAAATGGCTCTAGCACGGAAGTATACGTCCACAACATACACCCGATTTGGTATCATTCCGGATGTATGCGGATATATACGGACCCATGGAATTTGACCTATCCGGCCACTATACTCCTGGATTCTTCCGAATTTCAGCAGTGTATACAGGAGTTTAATGGTCCGGATACACCTATTTTCATGCAGTGCCAGAAGACAACAGAGTCCGGTGTAACCTGCTGTTCTTCACTGAACACCCATCAGCCTGGCACACCATCCTCAGCTCTGCCATGACATGCAGAAGAAAAGGAGGCATCAGCAAAGGCAGACAACTCACTCTGGAAGGAGACAACGACACAAAGCTGAGTGTGAACCTCTATCATAACGGAACCGTCATGGTCCAGGGACCAGAAACCAGCCTTAATGAATTCCAGAGGAACTTCAAAAACCTTAAATTGGAGGTTCAGAAGATTAAGAAAGATCCGGAAGTGAAGAGAAGCACAGAGGAGGGACCCTGCAACACAACGGACACAAACATTGACCCAGGCTCAAGAACTCCTCTGACAGACAGACACATCAGCACCCCTGCGTCTCCCAAGATAAAGGCCTTGAAAGACAACATCGCGGAGCTGGAGCAGGACTATTACTTGTTTAAAGAGGAAACTACCAACAACATCCACCAGCTCTTGAATATGACCAGCCATCACAGCATTCAACAACTACAACAGCTCTGCTCGGCCGTGAAACATCCAGAGACCAGAAACCAGCTGCACACAAAACAACATCAGCAGTGTGTCAGCACTCAAACACACAGCGCCTCCACTCCGGAACGCATCCCAACATCAGCAGTGTCAGCACACACAAGAAAGAGCTCCTTCACTCCTGAACGCATCCCAACCTCAGCTCAACATCAGCAGTGTGTCAGTACACCATCACTGAGCTCCTTCACTCCTGCAACCCCACAATCTCATCAAGCCCCTCAGAGGAAAGTCAGCAGAAGCATCACACCATACCGTCCACAAACTACAACACCATCCACGAGCACCGACAGAGAACAGGCGAGTAAAGACAACATCGTCATCCTCTGCGACTCCAACGGCCACCATCTCGACCACAGACGTCTGTTTCCGGGCAGATCGGTGAAGAAGTTCTGGTGTATCACCTCACACTCTGCTTTGAGACTGCTGCGAGAGGGAGTGCTGGGTGCACCGTCACACATCATTCTTCACACCGGAACAAACGACCTCAGTGCAAGGGTGGACGTCACTAAAGCCCTGTCCAACGTGGTGAAAACAGCCAGCAGGATCTTCCCCGGAGCCAAGGTCATCATCTCAACCCTTCTACCTCGCAGAGACGTCCCTCAAAGGATCATCAACGCAATCAACGCGGAGATAGCTAACATCTGTGCTTCAGTGCCGAACGTTCACATAGCCAACCATCAGCGCATCACCCATGAGCATCTATATGACCGTGTCCACATCCATCGAGAGGGCATGAGACTGTTTGCAAAAACCATCAAGGAGTCAGCCCTGAAACCCCGTCAGAAAACCCCCGGGCGTGAGAAGGTCCGACAGACGGACAGCTACGCCGCTGTAGTGGCAGGAACAGGTAGAGCCGACACCACTGACCTGATCCAGATCAAACACATGCTGGAGATTATATGTGACAACATGTTAGCTTAAATACTCATAGTGTGTCTGTCAAGAATGATCATTATTTCTTAACTTTTTATTTTTGTTTATTTTTAAAAAAAGAAGAAAGTTCTTTCATTTATTTTTATTTTCTTTAAATTTTTTAATTTATTATTATTATTATTATTATTTTATTTTTTACTTGTAAAATTGACCGACTCACTATACTTCTATATCCTCTATATTACCTTTCTAATTGATTAATTTATATTTTAAAACATGATTTGGGTCATGAATTTCATACATTTTTCTGGTAAATCCAATATTTGTCAATGTCATCGTTTAAAATAATATGCTATAACATTCAGGGGATGTTCTCTTCTGCTTTTGGAGAGAAGATTACTAACCCTGATTTTGTAAATATTGTAAATAGCTCAGATATAATCATTTTACTCGAGACATGGTGTCGTTTAGACTCCAAAATCTGCACTCCTTCAAACTACAGAGAGCTACGAATCCCCTCAACCAAACAGCCCAACATTAAAAACGGTAGAGATTCAGGAGGAATCATAGTTTGGTTCAAAGATCATCTGTGGCATTATATTCAGCCTGTGAAAAAAGGGAAAACACATATTTGGTTTAAACTTCAAAAAGAGCTTTTGTGTTTAGATGAGGACATGTACCTGTGTGCCACATACATCCCCCCATATGAGTCTCCTTATTATAATGAAGACATCTTCCCAACCCTACAGTCAGAGATTGTTTACTTCCAATCACTAGGATCGGTTCTGTTAATGGGGGATCTGAACGCTAGAACGGGGAAGGAAGCGGATTACATTACTCCAGATGGAGACAAATATATTAACAACTCACATTTATATCAACGTAAACACTTTACGAAGGCACGTCAGAATTATGACAACACGATCAACAGACACGGAAAACAAGTCCTGCAGCTCTGCAAGAGTCTGGGTCTGTATATAGTTAACGGCAGAACAAAGGGAGATTCTCTGGGTCGGTTCACCTACTGCTCATATCTCGGCAGCAGCGCAGTAGATTATGCCATCACTGATATAGACCACAGTAAACTCAACTATTACACAGTAATGCCACAGCTGCCGTTCTCAGACCACAGTCACACAGTCCTCAGTCTGAACCGATCCGTGAATCTCCGGCCCTCAGACCCGAAGGTTAAACTGCACCCCCTGCCCTCCACATTTATATGGGGTAAAGACAGTCCTGCCCAGTATGAAGCCCAGCTCCACAGCACTCGGGTCCAGAACATGATAGATTAATTTCTATTTACTTCATTTAACGAAGACAAGGTATCCATCAATTTAGCTACTCATGAACTAAATGAAATATTTCTTACAGTGATCAGAAAAGCCCTGAGAAAAAGAAAAAATTATAGATGTAAGAAAGAAATTACTAAAGATGGTTGGTTTAATAAAGAGTGCCAAAAATTAAGAAAAGAATTACGATCATTATCAAACATAAAACACAGAGACCCTGCAAACCAACTAACACGAGACACATATCAGCAAACCCTCAAAACATACAAATCACTACTAATACGGAAAAAAGCAGAGCACATGAAAGCAAAGCTTAGTAAGATCGAGGAGGCAGTTGATCAGAATTCTTTTTGGGAACTGTGGAATAATTTAGACAAATCAAAAGAGCCCAAACACATTCCCATCTATGACCCAAACATCTGGACCGAACATTTTGGAAAACTATATTCACAAACAGAACCAACCCTTACCCAAAAACACCTGACCTCCCAACTCTATAACCTGGAACACACTGTAAAAGACCAGCTAAACCATCTAGACCAGCCCATATTATTACAGGAACTGACAGACAAGATGAAATCCCTAAAAAATAAAAAATCCAGTGGCGTGGATTTAATATCTAATGAAATGCTGAAACACAGCAGCCCCAAACTGAAAGCAGCAATTCTGAAACTATTCAATCTTTTATTAAAAGCAGGACACTTTCCTGAGAGCTGGAAAGAAAATTTGATTACACCAATTTTTAAAAACGGTGAGAAGTACGACCCAAATAACTATAGGGGCATCACAGTGAGCAGCAACCTGGGCAAACTCTTCTGCTCCATCATCAACGACAGGCTAGTTCAGTTCCTCCAAGAACACAAGATCCTAAACAACTGTCAGATTGGATTTATGCCCAAACAGAGAACATCAAATCACATCTACACACTCCACACACTCATACAAAAACACGTCCAACAAACAAAACAAGGCAAAATATTTGGATGCTTCATTGATTTTAAAAAAGCCTTTGATTCGGTATGGCATAATGGACTTTTCCTAAAACTGATCCAAAGTGGAATAGGAGGAAGGACATATGATATTATAAAGGACATTTACAATGGGAACAAATGCGGGGTTAAGATTAATGACAAACGTACTGATTATTTCAGTCAAACTAAAGGAGTCCGTCAAGGCTGCAGCCTCAGCCCGACTCTCTTTAATATCTATATTAATGAATTGGCATCAGCACTTGAAAAGTCGTCTTGTCCTGGTCTGACCCTCGAGGATAGAGAAATCAAAAGCCTCCTGTACGCTGATGATCTTCTGCTGCTGTCTCCTCATGAAGAGGGTCTGCACCAAAGCCTCTCGCTTCTGGACCAGTACAGCAGCGACTGGGCCTTACCCATCAACATGGACAAGTCCAAAATCATGATCTTTCAGAAAAAACCTCGCCTTACTGACAAGAAATACACATTTACACTTGGGGGAACAATTCTTAATCATGTCACCTGTTATAATTATTTGGGTCTGACAATCTCAGCTTCTGAAAAATTTGACGCTGCAATAAAAGATCTGACTGATAAAGCACGTAGGGCCTATTACAGTATAAGAAAACCCCTGTTCAAATTTAACCCACCCATTAAACTGTGGCTGAAAATCTTTGATAGCATCATCAAACCCATCCTCCTATACGGCTGTGAAATCTGGGGCCCCAAATTTAAACTAAATTACGAATCCTGGGACAAAACCCCCACGGAAATTTTCCACCTTGAGTTCTGCAAGAACATCCTGGGAACCCACAGAAACGCTCCAAGTCTGGGTTGTCGGGCAGAATTAGGCAGATTCCCTCTCCTATCTGAGATCCAGAAGAGATCAGTGAAGTTCTGGTTTCATCTATCAGACGCTCTCACAGAGAGCTACCATCACTGCGCTCTCAGACACAGGGCAGGACACCCAGAGGGCGACCCCATGCTGCACTTAGTGGAAAAACATGAACTCAATTCATCAATTCAATTCAGACACTCAAAAGTAAAAGAAATAGGGAAAATAACCAAAGAAGAATACATACACGATTGGCAGATAAAGGTCACACACTGTAAAAAAAATTTCCGTAAAATAACGGTAAAAAGTCTGGCAGCAAAGTTGCCAACCACTTACCTTCAAATTACAGTAAAAAAAAAAGTAAATTATTTTACAGAAAATTTTTGTTTTTTGAAAACGGATATTTACCGTAAACATTTTCTGTATTTTTACAGTCAAACTGCTGTAGAAAGAAAAAAAATCTCACAAAAATGTCTTTTGAATGTTAAACGAATGTATAAATCTATATAAAAACTTACAAATATTGCAGAAATACCTTAAAATTACATAATTAAAACAAAGACTTCTGTTTTAATACAGTATTATTTGGTATATTTTTAAGATATTCCAATCCATCTACAAGAACTCCTTGTCAAAGTAAAGACTTTTCTACGTAAAACACACAGAAAATGCTGTATAATTACCTTCAGATACCCTAATTTAAAGCCCAATACCAGTATATTGATCGATTTAAACTTTTATTTTATGTCATTATTCAATCTATTTACAGTAAATTCCAGTTAAATATTGGTTTTATCCTGTACAAAAAAAAACAATATCTTGTGATATTAAGTTTCAGAAACATATTTTTAACAGTTATTGCTTTATAAAAACATTATTTGACAGTAATTACAGACACATCTCCAATAAATGTACAAGCTTTTACCATTAATGTATGCAGGTTTACTTTATATAAACATTATTTGACAGTAATAAAAAGCAACTCTCCAATATTTCTACATATTTTTACTATTTAAATAAGGGGGTTTACTTTATATAAACATTTTTTGACAATAATTACAGGCAACTCTCCAATATTTCTACATATTTGTACCTTTAATGTATGGGGCTTTACCTTATAAAACATTTTTATTATGGTAATTATAAGCAACTTCCCAATATATCTACATACGTTTACCATTCATACATGGGGGTTTACCTTATATAACCAATACTTGACAGTAATTAGAAACACATCTCCAATAACTTTACATGCTTTTACCATTAATGTATAAGGGTTTACTTTTATATAAACAATCTATTATATTGATTAAAGGCAACTATCCAATAAATCTATATACTTTTACCATCAATGTATGTATGAGGTATACTTTATATAAACATTGCTTTATACTAATTAAAATCAACTTTCCAATATATCAACATGACATTTACTCAATGTATGGGTTCACTTTATATAAACATTAATAGACAGTAATTACAAGCAATTCTCCAATACATGTAAAAATACACATGTTTATTTTATGTAAACAATATTTGATTGCAATTACAAGCTTGTACAAACTGTCCAATATATGTACATACTTTTTCCATTACGGCAAGGGGTTTACTTTAAAATGCACATAGGCTAAAATGCACATAGGCTTAAAACACGGTCAAGTCCTTCAGTCAAAAACAATAGAAACTAAGTTCTTTCCAGTAACAAACAAACAAGTTCATATATAATCAGTATTATAATATACAGATGTGAATGTGCATGCTAAAAAAGTTAATTTGGCAGATTGATATTCACCCACGTCCTTTCAAAATTCCAACGATGGCTATGATCCTCTGTAGTGGCTCTCACCAGGCCTTGTCCTGAAAAATAGATAAGATGTATCATCCTTGTAAAAATCGCCAGAGAGCAGAGCCATTAGGTTGCCCATTAACAATAATTGCAGTTTGGAGCTTGAATGAAAATTTAACTGTATGCGTTGCGACGTTCGTCTGTTATAGGACAACTTAGTTTGAATAAACGAGCAGACACCGATAAGCTACTTGCTCTACGTTTATTTAAAATTAACAGCAAGACGTCTAGAAGTGAATGTGCTTTCCATGAAATGAATCACACACAGTAAACAAATCCTTAACAAAAAAAAAAAACTTTGTGTGATTTATTTCAAACAAAGTACGTTCATTGCAGTTTTTTTGTCTTTGTTAAGGATTTGTTTACTGTGTGTGATTTATTTCAAACAAAGCACGTTCATTGCACAGTAAACAAAACCTTAACAAAAAAAACTTTGCAATGAACTGCAATTTAGACAAACTGGATGCCGGTGTGAAGATGTACACGCTCAGGCAGATTCGGCTTGAAGTCGTTCATCCTTGGTGCGGCGCCGCATGCACTGTTACAAAAAAACCCGTGCACACAGCCAAGCAAGATGGGGTCTTGCGCACCCAACGCGTCATTTTTGCGCAGACCATAGACAGTAAAAGACACGGACGCGTCGAGTATAAACAAGGCTTTACTCCGTGTCAGTGCGCGCTCTGATTGTAAAGGGGCACAGACCTCTCCCGAATCATCTCCAGCAGTAGCAGAAGCACCACTAACTCCACCTCAGTTTCCCTCGTAAGCTGATAATAGTATTTAAACATTCTCTATGATAAAAAATGTTTGTAAAAAATATTGATTTTTTTTTTTTAATTATAGAGTTATAGAGTCAAAACAGTTTTCTAATGATTTCTAATGATGGTGTTCAACTATAACCGTCCGTCTAACGGTTATATAATAACCGTCCATCACACGTGTTTGCAAGAGGCAACAGTACAGTAACTTGTAAGATGTAACGTTATGATGGCTGATGCAGGTTTCACATTAAGGGCTAAAGTTAATAACTGTTTAACTTTAGGACCGGCATAATGTTACATTTGCTAAAGCTAGACAGACTTTTATAGGGTTAATACATAACGTAACGTTACAAACGGTGAGTATTAACGTTAGCCCTGCTGACTCGACAATGTTAATGTTAACTTGCATATTAAAACTGTAAAATGTATAAAAGCTGCCGCACCTAACAAGCACATCTGACATATTGGCCCTCATTTATCATTCTTGCGTAGAAACGGGCGTATATGTTGGCGTAAGATTATGCTTACACTCCTCTCACCGCCTGATGTATGAAGCTGTGCGTACCTTTGAAATCCTGGTGTACGCAATACCTGCCCTTGATAAATGCCGCGGCTGAAAACGATCGTCATTAGAATAACACGCCTCTAAATATTCAAGTCTCCGCTTCCCCCACGCCCTCATTTTACGCCATGGACACACGGAAGACGGCAAAGAAGAGAAACTTCTCCGACGTGGAGATCAAATGACCTATCACAATGCATTATTTTACAGCATTTTGAAACAATTAGCATTTAATATCGTATCACGTACAATAGTGATGATGATGTGATGTGGAGTACCATTCATTTACATTAATAATTGCATGTCCATTTGTAATATTCTTATATTATTATTCGTGTTCGCATTTATGAGGAAAAAACAATGATACGGACCGGACGTGAGCACTCTGAAAGCGGCACTAAAATTTATTTTAAAACTTTCACAGAGACATCAAAAAGAAAGCACAAAACCTTTCTTTAAACTGAATTTCGTTTTGTATTAATTGTATCTTAAAGGGGTGGTTGATTGCGATTTCACTTTTTCATTTTAAATAGTGTGTGATGTTGCTGTTGGTGCATGAACATTATCTGCAAAGTTGCAGCGCTGAAAGTTCAATGTAAGCAGAGATATCGTCTTTTAAATACCAGGAAGTGTAAATGCCTACAAAAACGACTCGATTGGGACTACAGCTGGGTTTTAGACGTCACTAACCCAGACATCTGCATCAACCCTCCCTCCGGAATATGCAAAAAAGGGCATGGCCATATTTCTGCGGCTTTGCTGAAGAGTTACAGGGGAGAGCTAGCGTGCCGTCGAAAGTGTGTTATTTTCATCCAGCTGTTAGGTCTTCTGTGTTCGGGCTTCCTACAGACGCTGTAGTTCGTCAACAGTGGCTACAATTTATGTTTGATTATGTTTCTGACGATTACAATCGTAATTTAGCTCTTTGTGCGGCACATTTCACTGAAGACAGCTTCCTGAATCTCCAACAATTCAATGCCGGATTCCACAAGAAACTGTTGCTAAAACCTGAAGCTGTTCCAACGTTAAAACCAGATGCAGCTGTTGTTGGGCCACAACCTGTAAGTAAGACTTCATAATTTTAAACGTATTTGTATAATTTTAGACGTAATGGTTTCGTTTTATCAAGGACGTAAACAAATGCCAGCGCTGGCTTTATAGTCACTTGGTTATGCTATTTCGTGTTTCTATGGCAAATGCGTACAAACATTTTGGACCTGAATTTGTAATCATATAGATTTTGTAAATGTATTTGCCATGTATAGACTTTATGATGTAATTTTTCGATTTGATCATGAACGTGATCAATGTCAACAGTGTTTGTTTATAGTAGCCAGTTATATCGATGCTAAGAAAATGATACACAGAGTAAACTAAGTTTTGTTAATAGCTAAACGGTTGTTCATTATATCGATAAAACAATAACTTTAAAAAACTATATTGCTCATGTAATCATTTGTATTAAATGTTTAATCAAAACGTATCTCAAAAAGCTAACAAGCAGCAGTAGCATTTTCAAGTATAACAGGTATCAAACTTCTTATGTAATAATAGAAGAATAGAATAATAATAATTCAAAAACGTACCATTCAGAAACGTTTTGTAACAGCCGTGTTTGGGGAGGTTCTGCTTGACTCTCTTCATCGCCGCTTTCTGGGTCTGATTCTGGCTCAAACTAATACGGCAGTATCTGACACCATTGTTTACATGGATCACATGAGACTCACGCCCGTAAAGGCAAGGGGCGTGACGGTTCCGGACAACGTGCGCTACGCAGTTTAGCCAATCACAACACACCGGCCCAAACTAACCAATCAGAGCCCACTGCCTGTTTCTGAGGGAGTGGTTTCATAGAATCAGGAAGTCAACCGGTCGTTCAAATGACAGAGGAGAAAGAGGCTTACAATAAAGGTGAAATTTATGAAAAATAAGACTTTTAAAAAAAGAAAAAACCACAAATACATGTTATATTGCACCCCATAAACACAATCATGCAAAGAAAAAAGGCAGTAAACCACCCCTTTAATTTTACTTTAAGTTTCATCAACCAATTACCTGGATTTAACAAATAAGAAGTAAATAGCAGATGATAGATAATCATGAAATGGAGGACGCGTGAACTGAGCTCATCTCATAAATAAACCGAAACTCAGCGTATAAGGTACCCTACTTGCCTCAGACATGTCTACTTTTAAACAGAACAATTCAAAACGAAAGAAAACAGACTGCAAACTGCTCTCTGCTTATGTAATCTGAAATGTGCATTTCTCTCTGGCGCGTTCACTACTGCGAAGATCGCGAGTCAGCATCTCAACTTCATCTTTGCAGCCGACACAAAGAAAACACTTCTTTATTAATAAACAATTAAAATATCTCCTTACTATATTTTACATATTCATAATTATTACTTTTGCCTGTTTTTTTTGTGACAGATTTTTACACTGAAGTTTATAATTAGCCTACTATGTTGTTTGTTGTTGTCATATGTTTTAGTTCCCTTTCGTTCGTCACTCCGAGTTCCGTCGGATGACGACGAATGGGTTTCGCATAGAAAGCCTATCAACTTCGAGTATACAAAACGAGCCAATGGCAAGCAAATGCCATGGGTCTGCGGAATTTGCATGACGTAACTCCGCCCCACCTCGTGGGTATATAAGGAGGAAGTCCTGCATCTAGCAGATATGTTTTCGCTTCGGAGCCAAGTTTATTTCTTCACTCCACAAGCCATCTCTGAATTGTCAGCTTTACAAACGAGTTCCTCAGTGTTGGTGTGACGGCGATCTACCGGCGAGCGCCGCGCTTCCTGCTTATCTGTGCAGTGGTTTGCCAGAGAGTGTGTGTCTCCCCGGGCGCTTCAACACTTGAGTGTTCTCTCACAAAAGAGCTTGCATGTGGCACGTCTTTTTAAAGACGGCTCGCCCGTGCATTTCTGGTTGCAGCGGACTAGTATCGGACTCGGTCGAGACTCAGTGAACTCGCAAGAGTGAGAGTCCCCTCTGCCACACCCCGATCTAATGCCCCCCCGAGGGGTCCTACTTCGGCTGGTGGCCAGGGTGATCTGAGGGCTACGGTTTGGCATAGGCGCCGACTATCTGTCCACGCGCCAAACCCCCCTGCATGACGGTGCCCGCTAGCGAACTAATGATTCCACGAGTCTACCCAAAAAAAAAAAAAAAAAATGGGTGGCCCGTGTGTTTTCATTTGAAGCTACAGAGGATGATGCTGTGTCTGTAGCAGCATCACTAGGTGGCCATGCTTTCCTGGGACGATTGATTTTGGGTGAGGCCGCCGACCCGCGTCCACGGCAATCCCCAATATCTTTCCTCCCGGACGTGCATGATGAGATCTCGAAGTCCTGGAAGACCCCTGGTCTTCTCACGACCGCTCGTTGGTCTCATCCACCTTTCCTCCCCTCACGGGCCGCTGCCCATGGGTACACTGGGGTCCCCCCGGTTGAACGCTCTGTTGCGATGCTACTGTGTCCTCAGAGTGCTTCCCGGCGCAATCCTAAGCACCCGTCTGAAGCCTGTAGTTCTTTTCGTCTACACTAATCTGTGGCGAAATCCTATAGTGCCTTAGGACAGGCAGCCGCCTCACTGCTTCCCATGACCGTTCTGCTGGTCTCCTGACCCAGATGCTCATGGACGTGCACGAGGGCGGGACTGACCCGACGCTCTTCAGTGAGCTGCGCGCCGCCACTGACCTTGCTCTCTGAGCGACGAAAGTGGCCGTACGTTTATTTCTTCACTCCACAAGCCATCTCTGAATTGTCAGCTTTACAAACGAGTTCCTCAGTGTTGGTGTGACGGCGATCTACCGGCGAGCGCGCGCTTCCTGCTTATCTGTGCAGTGGTTTGCCAGAGAGTGTGTGTCTCCCCGGGCGCTTCAACACTTGAGTGTTTCTCTCACAAAAGAGCTTGCATGTGGCACGTCTTTTTAAAGACGGCTCGCCCGTGCATTTCTGGTTGCAGCGGACTAGTATCGGACTCGGTCGAGACTCAGTGAACTCGCAAGAGTGAGAGTCCCCTCTGCCACACCCCGATCTAATGCCCCCCCGAGGGGTCCTACTTCGGCTGGTGGCCAGGGTGATCTGAGGGCTACGGTTTGGCATAGGCGCCGACTATCTGTCCACGCGCCAAACCCCCCTGCATGACGGTGCCCGCTAGCGAACTAATGATTCCACGAGTCTACCCAAAAAAAAAAAAAAAAAATGGGTGGCCCGTGTGTTTTCATTTGAAGCTACAGAGGATGATGCTGTGTCTGTAGCAGCATCACTAGGTGGCCATGCTTTCCTGGGACGATTGATTTTGGGTGAGGCCGCCGACCCGCGTCCACGGCAATCCCCAATATCTTTCCTCCCGGACGTGCATGATGAGATCTCGAAGTCCTGGAAGACCCCTGGTCTTCTCACGACCGCTCGTTGGTCTCATCCACCTTTCCTCCCCTCACGGGCCGCTGCCCATGGGTACACTGGGGTCCCCCCGGTTGAACGCTCTGTTGCGATGCTACTGTGTCCTCAGAGTGCTTCCCGGCGCAATCCTAAGCACCCGTCTGAAGCCTGTAGTTCTTTTCGTCTACACTAATCTGTGCGAAATCCTATAGTGCCTTAGGACAGGCAGCCGCCTCACTGCTTCCCATGACCGTTCTGCTGGTCTCCTGACCCAGATGCTCATGGACGTGCACGAGGGCGGGACTGACCCGACGCTCTTCAGTGAGCTGCGCGCCGCCACTGACCTTGCTCTCTGAGCGACGAAAGTGGCCGTACGCTCTCGGAGTCAGGTGATGTTCACCAGTCTGAGGCTGACCGGTTTGATGTGCAGGATGTCCGGCGGACCCGTCTGCCCGACACCCCCATATCCCAGGTCGGCCTCTTCGGCGGTGCGGTTGAGTGCTACTGCCCAACAGTTCTCAACCGCTCGTGAGCAGACTGACGTTATTCTGTCCGACGGCCCTGCCGTCCGCAACAGATCCCTCAGTCCGCCCACCGCCGAAGGCGCCCTCCCACGGTTCCAACCCCCCCGTTCACCAGAATGGGCTGGCTCTGGAAGACCGTAGGGAAGGTGCCACAGCCCTCTCCAGCCCCGCCCCCCCGCTAAATGCCAGGTTAAGCGGCGCTTTTGAGATGGGCTGCTCAGAGATAAGTCTCAGTTCTTCCAGGAGTTGGTAGCAGGGCCACTCCTTTCCCCGGTGGAGGGCTGGGGAAGAATCCTCACTCAACAAGAACTGACTTCTCGTCTCTGAGCATACAGAGTTCTCGGACGACACAGAGTGCCGCCCACAAGCCACGCTCTCCTCGTCCCCCTCTGTCCCAGAGGCGGTTGACACGGCGGGTCGTCCACGGACCGCCTCAGCCCTGTCCCCCTCTGTCGCCAGACCCCCGACAGAGCACGCCCCCGTGGAACGCTGGTCCTTCCCTGGCCTCCTCTGTCCGGGCGCGGAACCTAACTGTGCCCCCACACCGGGCCGCTATGCCACCCACGTCCGGGCCAGTTACTCCGCTTCGCTGCCCCTCCGGGGGGACGCCTGTGGTAGAGCTTCCCCGTCTGTCCGCCGGGTCGCCTGCACCATCAGGTTCGGCTATGCGATTCAGTTCGCACGGTCTCCTCCCCGCTTCAGGGGAGCCCGCTCCACTTTGGTCGGTGGCTATGCCCCCATCATGAGAGCCGAGATTGCCACCCTGCTGGCGAAGGGTGCAATCGAGACTATCCCTCCAGCCGAGATGAGGTCCGGCTTCTACAGCCCTGACTTCATTGTCCCCAAGAAGACCGGTGGGTTATGACCAGTCCTGGTTTTGCGAATGCTGAATCGCTCCTTACTCAGGATGCCGTTCAAGTTGCTCATTAAGCCAGACGCATTTTCGAATGTGTGCGGCCCCAGGATTGGTTTGCAGCAATCGACCTGAAGGACGCCTACTTTCATGTCTCCTTTCATCCTCGACACAGACCGTTCCTCCGGTTTGCTCTCGAGGGGCGGGCATACCAGTACGCGGTTCTCCCCTTCGGGCTAGCCCTGTCTCCTCGCGTCTTCACGAAGGTCGTCGAGGCAGCCCTTGTTCCCCTTCGGGTTCACGGGGTTCGCATCCTGAACTATCTCGATGACTGGCTGATCCTAGCTCACTCTCGAGACCAGATTTGCGAACACAGGGACCTTGTGCTCTGGCACCTAGCTCGCTTGGGCCTTCAGGTCAACTGGGAAAAGAGCAAACTTTGCCTCGTGCAGAGGATCTCTTTTCTCGGTATGGACATCGACTCGGTCGCCATGTCCGCGCAGCTTACGAGCGAGCGCGCGCAGTCACTGCTAACTTGTCTGAGACAGTTCCAGGACAAGAGTGCGGTTCCACTGAAACTTTTCAGAGGCTCCTGGGGCATATGGCATCTGCAGCCGCGGCAACGCCGCTCGGATTGCTTCATATGAGACCGCTTCAGCTTTGGCTTCGCGACCGAGTCCCGAGGTGGACATGGCTCGCGGCACCTTCGAGTACCAGTTACTCCGGCCTGCCGTCACTACTCAACCCGTGGGCGAACCTCAGTTTCTACGGGCCCAAGTGCCCCTAGAACGAGCTTCCCGGCATGTTGTTGTCTCAACAGATGCCACCACGGGCTGGGGCGCCATGTGCAATGGACATGCTGTCACACTCTCATGTTGAGCAGAAATGCTCCTGAAAAATTCAGTGAGATTTATCACACTCAGGTGTTGAGCAGAAATGCCCCTGAAGGTTCACTGAATTTCTTCACACTTAGGTGTTGAGCAAGCTTGCTCCTGAAGCCCGGTGATACTCGCATGTAATGTTGCAGTATGGCATGTCATTGCCTCGAGTTGCTGGCCGTACGCCTTGCCCTGCACCGCTTTCGAGCGCTGCTCAGGGGTCAACACGTACCAGTCCGATCAGACATTACCGCCACAGTAGCGTACATCAACCATCAAGGTGGTCTACGCTCGCGCCGTATGTCGCAACTCGCTCGCCACCTCCTCTTATGGAGTCAGAAGCATCTGAGGTCCCTTCATGCTATTTACATTCCCGGAGCCCTGAACTGCGCAGCCGACGAGCTGTCGCGGCTTCAGCCCCTCCCTGGCGAATGGCGACTCCATCCCCAGACGGTTCAGCTGATTTGGGACCAGTTCGGCGAAGCACAGATAGATCTGTTAGCCTCCCGCGACTCGACCCACTGCGCCCTGTATTATTCCCTGACCGAGGTCGGCACGGATGCACTGGCGCACAGCTGGCCGCGGGGCCGCAAGTATGCGTTTCCCCCAGTGAGCCTTCTTGCGCATTTCTTGCGCAAGGTCAAGGAGGACGAGGAGCAGGTCCTTCTGGTTGCGCCCTACTGGCCCACCCGGACCTGGTTCTCCGAACTCTTACTCCTCGCGACAGCACCTCCTTGGCCCATACCTCTGAGGAAGAACCTTCTTTCTCAGGGACGGGGTACCCTATGGCACCCTCGTCCCGACCTGTGGAGCCTCCACGTGTGGCCCCTGGACGGGACCAGGTAGGTTTGAGTACCCTACCACCTCCGGTGGTGGCTACCATCACTTCCGCTAGAGCGTCGTCCACGAGACACCTCTATGCGTTGAAGTGGAACCTCTTCGTCAGCTGGTGCTCTTCTCACCGAGAAGACCCCCGGACCCCCGCTGCCCGATCAGCGTCGTGCTTTCCTTCCTTCAAGATGGGTTGGAGCGAAGGCTGTCTCCCTCCACCCTGAAAGTCTATGTTGCCGCTATCGCCGCACACCATGACTTCATAGAAGGTAAGTCTGTGGGAAAGCATGACCTGGTCATCAGGTTCCTGAGAGGAGCCAGGAGTACATCCTCCTCGCCGCCCTCTCGTTCCCTCCTGGGACCTCGCAGTGGTCTTAACTGCCCTGCAGCATGCTCCCTTGAGCCTTTGCAAACAGTGGAGCTCAAGCTCCTGTCAATGAAGACAGTGCTCCTGGTTGCATTGGCCTCTATTAAGAGGGTTGGGGGCCTGCACGCATTCTCCGTTGACGAAGCGTGCCTGGAATTCGGGCCGGCTTACTCTCACGTGATCCTGAGACCCCGGCCTGGATACGTGCCCAAGGTTCCCACCACTCCCTTTCGGGACCAGGTGGTGAACCTGCAAGCGCTGCCCCCGGAGGAGGCAGACCCAGCCTTGGCACTGCTCTGTCCAGTACGTGCTCTCCGCACCTATGTAGACAGGACGCAGTGTTTCAGGACCTCAGACCAGCTCTTTGTCTGTTATGGTGGGAAGCTGAAGGGAAGAGCTCTCTCCAAGCAGAGGTTGTCTCACTGGATAGTGGACACCATTGCTTGGCATACCAGCAGCAAGGTCGACCGTGCCCCCTCGGTGTGACGGCCCACTCCACCCGGAGTGTGGCATCCTCTTGGGCGTTAGCGCATGGCGCCTCGCTAACAGACATCTGCAGAGCTGCAGGCTGGGCGACACCCAACACATTCGCCAGATTCTATAATCTCCGAGTGGAGCCTGTGTCCTCTCGTGTACTCGCTTCAACCAGCCGGTACTAGGACCCGCTCAGGTGTCTTCGCTTGCTCGCCATTCCACTCCACGGACTGGATACGTGCGATATTTTCCTCAGGTGAGCTTCTCCGAAAGCCCTGAGTTCCTCCTGCACTCCTGACGTCGACCCAGTGTCTTTGAACCTGTGCGTCGGCTAGGTGCCTCCCGTGTGCATGGTCCCTCTACGGAGCTACCCCCACATGTGTATTCCCACTGTAAGCCTCTCTGAGCATGTGTCTTCCCTTGGCAAGCCACCTTGCCACTCCCTGGGGTTTAAAACTTTTCCACCTGCGGCTGGATACCCCAGTGTATTCCCCATATGCATCCTTCGGGTCATATGTGTATTCTAAATTCCCCCCCCGTTGGGCTGGGTATATCCTGCATACTCCTCTATATCTTGGGATATGCTCCCCAGTGTACCTTGGTATTCCTGTGTTAAATAGAAGTCCCACTTGTCCAGTATGACAGGGATCTCAGATTTACGCAGGGCACTGGAAGACAGCTGTGAAGGTGGCGTGATTAGACTGGTAACCCCATTCGTCGTCATCCGACGGAACTCGGAGTGACGAACGAAAGGGAACGTCTCGGTTACGTATGTAACCCTCGTTCCCCTGAGTTCCGTCTTCTTGCCACTTCCGCTGTATACCGCGGGGATCGCCTGAGCTCAGTCTTGGCTCCTCAGCGAAGAAACATATCTGCTAGATGCAGGACTTCCTCCTTATATACCCACGAGGTGGGGCGGAGTTACGTCATGCAAATTCCGCAGACCCATGGCATTTGCTTGCCATTGGCTCGTTTTGTATACTCGAAGTTGATAGGCTTTCAATGCGAAACCCCATTCGTCGTCATCCGACGGAACGTCTCCGTTCCCTCACTCAGGGAACGAGGGTTACATACGTAACCGAGACGTTTGTCAGTGCGTGTTGTGGTGATAGGAATTGTTTTTCTGCGCATTTCCGCACTAACTCAAACGTGCGTACACCACCTCCTGAGCTGGCGTGGGATTTGAGCGTGCCGTACGCCAACGTCCATATTGATAAATCTCAAAGTCACCGTGGTTTTGGGTGTACGCCAGGTGTACGCTCGAAATTTGGTGTACGCACTTTTGATAAATGAGGGCCATTGTGAGGAAATATAAATATATAGCCTTTCTATCAGTAAAAGTATGAAAATCACACTTAATACTATCCCAGACCAGTGTAGGTTTTCGAACAGTACATGGGTAAATTTGACTTACTGTAACGTTAGTTGGTGAATTGACCCTTTGCGTGGAGCTTGATTGACAGGTGTTCTGACCAATCATACTTCGCCATCCGCCATTTTGTCGGATCAAGCTTAGTAGATTAACATGGGAGGATTTGAACTTGAAAAACTGAATATACTGGCGCCTTTCCGCGGTTAAAACAACATTCCTTCTTATGTTAATTCATGTTTATTTGATGCTATAAATGAACTAGAAGGAAGAGATGATCGGATCACGAGCAGCTTTAACTGATGCTCTACAGCAACCTGTCACGGCACATTAAAGAGCCACAAAACGGTATTTATGGTTTAAATTTCTTTCAAAAAATGACCATATTTGAAAGGCGAGACTTGTTTAACATGCTTAATATCAAAAGTAACCGAAAAGTAACCTGGTCTGTCCTGTCTGTCTGCGTGTTGTCAGTCTCCTCTCAGCTCCGCGATGTATTTTTCACTGTGTGAGAACATGGTGAGAGCGTGAGAGCGGCGTAGCTTGTCGGAACATAGCGACAGTAACTAAGGAGGGCGGGTCTTTGCGAAGGGTCAATTGGTCTTTCTGTTGGGTGTTCTCCCCCGAACATCTTATTCCAATGCTTGATCTAAAAAAAAAAAAAAAAAAAAAAAATTAAACAAATATCTTTTCAATATCATTATCAGTGTTTGAAGAGGTTATGTAAACATACTTCTAACGAATAAATGACGGGTTTATCACTTTACTCATTCCCACACTTTTTTACCTCTCATGTTAACTTACCAACTACAAAACGCAGCAATGTCAGGCTACTAACACATTGAAATACGTGCTAATATCGCTACGTTATTAGTGAAGCAGTACAAAAACACACACACAGCAGAGAGAACTTAAATCTTATGAGGTTGCAGTAGTGCTAAGCCTATGACAGTTAAATTATCCGTGTCCCTAAACGTTAGACTGTTATGGACTGAAAAATGTTTTCTTACCTGATATCCCCAACAGACCACGTACTTCCTCTGTTCATCTTCCAGCTGTTGTTCTTCATTGACATATCAACTAAAATTCGCTCAAAATTTACGCATTCAACAGGCCGATATAAAATAATCCAGGTCTGACCGAGTAATCAACGCAAAGCAAACAGCAGCTGCTCACCGACCGAGAGTAACGGACGTATTTTCAAATTTAAAATAGGCGCTTAGAGCCGCGCACATTCTCATTGGACAGTTACCTGGAAGACAGACAGATTAACCAATCATGCTCAAAGTAAAACGGCGAAACAACCAATAAGCAATAGTTTGCGCGAGTTAACATAGCTGTGTATTAAGTTTTATTTGCAGTCTGTATTATTATTTAATTAACCCTCTGAGGTCGGCCGTCACGGGGGCGTGATGAGCTCACTTTTTTCCTTATCAGTGCAAAAGAGACTCAAATTACTCTGTTGATTTTTATCTTACATTTAAGTGTTGTACATCATTAGATCCTGTTTAGTTTCTATTTTTTTTAGGGTACTCACAATAAAAACAAAGTGTTGTGCTTTTCGTCAAATAAAGAATAATAAACATGATGCGCGTTTTACCTTCTCTCCGTCAGTGAAGTCCATTCTGAAACGCGTCCGAAAAAATAACTGTAACTCTGTTAATACTTGTCACAGAGATACGAGAGATGTCTCTTTATGAAGCTGAGATTCTCTTCTTTTAAATGAAGTAAGCTACTAAAAAAAAATTATATTTCCAGTTTATGTAATCCGTTTGAAACCAAGGAGAGTTACAGTTGTTTCGTTCTCCCCTCATTATCATTAATCAGCTCAGATCGCCACGCCCCCAGCGCTTTTCACATGGTAAAATAGTGATCTATGCATCGCACACGCGGCACGCCCCGCGATTAAGCCACAAAAACATGAAGCTTCTTCATCAGATCATTCACTGTTAGTTCATCGCGTTTGGAGGATGGCAGCAGCACGCTACTCCGACAGAGAGGCCCTTCAGATGATTCTGGACAGTGATGACGAATTCACATTTTCTTCAGAGGAAGATTGCAATTCGGACGACGAAAAGGCTGCATTTTCAAGAACGAATTGATCCAACCGAGGATAGAAGTTCGGAGTAAGTTTTTTAGTGTTATAATTCGTTTTCTTATCATATAGAGCTCAAATGAATTTTATATTTTGCCTAGTTTTGGCTAGCTTTTGACATAGGAAATACCTCACAATATCCCTAACATTGTATGCTCGTGTAAACTTTTTAAATGTGATATTCTCTGAACATATTTGTATATAGCATACATATTTTTCACTCAGTTTTGATTAGTTTATGACACTGATTATCATGCTAAATAGCCTACTGCCTTATGTGTAGTGCATTTTGTTCGAGAATAACTTCTAGGTTATGTGATTGAGATAAATATATTTCAGACTCCGGTAAAATACGTGATACTGTCTAAATACAATATATTTTATATATAAATGTTCCATGACTTATCATGCTAAAATAGCCTACTGCCTTAGCCTATGTGTAATGCATTTTTTGGGGAATAACTGCTAGGTTATATGTGATATTTCAGACTCTGGTAAAAACGTGATAGATTCTGTCTAAATACAATATGTTATATATAAATGTTCAGTTTTGTTTAGCCTATGACACTTTATCATGCGTAAATACTTGTTTGTGAATACAGGTGTAATGTTTGAAATGTAAGTTAGTGATGTGTAGTTCGTTCGCGAACAATCCGTTCATTGTGTAGCCTATCCCTAAATGCGTGCTGTCTATATGGGCCATAGATACTCGCAAATGTTCAGTTTTAGTTAGCCTATGACACTAATTATCATGCTTACTGCCTTATGCACTGTGAATACAGGTGTAAATGTTTGAAATGTAGCGATGTGTCGATCGCGAACGATCCGTTCATTGAGTGTAGGCTACATAATAAATGCGTGCGTTCTATATGGGCCATCAACAGATACTCTGTTGTATACATAATGTATGCTTACAGTTATTTTGTTTTGTTTTTAGGAATGTGGCATCATGCTCTCCTTCTCCTGCACCTCGCAGAGGGACACGCAGGTCTCGTTCAGTTCTCAGTGCGATCGAGAATAATACTGAGTAAGTGCATAGACGTAATATCGTTTACATCGTCATAATGTAAAAGTTCCTATTATTGTGTGAAATTAATCCATGGTAATTAGTGATTGATAAGCGTAATAATAATACAGTTTCTTTGATTGTGTTATCAGCATGCATTCTATATGGGCCATCAACAGATGTTGTTGTTGTTGTTGATACTTTATTGATCCTTTGCAGGAAATTATATTGTCACGGCAGCTTTAACACTCAATAACAAAACATAATACAAAAAAAACAATAATACCTATATAGAATATTCAGTAACAGATGCATATTCAGTACAGAATATTCAATAACTCTGTTGTATACATAATGTATGCTAACAGTTATTTTGTTTTGTTTTTTAGGAAATTGGCTGCATCACGTTCTCCTTCTCCAGCACCTTGCAGAGGGACACGCAGGTGTCGTTCAGTTCTCAGTGCGATCGAGAATAATACTGAGTAAGTGCATAGACGTAATATTTTACAGATGAAATGTAGCCTAATTGTGTTTACATCGTCATAATGTAAAAGTTCCCATTCTTGTGTGAAATTACAAATATGTCTTTTTTAAATCCATGGTAATTAGTGATTGATAATGATAATAATACAGTTTCTTTGATTGTCTTATCAGCATGCTCACACTTTTTCTTTCTTCTTTTTTTATAACAGATGTGACAATGTCCAAGCACCAGTTCCGAAGAGAGCCAAGGCAAACAAGCAGACGAGCAACATGCAGTCCACGCTGTCATGGAAAACAGAGACCGATGTTGACATGGTTCCACAGACACTGCGATTTCTTCCTGCACGGGAAACTGGACCGCAACTGAGCTCTGTAGACTCGCATTCGCCCATGAGTCTATTCAAACAGTTTTTTAAACCTGCGGTAGTTTTTTTTTTGTATTCTTTGAATAAAAATATTTTTTTTATAAAAAAAACAAGTTTGGTATTTTTATGTTTGTTTTTTTTTGAAAGGATGTGTTAAGTGATAGTAATGACTTTAAGTCTTTACATTCTTAGGAAAGAACGTAAATTCTATTTTGAATAAATGCTGTTCTTTTTAACTTTTTGTTCACCAGTGAATCATTCTTTGTTCAGGCTGCCTCAAAGCACCTTGATGGCCCATTAGCCATTGGGGGAGTGTCTTTAGTCTTCCCAGGTGTAAATCACATTAATATTCATGGGCATTAACACTCCCACGCATACAGCACTGCTGACCCAAAAACTGATGTAAGAAATTCAAATCGTTATATTGATGTTTCTGAAAGAGTGGTCAGAATGATTTTCACTTCATTTTGAAGTAAAAATTCTAGCCTACAAGAATAGTAACTCAAAAGTATTGTGGACAACTATTCATTATGTGTTAAATGGCCTTATTGCAGTGACATTTTTTTTTCCAAAACGTACTAACCCGCATATTATTTTTTTTCTATAAAATGCAAACAAGTACATCAATTTTGCTCACATATTATTGTAGCAGAGTTTGTGCTGAATACAGCAAATTTATATGTTGGCAAATGGTATGTTTTAAGTAGCTGAAATAAGCACAAATGTCAGGGCATACCAAAACACCGAAAGAGCCCCAAAACAGCTCAGACCTCAGAGGGTTAATTGGTCAAATGACATGATGACAGTGTATGAATATGTAATAATGCAATGTAAACTGTTAGGCAAGCGGACAAAATTGTAAATTCACACGAAGGTTTCTGCTGCACTGCTCTCTTGAGGGTGAAACTATTATTGTTAATAATGATAATAATTATATTTTAACATATACATTGAAGAACTGTTATGATCAAAAAATCATAATCTTGATGTTTATGACGTATCCCCCTCCCAAAGTCAAACAATATCATTGTTCGAGATCAGTGGCGGCGTTTCACAAAAACCTAGAGTATGGCATTCCCTCTGGCATAACGTTAAATTACCGACATTACCGAACGATATACCTCACATTAACAAAATGCACAAAGCACTGTTAAGTTAACTTGTAAGTTGACGCGTTGTGTCAGGAGGGAAAGAAAATAGGGATAGCTCACAGCTTATTAGGCCAGACAGAATCGCGGAGGCGATTTGCATCACAACAACTTGAGTTTTATTCACCAATCAAATTCGGGGCAACTATCTGTACCATGCTCCGTCCACATCGTTATCAAACAAACAAAACCAGATGCAGTCAAATGAACGTGAATACACTGAATATCTACAGTGGCGTAGGGCGAGGGCGTGAGGTGCTTGAAAGCAGCTTTTGACGCGTTCGACACGAGTTCGAATCCACCTTTTGCCGAACTCTCTCTTCTCCCTTTTCCCAACACCGAAACCGTGATATGGCTTTGTGCCTTTATAAAACAGCACAAGACTGCAATTAAGTAGCCTATATAGCCATTCTGTTTGTGCTGCGTGATTTAAAGAAAAGTGCACACTTTGCTCACGCAATCAGCATGGTGATCTTTAAGACTTGTTTATATGAAATGAATATTTTATAAATAAACAAGCCCAGATTTTACAGTGGGAAACCGTGTTTAATTACTCCAGCATCATTTAATGTAAACTGCATTTATGACAAACAAAGAACTACACAGATAGAAAGATACTATAGGCCTACACGGTCTATCAATAAATGCATGCACGTTTTCATCTGCTTTTGTTCTGACGCTGACGCTGCGGAGAAGCCGGTTGAGATGAGCTTTTTTTTAAATGACTTTTAAAGGTGACGACTGACTGAGCGATCACGAAACGCACATTTTTGGGGGGGCTGGGGTGAAAATTTAGGGGGTTTAAAAAGCCCTTCTAAAATCTTTAACGATCATTATCATCATCAGCTGATGTTTTATCTGAACTCTGACTGCTAGGGTATGGCAATGGCCATACTCTGCCATACGCAAACGCCGCCCCTGTTCGAGATTGCCTCTGCTGTATGATTTGTCCAATGATTGTACAACATTCAATTATTTGAATCTGCACGCACTTTCTTGATATCTAAAGCACAGAGACTACAAAAATAGGATGTTTGTTTACACGTTGTGTAATGTTTCAACCATTTTAATGTCTTCAATTCCTTCACCCCCAGTTTACCAAAGCTCATATGCTACAAGAGCCTTGGTTGATCTGTTGAGCCCCAGAATAAATTACTAGTCTTTCACATCAACAGGCAGACAGGCATTAGAGGTTAGTGTCCAGCATTCTTGAGCCTGGTTGTCTTGCGGAAAAACTGTCCCGAAGCATGATGATCTGAGACTTGAGGAACTTGCCAGACAGCAGCAGCTGACACAGTCCACGGGGTGGGGTCTGAAAATGTTGCCACTCAATTTTTTCTCTGCCAATTATTAAATTGTTACAGAACACTTCAGAATTGTAAACACTGAGTCAGTGGTACCTGACAGTAGAAACATATATGATGCATAAACAATCACTGACTATTCTTGATTTAAGAATTTTATATTATACTTAAGCTGTGCAATTATTTCCTGTACAATAAACTGTATATTTAGTTACACTGCAACAATACCTCCTGCTGTATTCATCCATCTTTCAATATTTTTAGATCTGTTTCTGTAGTATAACACACAGAACAGTAATTATCATGTTCATTTTATATTTACAGCATATCTGCATGAAAGGTAACCTACATAGCAGTTGTTATATTTTTATTTTATATATATTTTTTTATCTATCACTCTTGTATCTGCACTTGTTGAATCTTAAGCTGATGTGGCCAGCAAAGTTTATCTTTGCTTCTGAAAAACAATATTTCTTAATATAAGAAAAAAATATCTACATTGGTGGCAGGGGACTTGGAAGTTTTACATTTACCCTGTATTTGATAGGTGTGAGGGGCTAACCTAACCCTAACCCTATACATTAATGGTAAAGTAATGTAGATATATTGGATAGTTGCTTTAATTTACTATAAAACAATGTTTATATAAAGTGAACTCCTTGAATTAAAAGTATGTAGATATATTGGATAGTTGCGTTTAATTACTATAAAAGTAAGTTTATTCAAAGTAAACCTGTACATTAATGGTGAAAGTACGTAAATATATTGGATAATTGCTTGTAATTACCATAAAAGTATGTTTATTCAAAGTAAACCCCATACATTAATGGGAAAAGTACGTAGATGTATTGGATAAATGCTTGTAATTACTGTCAAATATTGTTTATATAAAGTAATGACTATAAAAAAAATATGGCTTTGCAAGCTATTATAATGTGGTCTTATTTTTTCTACAGTTCAAAAACAAAATTTAACAGGAATTTAATATTAATAGATTTGATAATCCCATAAAATAAAAGCCTAAAGCTTTTAAAATACGGTATTTTAAGTAATGTTGTATTTTTTTTTTGTTTTACATCTAAAAATCTGTACTTTGACGGGGAGTTCTTGTGGATGTAATTGATAATGCTATGAATTTACCAAAAGAATACTGTGTAAAAACAGAATACTTCATTTAATTGTATAGTTTTAAGGTATTTCTGCAATAATTTCCAGTTTATTTGCAGATTTATTAATTTGTTTAACGTTCTACAGACATTTTTTAATGAGATTTTCTTTTCATTCTACAGCAGTGGAACTGTAGCCTCGTGAGACCATCCTGATCTCGCGAGCTTTCAAGGTTTCACTCGCAGATCAGTCTGGATACTTTCCGTTAAAGAAAATTTGGGAGCAGTTCACCAAACGAACGTCCAATCAGCGTTGGCTTTGAGGGGGGGTTGAGGTGTGACGCAACGAGAAGCGCGACAGCTTCGTTGATCTGATTGGTTGATTTGGCCCGTCTATCACCAACATAGGCCAATCAGCTAACCAGTATTTTCGCCCCTTACCAAAACTACTTCAACGGAAGGTTTCCAGATGGATATGCGGAGCAAATCCATCTGGCGGAGTCAGGTTAGTGGAACTGTAAAAATACAGAAAATGTTTACAGTAAATATCTGTATTTAAAAAAACAGAATTATTCCGTAGAATAATTTAAGGTTTTTTACTGTAATTTGACGGTAAGTTTTTGGCAACTTTGCTGCCAGACTTTTTACCGTTTTTTTACGATTGTTTTTTTTACATGTATTTACCTTAAATTTAAGGTTTCACAGTAAAAAAAAACATAGTTGTCTTAATTTTAAATATGTGAATTTTTTTGTCTTTTTACATAGAATTTAATGTAAATTAACATTCAAGCCAATTAAAAAAAAAGAATAATCCTGTAAAAAACTATCATTTCTCTTTATATGAATTTACAGATTTTTACTTGTATTTTATGGTTAATGTTTTTAATACAAGTTTTTTTCTGTATTTTAATGACATTTACACGTAATGTTAAAAAAACAGAAAATATCTGTAAAATAATACAGTATATTTCTGTGAAAAAACTTTTTTTTTTTACAGTGCACAACTAAATAAATTGAAATACTTCCAGAAAATTAAGTCTGAGTATAAATTGGCTACATACCTGTCTGATATCAGTAACAATGGTCAGAGAAAGCTCCTGACAAGGTATCGCATTAGTGACCACAGTCTGTGTGTGGAGACGGGCCAACACAAGCAGAGCTGGAGAGAGAGAGAGAGAGAGTGTGTGTGTGTGTGTGTGTGTTGAGAGAGAGAGAGAGAGCTCAGACTGTGTTCACACTGCACTGATGGAGAGAGAGAGGAGAGAGAGAGAGAGAGAGAGAGAGAGAGAGAGAGAGAGAGAGAGAGAGAGAGAGAGAGAGAGCTCAGACTGTGTTCACACTGCACTGATGGAGAGAGAGAGAGAGAGAGAGAGAGAGAGAGAGAGAGAGAGAGGAGAGAGAGAGAGAGAGAGAGAGAGAGAGCTCAGACTGTGTTCACACTGCCCTGATGGGGCCGTAGAGGATGAGCTGCACTTCCTCACCGAGTGCAGCAAGTATAAACACATCAGAGACGCTTATTTCACACAAATAGCACAGATTTTACCGCAATTCCAACAAGCGAGCCCCACAAACAAACTGTGTTATATTTTGGGAGAAAAAGAAGAGTGTGTCCTCCTGCCATCACATGAGGGAGAAGGGCTGAACCCTCTTTTCACCTACACTGCTCTCTGTACCTTTTTTTTGTTTGTTATCATAAACATTATTATTATTATTATTTTGTTTATTGTGATATATTTATGTATAAAATTGAAATGTTTATATTATATTTGTTATTGTACACTTTAATTTATCTACATTCATGTTTGTTTATGTCTATTGCTTTGGCAATATTGTGCTTTTCTACACATTCATGCCAATAAAGCTCATTTGAATTGAATTGAATTTAATTGAATTGAATTGAGAGAGAGACAACAGCAAGTGATGAGAGAGAGAGAGAGACAACAGCAAGTGATGAGAGAGAGACAACAGCAAGTGATGAGAGAGAGAGAGAGAGAGACAACAGCAAGTGATGAGAGAGAGAGAGACAACAGCAAGTGATGAGAGAGAGAGACAACAGCAAGTGATGAGAGAGAGAGAGAGACAACAGCAAGTGATGGGAGAGAGAGACAACAACAAGTGATGAGAGAGAGAGACAACAGCAAGTGATGAGAGAGAGAGACAACAGCAAGTGATGAGAGAGAGAGACAACAGCAAGTGATGAGAGAGAGAGACAACAGCAAGTGATGAGAGAGAGAGAGACAACAGCAAGTGATGAGAGAGAGAGACAACAGCAAGTGATGAGAGAGAGAGACAACAGCAAGTGATGAGAGAGAGAGAGAGACAACAGCAAGTGATGAGAGAGAGACAACAGCAAGTGATGAGAGAGAGAGAGACAACAGCAAGTGATGGGAGAGAGAGACAACAGCAAGTGATGAGAGAGAGACAACAGCAAGTGATGAGAGGGAGACAACAGCAAAGTGATGAAGAGGAGAGAGACAACAGCAAGTGTGATGAGGAGAGAGACAACAGCAAGTGTGAGAGAGAGAGAGACAACAGCAAGTGATGAGAGAGAGAGAGACAACAGCAAGTGATGAGAGAGAGAGAGACAACAGCAAGTGATGAGAGAGAGACAACAGCAAGTGATGAGGAGAGAGACAACAGCAAGTGATGAGAGAGAGAGACAACAGCAAGTGATGAGAGAGAGAGACAACAGCAAGTGATGAGAGAGAGAGACAACAGCAAGTGATGAGAGAGAGAAGACAACAGCAAGTGATGAGGAGAGAGACAACAGCAAGTGATGAGGAGAGAGAGAGACAACAACAAGTGATGGGAGAGAAGACAACAACAAGTGATGAGAGAGAGACAACAGCAAGTGATGAGAGAGAGAGACAACAGCAAGTGATGAGAGAGAGAGACAACAGCAAGTGATGAGAGAGAGAGAGACAACAGCAAGTGATGAGAGAGAGAGACAACAGCAAGTGATGAGAGAGAGAGACAACAGCAAGTGATGAGAGAGAGAGACAACAGCAAGTGATGAGAGAGAGAGAGACAACAGCAAGTGATGAGAGAGAGACAACAGCAAGTGATGAGAGAGAGAGAGGACAACAGCAAGTGATGGGAGAGAGAGACAACAACAAGTGATGAGAGAGAGAGACAACAGCAAGTGATGAGAGAGAGAGACAACAGCAAGTGATGAGAGAGAGAGGACAACAGCAATGAGAAGAAAACGAAGGTGTAAATAGAGTAATATAACAAATATAGAAGGACACACCAGATAGACAAGAATAGTGCATGTTGACTGTGTGTTTGTGTGTGTGTGCGCGCGCGCGCGCGCGTGTGTGTGTGTGTGTGTGTGTGTGTGTGTGTGTGTGTGTGTGTGTGTGTTGCTATTGTGTTTTGGGTGGTTGCTATGTGGTAGATAGGGTATTCTTGTTGGTTTTTAGGGCTTTGCTAGGTGGTTGCTAGGGTGATTTGAGTGGTTGCTAGGGCATTGCCAGGTGGTTTACTAGGGTATTATCGGTGGTTGCTAGGGTGTTCTGGTTTGTTTCTAGTGCAATTCTAGGTGGTTGCTATGGTGTTCTCAATGGTTATTAGGTTGTTGCTAGACAGTTGCTAGTTGTAACAGATGGTTTGGAGTTTTTATAGTTTTTAGCAAAACATTTTTTTAACATATTTTATACCATGGTCTGGGTGAATACTCGATTCTGATTGGCTGCAGGGTGTCCGTTAAAAAAAGACAAAAGTGATAGAGGACACCTAGTAAAGTAGTTCTGGTGAAACTGCCTGTTTACCGTTCGAAATTAATAAATAAATGCGCTGCCTACAACAGCTGTGTGAGTAACCATAGCAACAGGCAGTCAAAGTATCCGTTAACAATTTGCTCTATCAAAACAAACATCTAACGTTAGTTAGATATTACATAGCCTACTAATACAACAATGAGCGACTTCGTTATTTCATCTTCAGTCTCTCACGGACTGACGGAGCCCAGTAAGCCCGCAGACTGCTCTCGCATCGATGGCCTGTCACTGACATTATTTGACGGCTCTCCAGTCCAGCATCGGAGAGTCGACCTACAGCGGTGCTTCGGAGGCTGTGGTTAGTGTAGACTAGTGTAACACATAGTGTTTTATGTCTAATAAAAAAATAACTATGCCTACCTTTGTGTTTCATGAAAAGAAAAATGCATTTTTGAACCTGAAGGGTTCATGCTGAGCGGACTATAAATATCTCAAGTTGCTAAATAAATCGTCAGGCAAGTTATTATTTGAAAAAACTAGATTTAGCCTAATTAAAAAATAAACTAATATTTTAAAAATGTTTTATTTGGCAAGTGACCATGGTATAAGCGGGTTAATGCCCTCCGAGGTGTCCGTTGTCAGGTTTTAATGGACTTCGGCGGAGGCTCCGCTGCGTGTCGGCCGGTTTACACCTTGCCGTCGTCCATTAAAACCTGACAACGGACACCTCGAAGGGCATTAACCCTTACTTATCACATAGCTAGGCGATGCTTATTTAGTATGTTGTTAGCTTTATGCTTACACATTTGAGTTGTTTTAATCATGTTTTAATAATTATTGTTTTAGCATTTTATATATTAAAATACTGTTGCCAGTAACTTACTGTTAATTTTACAGTTATTTACTGCAATCTACAGTATGTAGATGTATATGTCGAGTTAACTAATTACACTTGCAGAGACCGACTGTCTTAAATTGACCAACTGTCATTTAAATGTATTAACTAAAATTTATAATGCATCAATAACATGAGCAAAGTATTACTATGAACTTATTTCATTTGAAACCACAAAAAAACTTTTGTAAATAAAGAGATTTCCACTGGACCAGCAACTACACAGTCACTGTCTTTTAAAGGTGCTCCAAGCGATGTCGGGTGACGTCACTTCTTGTTGACGTTTAAAGGGATACTCCACCGGTTTTTCATATTAAACTATGTTATTCCCTTAACTAAGACGAGTTGATACATACCTCTCTCGTCTCAGTGCGTGCACTATATCTCTCTGTATTGCCGCAAAACAATGTTAGCACTTAGCTAGCACAGTGCATTAAATATGGGCCAAAAAGAGAAGCGACCAAACACTTCCTCGTTTTCCCTATTTAAACACAGTTACTCGAGTAGTGTAACTCGACCTAGGCTGGTGACACAAAATAAAACGTTGCGCTTTTCTAAGCGTTTAAAATTGATGTAAATAACAGGGGGCAATATAGTCATCAATTTTAAACGCTTAGAAAATCACAACGTTTTATTTTGTGTCACCAGCCTAGGTCGAGTTACACTACTCGAGTAACTGTGTTTAAATAGGGAAAACGAGGAAGTGTTTGGTCGCTTCTCTTTTTGGCCCATATTTAATGCACTGTGCTAGCTAAGTGCTAACATTGTTTTGCGGCAATACAGAGAGATATAGTGCACGCACTGAGACGAGAGAGGTGTGTATCAACTCGTCTTAGTTAAGGGAATAACATAGTTTAATATTAAAAACTAGTGGAGTATCCCTTTAAAGTATTGTCAAACAAAACGGAGGCTAGCTAGACCCTCCCTCCTCCTCATCCGCGCACTAACCCCCCAAACCCTTCTTGTCGGTAATTGGCTGGAACAGTTTGCTATGTTTCGTGGTGCGGGTAAGCCCAGTTTGTTTTTGTAGCCGTTTGTGGAGCCTGGGGTTTCTGCGTCTTTTTACAGTGTGTTCAGGGAACAGACAGCTAGCGGATAGTGAGGAGATGTTTGCTGTATGTGACAAAAAATGTTTTGGCCTAAAAAATGTGTGACATCGCTTAGAGCACCATTAAATAAAGTAACATGTAGTGTATCATTAAGGTTTCTAGATCTTCTCCTGGACTGAAGCACAGGCTCTACTCTTCAGCACAATGGTGACCCAAAAAACAAGATTTTACAGTAAACTACTGGCAACAGTGTTGCCACTATAAACCTGTAAGGCGTCCTTGGGTGTCTTGAAAGGCGCCCTGAAATAAAATGTATTATTATTATTATTATTATTAATAAACACAGAAATGTCAGTCCTCTGAAAAGTATAATCATGCATATGTTTATAGTTATATATACTAAATATATTAGTTTCATCTTTTAATTTTAATTACTGAAATACATGAAGTTTTCCACGATATTCTAATTCACAGTCCATTCACAGTCTTCAAAAGATTGTGTCATACATAGCAACGGGGTCAGCCCCGCCTCCTCACTAAGATAAAAGTTTTTGTCTTTTCCTTGCTCAGAGTTGCTCTCAGATCGATCCCGAATCGCTCTTAAGCTAAGACTCCTACGTAAAAGTTTTTAAGCTAAATTAAGAGTTTTCTGAGAGGATTCTTAGAATCTTTATGAATACGGGCCCTGTTTTATAACTTACAGTTTATTGCTGTTAAAATACATTTTGTGGGTGTGTCTTTTTATCTTTCACTGTTAACCCTTTCAACCCCACAGGAAAAACCACACTACAAAGAGTAAAAAGTAACATTGACAGTGTTGCAGTGAGATAATTAAGGGAATATGTAAGTGATTGTTGAGCATTAGTGATGAACACCTGCTGTTAACAAGCAGAATCACTGAAGGAAAGAGGAACACAAGAACAGAAAATAGAGAAACACAAGAACTACACCTGACTTCCAGCCATTTATACAGTATTACATTTATTATTAACCAGTATGGCTTTATTTCTGTCATACATCTACAGAAGTTGTTTTTGAGATGTTTAATTGAAAATGTTTGGTTTGACGTTACCATTATAGAGATCAGTGCTTGCTTTAGTTGGGATGCTGATGCTGTTACATGAATTATTATTTTGCTGCTTGAGGTGTGTTTTTGTAAGTCACACTTGTGTACACATAGTTTATGAATGATGACAAAATCACCATGTTGCCTGTTCATTCACTAATCCTCAATCAAAAGTGTTACATTAACACCACTGTGAAACAACAGAAATAAATTACAATGACTCTTTTTTTTAACACAACATATATAAAGCAAAAAAAAAAAAAACAGCTGCACTCACTGTGTTTTAGAAACACACAGATATCACAATTTAGCACATGAATGGTGGCAATATTTTTTTTTTAATTCATGCATGCTGGGAGTTTTATACTATCCTGGAACCCAGCATGCATTGTGACATAAAGTTTTAATTGTCACCATTGTTGAGATTCATATGATGATTGTTGATGTATGTTTGTGTCTGAAGTCAAGCAGGAGTGAAAACATTTTTAATGCAATATATGGTTACAATATTTTTCAGAAGACCTGATTACAGAATTATTGATTTCATGTTGTAGATTCACAGATAAATGTCAAATATGAAATACCACAAATGCAAAGAGTATATACAACAAAGATCTGGCAATCAGACATGTCCAGGATGATTGTGACATCACAAAAGCCAAAAAACACCTGATCAATTTTCTCTTGACTATTTCTTGCAATAATAGATGTGTTTTATAAACCCACAGTTACAGCAGTCAGAGAGAAACAAATGTTATAAAGTCAAGGGTCAAGAGACCAACTAAAGCAAATACTGATCTCCATTATGGTGACAACAAACTTTATTAATAACTAAATCTCTGTTAATTCTCAACAATAACTTTTGTACATGTATGACAGAAATAATCGTAAACTGGTTTGTAAACTGGTTTCACACTCAGTGTTGCTGGAAGTCAGTTGTAGTTTTTGTGTTTCTCTTTTTCAGCTCTTGCTTCTCTGTCCTTCAGTGATTCTGCTTATCAGGTGTTCATCAGTGTCTCAATTCACTCACTTCTTTTCAGTCAAGTGGACTATATTAGTGAACTAATGTAGGGAATAGTGAGCAAGGGTTTAGGGTGTGATTAGGAACACAGACTCTGGGTGTCTACTTTGAGCGCTGTTAATCACAGTATATTCCTGTAGGCTACTTTCTCGAAAATGCAAATATAACCCAGAATGCATTGTTTTCTACGGTATATTACTGTTATAATGGAAAATGGTATGATACTTTCACTTTTTTTACAGCAAGGGTTAACAGTGTACTCACTGCTAGCATGTGTTGTCAGTTCTGCTTGTTAGCATGAGTCAAAGAGCCTGAGCTCATCTCTATCCACCTTATTCTTAACGCAAGAGCGGGCGCCGCCATTTTTTAACTATAATGTGTTACATTTCCGGTAAGCCACTTCCACTAATCGTAGTTGTATTGTGAACCCGTAGTTTTGCGTGGACTGTGTAGTTTTGACTGGCTAGCTATCTTTTAATATGGACTACAGACAGACTGTTGTCCTCTGCGCAGTTAGTGTGTTCATAATAGCTGGATCAAGCGTAACAAACACCTGCAAGATATTAGTTTTGACCATAATCCACGCAGCAGAACTGAATGTGGATGTGGATCTATGATCTGCACGCTTGTCGGCTTTAGTTAAAAGCATTATTGTAATGTGCGAACACACTGGCAATGGCAGTTGCTTGTTATTTTTACGTTTTAGTCAGCGTATCAGTACCATTTCGGCAATGAGAACATTTCTGAGCCAAATAAAGATAAAGATGTGTTCTGGTGACTGGCGTGTTTATTGAACCAATCAGATCAGAGTAAATCAGAGAGAGAATATAGGGCGGTTTTTGTCACTTTGAGTGATTTATGACCCTTGATTGACCACGCCCCTTTTTCCCACGCTTAGCCCTGCCCCTTTTTCCCCACACTTAGATCCGCCCCCTTTTCCCACGCTTAGTCCCGCCCCCTCCCACCCACTTCCGGAGAGGTCATGTGACCATGGGAATTCCCACGGTACGGAACCCCTCCCATCCGAACCGGCACCGAAACCCATCCCATCGGACCCGGTCCGGACGGAACACCTGCTGTACACCTGTTACGGGTATCTGACTTGATCAATGTAAAAATGTTCAAAATGATGGAAAAACATTCAAAACAATACATTTTCAATCCTTTTAAGAAGGATGGCAGAAAACAGAGATAGGTTTAGTGTTTTTTATATTAACATGTAGTGATTTAAAACCATTAAATCCATTTATATCATTAAAACACAGTAATGTTCCATTTTACATAAAACATCTGTTTTAAAAAAGTGTTTTCAATCACAATAATAACTAAAACAGCGTGTATTAAAATTATATCAAGTAAATAGTTATGTTTTCTTAAAACATCTAACATCGCTTGTATTAAAATTACATCAAACAAATAGATCTAATATGTCTTCAGTGTTCACACACACTTGTAAGTTGTTTAAACTGCATTTCTTAAAGTTATCAAAGTGTTTTAGTTCTTAAAACATCTAACATCGGTTGTATTAAAACTATTTCTATCATACATTTACAACTATTTTCTATCATACATTTAAAAAAGTTGTGTTTTTCACAATAACACAGTGTTTAAAACTATTAAAATAACTTATATCATTAAGATACTATTGTCTTTAGTGTTCATACACGGTGCTAATATTAAAATTATATCAAGTAAATAGTTGTTTTCTTAAAACGTCTAAAACCACGTGTATTAAAATTATATTATGCAAATACATCTAAAACAATAGTTCTATTTTTATCATACATTTAAAAAAAGGTGTACTTTTCACATAACACTCAGTGATTAAAAACCATTAAGTCATTTTTATATCATTAAAACACAGTGTAGACCTTTACCTTTACACATTATTTAGTAAAATGTTCCATTTTACATAAACCATATGTTTTAAAAAAGTGTTTGCAATCACAATAATAACTAAAACAGCGGGTGTTTAAATTATATCATGTAAATAGTTTTTTACTTAAAACATCTAAAGACGGTTGTATTAAAATTACATCAAACAATAGTTCTATCTACATTTAAAGAAGGTGTGTTTTTCACAATAACGCACGGTGCTTAAAACTATTAAAATAACTTATATCATTAAGATACTATTGTCTTTAGTGTTCATACACATGAAAAAAAGTTTAAAAGTGTTTTCTTAAAGTTATCAAAATGCGTTAGCATTAAAAACATCTAAAACCGTGTGTATTAAAATTATATCATGCAAATATTTATGTTTTCTTAAAACATCTAAAATCGGTTGTATTAAAACTATTTCTATCATACATTTACAACTATTTTTTATCATACATTTAAAAAAGTTGTGTTTTTCACAATAACACACAGTGCTTAAAACTATTAAAACAACTTATATCATTAAGATACTATTGTCTTTAGTGTTCATACACTGTGCTAATATTAAAATTATATCAAGTAAATAGTTGTTTTCTTAAAACGTCTAAAACCATGTGTATTAAAATTATATTATGCAAATACATCTAATTACTATATTTGAAGTTGCACTTTTCACAATTACACATCGTTTAAAAATATTAAAATGCTGTATAAAGTTAAAATACACATATCTTTAATGTTTATTACACATTTGTAAAAGGTTAAAATGCATTTTCTAAAAGTTATCAAAACGCTTTAGCATTAAAACTTCTAAAACAACGTGTAGTGCATTTTTTTCTATCAAACAAATATTAAAGCATATCAAAACTTTATGTTAAAAATCATAATATTAAAAACACATACATGCATACATTTTAAAAAACTGACTTACGTTTTTACAACCTGTTTTGTTATCCTGTTTAAAGATTTAATCCACCAGCAAAGATACATCCAGCACCAGCGGGATTGTCCAAAGGTATTAATCCATCTCAAAAGATATATCCAAAACTTTAGAGATTTTAATTCCAAAAGCTGTGTAAATGTAATTTCCCGGGAGCTCCACGAAACACGTCCGAACACACCAGAGACAATCCCAAGACTGACTACAAACTAACCTGACACAGACTCCACCCCTAGACCCTCCCACACCTAGACCCCACCCACGCCAGGTGTTGATGCGTGAGAAAAAATAACAACAGATTCCCACACTCAGGGTCCTCGTGACCGTTCAGCTCATAAAACCCCTCCCCTCCCCATTTATGGCTTTGCACACACAGCGTGGGATTTTCCCACGATAACCAGGCCCCTTTCTCCACCCACTTCCGAGGATGTCATGTGACTGTGTGAATCCCCAAACCCTCCCTTAGGGGTGTGAACACCTGAAGAGTGGCGGGGTGGGGGGTGTCACCCCACGATTACTAGTTCTCAATGTGAAAATGTTCAAAAAGGATGAAAAAACATTCATTCAAAACAATATGTTTTCAATCTTTTTAAAGAAAATGTATAATAAGGACATAGTCAAAGATGAGTTTAGTGTTTTTTATTAAAGACTTTTCATACATTTCAAAACAATGTGTTAAAAAGTATAATTTATCTTAAAGTTATCAAAAATTGTGACATTGTTAAAATAGCTGTGTTACTTTTTAAGATGTTAAAATGTAATTTAAAACGTTTTTCAGTAAACAAGTTAGAGTTTTTACCTTCACACAGTAATTGTAAGATTGTTCAAAACTGTTTTCAAACACACCATAATATTTAAACTACATGTTTAAAATCATATTAATACCTTACATTTTTACAAACCGTTTTGTTGAAAAATAACGAAAACTTTGGTTTGCAAAAAGATCCCATGTGTATTTTCTCAAAAGTTTAGAACAATGTGCTAAAAAGTATACATTTTCTTAAAGTTATCAAAAAATGTGGTAGTGTTAAAATGATATCAGACAAATAGTTGTGTTTTGTAACATACTTTTTAAGATGTTAAAAATGTTAAAATGTCTTTTAAAACAAGTTAAAGAGTTTTTACCTTAAAATTGTTAAAACTGTTTCAAACACACCATAATATTTAAACTACATGTTTAAAATCATATCAAAAAATACCTTACGTTTTTACAAACCGTTTTGTTGAAAAATAACATGAATTAACCAGTTCGCTGTTTAAAGATGTGTAAAAGTGAACAGTGTATTTTCTCCAAATTTTAGAGATGTTTCAAGTAATCTCCTTGAGTAATGTGAAACGCGTCCGTTCGCACCGGAGGCCTAGCCGAAAAATGACAGCCCAAGAGTGTGCACAGGGCCAAACGTAGACTCCTCCCACGACACACCTTCCACACCTGTGAGCGTGAGAAATAGAACACACGTCACACATACGCCACACAAGCACCCCCTCACATAATAAAAGAAGAGCCGTCCCCCCGTATCACATGGCGCTCTGTTTGAAAAGCCACAAACTCAACGTGCATTCTTTTGGAATTTACGCTAACTGCAGATCCCAAAGACTCGCGGGAGATGCCTTTATGAAGCTATGATGGATTTAACTTTAGCTCCGCGAAAATTACAAGGATCATGATTAACGAAATGAACCGGTGGAACGTGTGGAATATATTTTTCACTTGTCTGGAGGACGTGCGTGTAGGCGTACATGTGATTTTGACATGGATTTACGGGATGGCAGATTGACCAGTGTGGATATAACGATAGAAGATTTACATGGAATACGACAGAAGACCCCCCCCGATTTGGTTTTCACAGAGCGAGATAATGGATTTTATTTTTACCACGTTATGGATCGGTATGAAAAGACTGAGGAGACGGATTAACAAATGAGGAATATACAGACTGCTCTGGGACCACGTTAATAAATACACACGTAGGCCTATTAAATAAATGTATTATTTGATGTAATAAATAATAAATATACTACCTTTGCATATCCTTTGCATCCTTCCTATATTGTTTTAACAGGATATCCTGTATTACACCGAGCAGAAAAGTTAAAAGTGAACAAATGTACATGTGCCTTGAGACACAGTCGAACTCTACACAACATAGCTACATACCGTGACATAGGACTACTCTACAGATAAATAAGGAGGGATGATCATGCGTCAGCTATGTGGTAATAATATAAAGTGAAAGCATAATTAACAATGTAAACATTTAGACTGAATGCAATGATAGCGATCTTCAATCTCTCTTATGAACGTATTATACAATAAAATATGCACGTGTTTACAATTAGTTGCACGCACACACATAGCCTAATCCTTAGTTAACAACACTTGATTTTAACTATTATTTACATTGAACAAGCGCGTCTGTGCAGTTTTCAAACTTCACGGAAAGTTTTAGAACAGTCCAAATCACGATCAGAGGTGGGGGTGTTTGGAAGAGTCCATTTCTAAGGGGTCTTTTTACTGTTTTATAACAAACACCATTGTGTCGGAGTAGAAGTTCGTGCGCGTGCACACACACACACACACACACACACACACACACACACACACACACACACACACACACACACACACACACACACACACACACACACACACACACACACACACACACACACACACACACACACAATGTGGTCCTTCACATAGGCCTACAGATTTAAAAACCATTCAAAACAACATCCCGATGTGCAATCATTTAAAACAAGTTTAAAATAAATAAATAAAGTATGGAATATAAGTTTTTGAACATTTAAACGATTTTGAACATTTATAAATTTGTGTGTTGCAAAAGCAGAAGTCTATTTGCTTTAAATAAGGATGTACCTTTTTATTTTCTTTAAATAAAGATTTGCCCTTACTTATGTTTTAATTTCTTTAAATCAGTCTGATGACATATTTCTGTGATTAATTGATTAGTAATGTTGCGAGGGGTTTCCTCACACGAGTAAAAGCACTTTAGATGTGTTTGTGGCAAACACATTGTATTTACTTAGACTTTTTAAATGTATTTAACATTTTAAATGTTTTTCTTCTGTCCAACTTACATTTCATATGAATTACCTGAGATGTTTAACAACCACATAAAGGGAATGCATGTTGATTAGTACACTGTACCACTACCGTCACTGTAGTATTCTGAGGAAAAATCAGTTACTTACTAGGGATAATCTCATTAAAGTCAAAAACATTTGTTTAATTTATAAAATCAGACATGGTCTAGCACCACATGCTTTCTGTGTGCATTTAAACATTATATATTTATTTTATATAAAATGTATTTCTTAACCATAATGTGGTGTATGTAATTTTATTTTTGTGACGCCTTTAAGGTTGCCTTTTATTACACCCGGCTGAGGGACTAACTTGGGCTAACTTGGGTACATTTACATTGTTTTAATGCTGATTAATGTAACACGACCACCCTTTCAAATAAAGAGAAAATGAAAATGAAAAAGTACGTTTCAGGCAAAGTGCAAACATGCAATGTTTGAGAAAAGATCAAATTGGTGTAGTCTTACAAATTGGTGGTTTAGGTCTCACCCCAAAAAACGTAAAACTTTGTGTTGGGATGACCCAGACATACCTTTACTAAAATAAACTTTATGGAAGTCATTTTCAAGCTGTGAGTATGCTTCGACACGTAACTATACCATATTTTATATATTATGGTCCCATGTTGCTTTAAAGTCTTTGTTTGTTTGTTTGTTTGTTTGTTTGTTATTAACTAATACTTTTTATTTTTTAACTAACACTTCAACATCCTACACAAATTAAAGAGACATATGAGCTAAGAATGTTCTCTAACACCAAATAAACAGATAATGGAATGTTTGAAATCTACAATATGTTAGACATTACTCAGTATGTGTGTAAATAATTGTTTAAATCTTTGGGCGTATTTTACACACATCAACATATTTTGTCAGAAAGTTCCAAACTCTTGTAAAGCCTATGAACTTTAAAACATAATCTTTATACAGAAATCACACATGTCCAAAACAAACATACAAGACCAAGACCAAAAGACCAAATCACTAAGAAAAAGAGGGATGAAAAGCATTTGTTTATAAGAAATACACAAAAGTTTGCAAATGACGGTTTATCATTAGTTTTTAGTCATCTTGCTCAGATAGCAGATGACACCGTTCACATCTTGTTTCTCAGATTGTACATGTTTTAGGCGAAGACTTTTCTTTGAGAGCCGTCAACATTCAGTGGTTATAGGAATAAATAATAATTAAGAATTTATGCGATAGTCTTTCTGTTTGAGAATGCTTGACTATCTATGACTACTATGACGCTGAATCACACAAAGTATAATAAGTGCATGCTGTTTTACACTTAAACTATTACCACAGAATCAGTTAAATTAAAGCTTGAGTTAAGTTAAAACCAAACGTATCTTCATACCTGTTGTGCCAGACACAAATTGTTCTAACAAATCTTTTTTGTTTTATAAATACTCGTTTCTTAGTTCTTTATGCAAAAAAGCAGATTAATTAAAAACAACAACAATACAAATAGTGTAAGTTGACATAAACAAAACATCCCCTGATCATCCCATAAGTTATAGTAAACATTTACAATGTGTAATTCTGTCAGTTTGACACGATGTACCTGTATACCATAATGCAAACACATTTGAGGGTAAAAAGGGATATTTTTAAAACCATAAAATAACTAATTTTATATTCTGGCATATGTGCTGTTGACTTTCGACTTGTTCACATTCTTGCACATGGGTATTCAAAAGAGATTGTTTTACCCGTTGTAAATTTAGGTATGATAGTATGTTTCTAGATTATTTATTTTGACAGCTAATATAGAAAGTTGAAGAGTTCGTTGATTATATCAATTCAATGAAGATTGAATAATCTTTGAATTACAGTAATTATTTGTATGTCTCATCCATGAAGATGCAACAATGTTGGATGTTTTGAGAACCAGAACCAAGATAACTGAGGAGTTGAACTTTAGCTATAGTCTGTGCTCCCCATTTATTAATATGACTGGAGGCAGTGTGTAATAAAATAATAATAATTTTTAAAAACCACTCCGTATTTCATGATTCCTAATTCGTTACTGTCCCAATTAAGCACAAATTAACTGTATTCAGTTGTTTAGGCACTAAACCAGTCCAATATATTAGTCAAACTCATTTTTATGTTAAAATAATTAAGATTTCATGGCTCCGCCAGGACATGACAGCGATTAGGATCCTCCCTAGCCACACTGTTGTGTAGGGTGTACGGGGTTTGTCATCAGGAAGGCATAAATAACTATGTAAATGACAGTCACAATACATCAGAAGAAGTAACTGCAAGTCCTGCATGTCACCAGAGAGAAGTTTTTTTTTTTTTTTTTTTTTTTTTTTTTTTTACTCAATCAAGTTACAATTTTTTTACTAAGCATCACAAGATCAAACACATATGCATGCTGTTCGCAATAGATCCATAACACTCATTTAGGTATGATAGTATGGTTTAGATTATTTATTTTGACATCTAAATATACGCAATGTACCTATTGTATATAGGCCACACATCAGCTTTAAAACAATAATCTACATTCTGAATAAACCATTATTACGTCTGTAACATACATATTCTTTGAGGTGGGGAACACTGTTTCCAATCACAAATAAACATCCAGCAAGAAACACTGAGATAATGTAGAGTAACACAAACAGATCTAAGAACTCAATCCATTACATTGTCATTCTACAAATAATGGTTTTGCTGTAACACAATGGTCTTTTCAATACATGTAAACACTTGGCATTCCTTAAACTCATTTTAAACAGCTTGTCTATTATCTATCTGGTTCTCAAAACATCCAAATTGTTGCATCTTCATGGATGAGACATACAAATAATTACTGTAATTCAAAGATTATTCAATCTTCATTGAATTGATATAATCAACGAACTCTTCAACTTTCTATATTAGCTGTCAAAATAAATAATCTAGAAACATACTATCATACCTAAATTTACAACGGGTAAAACAATCTCTTTTGAATACCCATGTGCAAGAATGTGAACAAGTCGAAAGTCAACAGCACATATGCCAGAATATAAAATTAGTTATTTTATGGTTTTAAAAATATCCCTTTTTACCCTCAAATGTGTTTGCATTATGGTATACAGGTACATCGTGTCAAACTGACAGAATTACACATTGTAAATGTTTA
Source organism: Chrosomus eos (assembly GCA_036326025.1). Taxonomy (NCBI): domain Eukaryota; kingdom Metazoa; phylum Chordata; class Actinopteri; order Cypriniformes; family Leuciscidae; genus Chrosomus; species Chrosomus eos. The sequence goes on along the minus strand of CM070821.1, from coordinate 52,029,183 downwards.
CTATAACTTATGGGATGATCAGGGGATGTTTTGTTTATGTCAACTTACACTATTTGTATTGTTGTTGTTTTTAATTAATCTGCTTTTTTGCATAAAGAACTAAGAAACGAGTATTTATAAAACAAAAAAGATTTGTTAGAACAATTTGTGTCTGGCACAACAGGTATGAAGATACGTTTGGTTTTAACTTAACTCAAGCTTTAATTTAACTGATTCTGTGGTAATAGTTTAAGTGTAAAACAGCATGCACTTATTATACTTTGTGTGATTCAGCGTCATAGTAGTCATAGATAGTCAAGCATTCTCAAACAGAAAGACTATCGCATAAATTCTTAATTATTATTTATTCCTATAACCACTGAATGTTGACGGCTCTCAAAGAAAAGTCTTCGCCTAAAACATGTACAATCTGAGAAACAAGATGTGAACGGTGTCATCTGCTATCTGAGCAAGATGACTAAAAACTAATGATAAACCGTCATTTGCAAACTTTTGTGTATTTCTTATAAACAAATGCTTTTCATCCCTCTTTTTCTTAGTGATTTGGTCTTTTGGTCTTGGTCTTGTATGTTTGTTTTGGACATGTGTGATTTCTGTATAAAGATTATGTTTTAAAGTTCATAGGCTTTACAAGAGTTTGGAACTTTCTGACAAAATATGTTGATGTGTGTAAAATACGCCCAAAGATTTAAACAATTATTTACACACATACTGAGTAATGTCTAACATATTGTAGATTTCAAACATTCCATTATCTGTTTATTTGGTGTTAGAGAACATTCTTAGCTCATATGTCTCTTTAATTTGTGTAGGATGTTGAAGTGTTAGTTAAAAAATAAAAAGTATTAGTTAATAACAAACAAACAAACAAACAAACAAACAAACAAAGACTTTAAAGCAACATGGGACCATAATATATAAAATATGGTATAGTTACGTGTCGAAGCATACTCACAGCTTGAAAATGACTTCCATAAAGTTTATTTTAGTAAAGGTATGTCTGGGTCATCCCAACACAAAGTTTTACGTTTTTTGGGGTGAGACCTAAACCACCAATTTGTAAGACTACACCAATTTGATCTTTTCTCAAACATTGCATGTTTGCACTTTGCCTGAAACGTACTTTTTCATTTTCATTTTCTCTTTATTTGAAAGGGTGGTCGTGTTACATTAATCAGCATTAAAACAATGTAAATGTACCCAAGTTAGCCCAAGTTAGTCCCTCAGCCGGGTGTAATAAAAGGCAACCTTAAAGGTGTCACAAAAATAAAATTACATACACCACATTATGGTTAAGAAATACATTTTATATAAAATAAATATATAATGTTTAAATGCACACAGAAAGCATGTGGTGCTAGACCATGTCTGATTTTATAAATTAAACAAATGTTTTTGACTTTAATGAGATTATCCCTAGTAAGTAACTGATTTTTCCTCAGAATACTACAGTGACGGTAGTGGTACAGTGTACTAATCAACATGCATTCCCTTTATGTGGTTGTTAAACATCTCAGGTAATTCATATGAAATGTAAGTTGGACAGAAGAAAAACATTTAAAATGTTAAATACATTTAAAAAGTCTAAGTAAATACAATGTGTTTGCCACAAACACATCTAAAGTGCTTTTACTCGTGTGAGGAAACCCCCTCGCAACATTACTAATCAATTAATCACAGAAATATGTCATCAGACTGATTTAAAGAAATTAAAACATAAGTAAGGGCAAATCTTTGTAGAGTTTGAGGGTGAACCAAACACAACTGAATCTTCCATTTGATTCATCCAAACGGAACTCAATCACTAATTCAGCCATAAAAGATCCCGGCTCCAGCTAAGTCAACAATAGACCCCCTCAGAAAGGACTTTATGACTCTGCTGGCCCCAAAGTGATGTGCTCAACTGGATGAATGTTGACAACGTTAGATAGTTTGGAAAACACCGATTGGTTCAGAGATGGACCCACTAAGATAACGACCGAGGTGTTTGATCCCAGGACCACGAGATGTAAAACAGACTTCCCTCTGCTTGAAGACTTTTGAATGACCTCATTGTTGAGACCTCTTAAAACCCACAGAGTCAAGAGACTTCTCATATAAAAATGCATAAACTCATCCCAGAACAATTCTTGACGAACTTATAATCAAACATTGTTCCACTACCTAATCCTATATTGTAGCTATGTATGTGTCTATTATACTAGATAGCATACAAGTCATGCAAATGTTGTTACTTTAGATGGATGAATGAAAGTGTGTCTTGTTTGATATCAGTGAGATCATATATTCTTAATTCTTAAGATGGCTTGAGTGAAATCTGTGTAAAATGCTTTGTATGATTATAATAATCTATAATGTTAAACTGTGATCTCTTGTTCTCTCTGCTAGTGTTGGAGAGCAAGCACATCATAGATACCGCCTGATTTACGATAAGAAGAAACGAGGTCCACCTCCTAAGATGATGCCATTGTCCAATTGGCCAGAATTCTCCAAAAGAGGTTGGACTAACTTTAAGTTAAAGACCCGAACAAGGCAGAACGTTTCAGGTTCAGTTCGGTTCAGAGAGCAGTTCAGTTTCGGCTCGGTTCAGTTCGGTTTTGAGTCGTTCTGTGTTAATTAACTTTTGCCCTCTCTATGATCAAACAGCAAGAGTGTTATGTTCGTACCTTTTACATCGACTAGCACAAGTTAAATTAGACCAGCAGGACAACCATCAAGATCGAGTTTACAGCTTCATTCATAGCATCTCATCTCTTACTTTTATTTCTTCTTTATTTTATTTTCTCGTTAAAAGTCTCGTTCGATTAATTTTTGTGTAAAGTTCGTTTTACACGTCTCTCCTGCAACACATCTTCGACTGTAGAAGACTCATTGATGATGCCATTTTCCAGCCAGACACTCCAAAAGAGGTCGGCACTTTAGTAAAACTCCAGCAACGAGGCACTCCAGAGAGCAGTAGTCGCTCGCAGTTCGGTGAGCGCTGGGAATACCCCTTTGACAACACTCAAAGAGTGAATTCCCCATGACCCCTAAGAAACCAAAGACAAATCAAGTATCCAGACTTAACTACTCTGTACTTTTAATTCTTCTTATTATTTCTCGTTAAAGGAAAGTAAGTTTGTTAAAGTTAAGTCTCTCCTGCTACGGTTCGTGTAGGTTTATCTCATTACAACGTGCCGCTTCAAACTCACGAAAAAACCCACTCTTTCCGGATCCTCCTTTGCGGCCTCTAAATGTGTGTGTGGCTTAGTCGCTTTAGAAAACCCCAGATTTATGTGCTTTATGAATGTAATAAATCCCGTCTAAAATAAGTTTGAAAATTAATGCTTGTGGTTTGTTCAGTTTAATGTCTTACATGCCGATCCTCGAAAACTACTCTTGCTATACTTTTCTTTGCGCTTATAATTGGGTAATATTGTTTAGCCTAAGTTAAAATTACGGCGTTAGAAAGATAAATCTCATAACGAGTATTTGTCTCGGTTTCTCATTAGTTTTACTTCGGTCTAATGTTCTTGCTAATACAGTGTTTCACTTTGGACTAAATATTGTTCCGGAAACCCCTTTAACTATCATTTTTAATGTAATATTATTGCAATATGAATTTTTGTAAGGTTCCGCTACAATTATTTTGAGTGGTTACGTAATATTGTGGAAATGTGGCAGTTCAACCTAAATTGTAAGAATATTATCAAGATTTATCTTTTCATATTGTGCGGATGAGAGATCCGATTCTCTGAGAGTCTGTGTGTGACGCGCGCAGCGCGCGCCCCGTTTGAATGAATGCTGCTGCTGCTGTAGTTATCTGTGAGTGAAGCTCCCAGAGAAAGCTGAAAAGTCTAGTCTGCCGCCCTATTTGCTCTCTTGTTAACTGCAGTAAATAAGATATGAAACCTCGCACTACGATAAGGTAAGAATTGAGCGTGTTCCTCATTTCCAGAAATACCTCGTTAGAGCTGTTCGATTTCTGCGTGTTCCAGAGTCTTTCAGAAAAGCTGTAACGTTGTGTGTGTGTGTTTATATCAGTTAGAGAACTGAACGAAATCAAACTGCAGTAATTAAAATAACCCTAACGTTATAAGGACTAATATTCTCCTCACAGAGCGATGAGCGTGTTCCTCATCTAAGTTAGTCATAAGCCTTATATTTATTTATCTGATTCAGTGCGTGTCCCACTGATCCCCGTGATAAACAGCGAGGCTTAACTAATCTTATCTGTTTGTGTCCGTTCAAATAATTCTCGTGTAACATTGCGCATGTCCGAGTGTAATTTGAATAGTGGTTATTTAAATTCGTTATCAAGTAAAGCTTGCCATTGAAACTGAACCAACAGTTATTGTTTTATGTGCCTAGATAAACTTGCACAGAGACGATCCGCCGAGGTCGTCCTAATTACATCTATTATAACGCAAAGCTGTCGCTTGCTTAAAGTTAATATCACTCTTGACAAACTGAGTGAAGCCCCACGTCGTAAACCCAGCTACGAGTGGTGTATCTTATTTGAACAGTGTGAAATGTGCCGACATTTCCCGTAATAGGATCGATTGTTACTGTACATGCATGTTCTGTGGACATTGTTGAAATGCTCCCATATTGCATGGAACTCTAACAAATTGTTTTCCAACTGTCTGCAATTCCCGGTTCGCCCACTAGCGTTCGCTTGGTCGCTATAGTTACGATCGTGACACGGAAGTCTTAGCAAACGTTTCCGGGTGAACTTTGACCCAACCCTCGATGTAAACAAGCGCTAAGCTAGGCAGTAGCCTTGCACGGAGGCCTGTGCTAAAGCCTTTAGCATCAGTCACTGTTATCAATACGAGCCAATACTACAGTGTCTGTTGGAAAAACGTTAAAGTGATTTAACCGTTTAGACACCTCGACCTTTACAACTGTTGATCCTGTCTTTTCCTTTTACCTCTCTCTTTTACTTTACCTATATTTTACTGGAAAAGGAAATATTGGTTTACAATTATTAATTACTTTACCTGCATGTTACTTGAAAAAGAAAATGCTGGTTAACTATTATTAATTGTCAATTTTGAATTTGATTTTAAAGAAAGGAAATATTAAAATAAAATTGAAATTCTATTTTTCTAGACAGGTCATTTCTAATGATTTCTAGATTTATTTTTAATAATTCTGATTTCATAATTTTCATAATTTCTAAATTTCTCGTTGAGATCTAATCACTTTAGGTGAATAAGTCTTGAACTCTGAAAGTTAAAATTTGAAAGTTGTTATTACTATTACAAAAATAGTGTTAGACTCAATTTGCTCATTATTGTCATTGCGTTTTATCCTTTCGTCCTGTTGGTTATAAACTTAACCACTATATTTGTTCTGATTAATTAATTTTCGGGAAGCTTCAATAGGGGACATTACCATCTCCATACGAGTTTCAAATAAACCAGAGACAATCGTCTTTTACCAAAGTTTATTTGTGTGTTTAGTTGTTCCTCAACTATCAATTCTATACTCGTGGTAGACGTAAAGGTAGCGGGATCCAACCTCCTTGCTTCACTTCTTCCTCATCACGTCTTTCCTGTTCTGTCCTGTTTTATTCCATCTTATTCTTCACATTTGTAGGAACAAACCTGGAAGAACCACCAATCGACTCTAAAAGAGACAAATATAATCTGTCCCAACAAACAGATTATTAGATATTTGATTTTTAATCAAACCCTCTTGTGTTCTTCATACTCTCCCTGCATTTGAAACGCAATTTAAACTTTGACATCTTATCCAAGATCAAGTAACAGAGACAAGTGCCGAGCAAACTCCACCTTCACAGCATCCCTGCTGTAACCCCTGCTGTAAGCGGTCGAACTGAAGGTGTGTGGTGTCAATCCTGTCAAACTCAGAGAAGAGGTATCAACATCATTATTGTATTATTTTTCCTCGCAAACATAAGCAATAATATTGTTTACCTTTCTGGAAACAGATTTTCATTGATAAAAAACATTTATGAGAAATTAATACTTCCCCTAGTTAATAATTTTCTTTTGTTTTTCCCTCATTGAAATTGGTTGTTAACTTTTCTCTCTTTTCCCCTTACTCAGTTGAGCGACTAAGTCCTCACACCACGAGTTGAAACCAGCTTTTCATTGATAGAAAATATTTATAAAAATATTTCTCCCATTGAAAAAAAAAGGTTTCTTTCCATTGAGATTTGTTTAACCTTTTTCTTATTCTTTCCTTTACCCAGTTGAGTGACGAGATCTTCGCATCACTAGCCTCACTGTGTACCCTTAGACCAACACTTAGTCATCACGACACTTCACTATTGGTGTACAATTACTGAAACGACACTTAGCCGTTCAACCACATATAGGCTTATACACACAGATCTGTGTCAGTCTCTTCACCAAGCGTGCCAACATGTCGTGGACGACAAACCCCACTGCCCAACGGGAAGACGTGGACGCCTGGCTCAGAGGCATTACAGACTGCCTCACACCAAAGACAATTGAACTGTTATTATTTTTAATAATAATCATAATTCTGAGAAGATTCCTGACACACGATTCAAGCCAGAACCAAAACCACGTGGAACTAACCAAGATAACCTGTTCCTTAAGTAATGCCTTCACAGCCCAGCTAAACCTAAGCCACCAGCACGTCACCCACCTACAGGAGGAGCTGACACGTGCCCAGAACCGCATAGACAAGCTGGAAGTGAAAGGCCAGGATGACTCCAAGACCACCGAGTTCCTGAGAGAGCTGATGCACACTCAACACTGCAAAGACCAGCTCAAAGGTAAAGCTCAAGACAAACAAGAGTCAAAGACTGTCCAGAAACACCTGGTGAACCAACTCCAGGCTGTTGAACATCAGCTAGAGAAAGCCAAAGCTGACATTGAAAGTAAGAACTCTAAAATCACTGCTCTGGAAGACCACCTGCAAAGGTGCAGCGTTGAAATGGACCATCTGATCCAACAGCGAGACGCCGCCAACGACGAGCTCTACGCGGTCAGAGATGAACTCCAGCACATTTGCCAACAGAAACCAGAGCCAAGAAGGGAGAGACCTCCATCAGCATCACCCCTGCTGAGCAGAACAGAGTCCTCCATCCAAGAACTGGCATACAGTGAAAGAAGTGAATGGCCACAACCCAAAACGTCACCGGCCTTCACCACAGAACTGTTCACTGCCAACAAACGAAGAGAGCTCATCCAGGCAGACTCCAAAGCTGCACAGGGGATGACCTTCAAAGATCTCAACCAGCTGGTTAAGAATATCACTCAGTTCAACCCGAACTCCCCAGAGGGTCCCGACATCCAGGCCTACCTCCGAGATATCGACTTCCACCTCGAGGTGAGACCCCATATGACTGACAGAGACAGGTTCTACCTCCTCAGATCCACATCCAGTCCAGAGGTACGAAGCTTCCTAGACCGAAAACCTGCTAATGTCATGTCAAACTACCAGCTACTACGTGAGTCACTGATTAAAGAATTTACAGGTCCAGAGTCAGAACACGGTGTGTTAATCGCCTTGGAAACCAAACAATGTCGACAAGAGACTCCCCAAAGCTTTTATCACCGCTTTCGACAAGCCTACTTAGGTGGACATAACAAACCTGAACTTGAAGAGGATGTGAACTTCAAAACCCTATTCCTGAGAAACCTGCACCCTGGTTTGAGTCATCATCTTGGCATCATGGCCTGCCCAGGCACAATGACAATTCAACAGCTACGTGACCTGACACACAAGGCCTACATCAAACAAAAGATGGCCTCAAAGAAAGGTTTGAAAACATCCACAGTGTCAAACTCCATCAGCCAAGACACAAGCCTTGCACTGGAAGACACCCAGTGGCATGACAACACCACAGTCCTTCGTAAGGAGCACAGAGAACGTGACTCCCATGCCGATGACTTCTACCACTCCAACCACATGGAAAAGTCATGGGACCCACCAGAAGGAAACAACTGGAATCAACGAGTGCATCCAAAAGCATTCTATGTGGGTAAGCGACAACGAAACCCACCTCCGCACCACTCAGCCAAACACCCCACTGAGTGTGCCCAAGAACACGACAGTCTCCCCGCAGAAGACATGGAGCAACTACGGAGGCAACTGCACGTGCTCATCAAAGACAAGCTGAACACAGAAGACCAGTGATCACCTTGTACACCTTCCTGAGACAACCACCTGTTCAACAACAACCCAGAACAAAGTGGTCTCTCACAGTCAACCACTGACAAACACCCCGAGGTACCAGAAAACACCATCCTGGTTACCCATCACACCACAAGCTCCAAACTCAAGAACCATGTGTGTGCTACAGCAACGACAGTAAGCACAGAAGGTCAGAAAGTCTGTCACAACCAGAAGGCATCACAAGAGGAAGGCAACAAAGGAGACCACGTTTTGCACTACAGCTTCACGCATCCATGCCAAACCATCTCCCAATGTCTGCCAGAGAACTTCCTGCCTTACTGGACTGACCCCCAGCAGATCACAGAAGATCCCTTTCCAAGGCAAAGATGCAACAAGCCCATCAAAGCTTAACCATCAAGCAAAAGGGGGGAGCAAAACAGACTGAGACAGATCTGACATACATACAGTATACATGCAGTACCTGCACTACACTACACTGTACCACTAACATACACAAGTTAAACACAGCTACCATGAAAAACATTCAACAAACATGTTCTTCCCACAGGTAGACACTGAAATCGCAACACTGACTTAGCTATCCTTTCTATAGGAAACATGTAGCAATGCACCCAACAAGTGTAACCCTCTCATTACATTGTGACACCTGACACTGCACAACAGTAGCCATACAGGAGTCACTCAACTGCTTTGTTTTGTTTTACCTCTTCCTTTCTTCTTCTTTTATTAGGTAAAATCCCTGTTACCCCATAAGGGTCAAGGTTACCATATAAGGATTGACGCACCACGCCTGATGTTTGCAAGTCACCTTAAAACGAATGTTAGCCTAGAGAACTCTCTGCATCATTCGAATCAAAATTTGAAAGGTAAATTGGTCTAAACCTAGAACAATTTAGAAGAGAATAAAACAAACAAATCAAATTTAGTCACAAAGTTGATCAATCACCGTTTTAAAACAAACTAGAATAACGGTCCTAAAATTGAACTAAACTTTTTCCACATGATTGACTATATTGAGAGAGTGAACCTGTTTAGGCCTAGATAATCTAATGCCCTGCACCAGTAAAGGGACCAGTCATGGAGGTGTTTGCCTTGTTGTTTGCTGTGTGTGTTTGCTTCTTCTGTTTCTCCAGCGTTCAATGATGTCTTCTCTCATCAACCCATCATCGATCGAAGGGGGGAAATATGTAGAGTTTGAGGGTGAACCAAACACAACTGAATCTTCCATTTGATTCATCCAAACGGAACTCAATCACTAATTCAGCCATAAAAGATCCCGGCTCCAGCTAAGTCAACAATAGACCCCCTCAGAAAGGACTTTATGACTCTGCTGGCCCCAAAGTGATGTGCTCAACTGGATGAATGTTGACAACGTTAGATAGTTTGGAAAACACCGATTGGTTCAGAGATGGACCCACTAAGATAACGACCGAGGTGTTTGATCCCAGGACCACGAGATGTAAAACAGACTTCCCTCTGCTTGAAGACTTTTGAATGACCTCATTGTTGAGACCTCTTAAAACCCACAGAGTCAAGAGACTTCTCATATAAAAATGCATAAACTCATCCCAGAACAATTCTTGACGAACTTATAATCAAACATTGTTCCACTACCTAATCCTATATTGTAGCTATGTATGTGTCTATTATACTAGATAGCATACAAGTCATGCAAATGTTGTTACTTTAGATGGATGAATGAAAGTGTGTCTTGTTTGATATCAGTGAGATCATATATTCTTAATTCTTAAGATGGCTTGAGTGAAATCTGTGTAAAATGCTTTGTATGATTATAATAATCTATAATGTTAAACTGTGATCTCTTGTTCTCTCTGCTAGTGTTGGAGAGCAAGCACATCATAGATACCGCCTGATTTACGATAAGAAGAAACGAGGTCCACCTCCTAAGATGATGCCATTGTCCAATTGGCCAGAATTCTCCAAAAGAGGTTGGACTAACTTTAAGTTAAAGACCCGAACAAGGCAGAACGTTTCAGGTTCAGTTCGGTTCAGAGAGCAGTTCAGTTTCGGCTCGGTTCAGTTCGGTTTTGAGTCGGTTCTGTGTTAAATTAAGTTTGTGCCTCTCTCTATGATCAAACAGCAAGAGAGTGTTCATGTTCGTACGCTTTTACATCGACCAGACCAAGTTAAATTAGACCAGCAGACAAACCCATCAAGATCGGAGTTTAAACAGCTTCATTCAAGCCATCTCATCTCTTACTTTCATTTCTTCCTTTATTTTATTTTCTCGTTAAAAGTCTCGTTCTAAGTTAAGTTTTGCTGTAAAGTTCGTTTACACGTCTCTCCTGCAACGCACTTCGAACTGTAAAGACTCTTGTTCATCCATCCGCCAACACATCACGTGACCGGCGGTTCAGAAACTCCAGCCAGGCACTCCAAAGACAACCAGCCACGCAGCCGGGAAACCCATTTGACGAAGCACCTCAAATAGGGAATTCCCTGGCCTAAGCAACGCAAAGACAAGCAAGTACTCCAGACTGTAACTGACCTGGTGCTTTTTAATGTACATGTAATAACCTGTCTAAGAAACGAAGGTTTAAATTAATGCTTGGTGGTTCGTTCAGGTTTATGTCTTACAAGTGCCTCTCACTCTGAAAACTCACTCTTTCTCTCTCTTCCTTTGCGCCTCGTATGAATGTGTGTGTGTGATTGTGTTTAGACCTTAGTTTTATGTGTTTAGAATAGTTAATAAAGTCGTCCATATATTTGAAAAGATATTTGTCTTGTGTGTTGCTTACACATTTAATGTCTTGTACTGCCGATCTAAAGTTACCTTGCTAATACATAGTGTTTCACTATAAATTGGATAAATATCTGTTGCCAAGGTTAAAATTACGGCCCGTTCAAATGAACTCTAAACGAGTCATTTGCTCGGTTCCATAGTGATTCGGTCAATGATTCATTGCAAATCGATGAATCATTCCCTTTGAGCTAAATTGGCCTTCCGGCCCCCTTTAATACATTTTATGTATATTATTATTATGTAGGTTCGCTACATCTTTATTTAAAGAAAATAAAAAGGTACATCCTTATTTAAAGCAAATAGACTTCTGCTTTTGCAACACACAAATTTATAAATGTTCAAAATCGTTTAAATGTTCAAAAACTTATATTCCATACTTTATTTATTTATTTTAAACTTGTTTTAAATGATTGCACATCGGGATGTTGTTTTGAATGGTTTTTAAATCTGTAGGCCTATGTGAAGGACCACATTGTGTGTGTGTGTGTGTGTGTGTGTGTGTGTGTGTGTGTGTGTGTGTGTGTGTGTGTGTGTGTGTGTGTGTGTGTGTGTGTGTGTGTGTGTGTGCACGCGCACGAACTTCTACTCCGACACAATGGTGTTTGTTATAAAACAGTAAAAAGACCCCTTAGAAATGGACTCTTCCAAACACCCCCACCTCTGATCGTGATTTGGACTGTTCTAAAACTTTCCGTGAAGTTTGAAAACTGCACAGACGCGCTTGTTCAATGTAAATAATAGTTAAAATCAAGTGTTGTTAACTAAGGATTAGGCTATGTGTGTGCGTGCAACTAATTGTAAACACGTGCATATTTTATTGTATAATACGTTCATAAGAGAGATTGAAGATCGCTATCATTGCATTCAGTCTAAATGTTTACATTGTTAATTATGCTTTCACTTTATATTATTACCACATAGCTGACGCATGATCATCCCTCCTTATTTATCTGTAGAGTAGTCCTATGTCACGGTATGTAGCTATGTTGTGTAGAGTTCGACTGTGTCTCAAGGCACATGTACATTTGTTCACTTTTAACTTTTCTGCTCGGTGTAATACAGGATATCCTGTTAAAACAATATAGGAAGGATGCAAAGGATATGCAAAGGTAGTATATTTATTATTTATTACATCAAATAATACATTTATTTAATAGGCCTACGTGTGTATTTATTAACGTGGTCCACGAGCAGTCTGTATATTCCTCATTTGTTAATCCGTCTCCTCAGTCTTTTCATACCGATCCATAACGTGGTAAAAATAAAATCCATTATCTCGCTCTGTGAAAACCAAATCGGGGGGGGTCTTCTGTCGTATTCCATGTAAATCTTCTATCGTTATATCCACACTGGTCAATCTGCCATCCCGTAAATCCATGTCAAAATCACATGTACGCCTACACGCACGTCCTCCAGACAAGTGAAAAATATATTCCACACGTTCCACCGGTTCATTTCGTTAATCATGATCCTTGTAATTTTCGCGGAGCTAAAGTTAAATCCATCATAGCTTCATAAAGGCATCTCCCGCGAGTCTTTGGGATCTGCAGTTAGCGTAAATTCCAAAAGAATGCACGTTGAGTTTGTGGCTTTTCAAACAGAGCGCCATGTGATACGGGGGGACGGCTCTTCTTTTATTATGTGAGGGGGTGCTTGTGTGGCGTATGTGTGACGTGTGTTCTATTTCTCACGCTCACAGGTGTGGAAGGTGTGTCGTGGGAGGAGTCTACGTGTGGCCCTGTGCACACTCTTGGGCTGTCATTTTTCGGCTAGGCCTCCGGTGCGAACGGACGCGTTTCACATTACTCAAGGAGATTACTTGAAACATCTCTAAAATTTGGAGAAAATACACTGTTCACTTTTACACATCTTTAAACAGCGAACTGGTTAATTCATGTTATTTTTCAACAAAACGGTTTGTAAAAACGTAAGGTATTTTTTGATATGATTTTAAACATGTAGTTTAAATATTATGGTGTGTTTGAAACAGTTTTAACAATTTTAAGGTAAAAACTCTTTAACTTGTTTTAAAAGACATTTTAACATTTTTAACATCTTAAAAAGTATGTTACAAAACACAACTATTTGTCTGATATCATTTTAACACTACCACATTTTTTGATAACTTTAAGAAAATGTATACTTTTTAGCACATTGTTCTAAACTTTTGAGAAAATACACATGGGATCTTTTTGCAAACCAAAGTTTTCGTTATTTTTCAACAAAACGGTTTGTAAAAATGTAAGGTATTAATATGATTTTAAACATGTAGTTTAAATATTATGGTGTGTTTGAAAACAGTTTTGAACAATCTTACAATTACTGTGTGAAGGTAAAAACTCTAACTTGTTTACTGAAAAACGTTTTAAATTACATTTTAACATCTTAAAAAGTAACACAGCTATTTTAACAATGTCACAATTTTTGATAACTTTAAGATAAATTATACTTTTTAACACATTGTTTTGAAATGTATGAAAAGTCTTTAATAAAAAACACTAAACTCATCTTTGACTATGTCCTTATTATACATTTTCTTTAAAAAGATTGAAAACATATTGTTTTGAATGAATGTTTTTTCATCCTTTTTGAACATTTTCACATTGAGAACTAGTAATCGTGGGGTGACACCCCCCACCCCGCCACTCTTCAGGTGTTCACACCCCTAAGGGAGGGTTTGGGGATTCACACAGTCACATGACATCCTCGGAAGTGGGTGGAGAAAGGGGCCTGGTTATCGTGGGAAAATCCCACGCTGTGTGTGCAAAGCCATAAATGGGGAGGGGAGGGGTTTTATGAGCTGAACGGTCACGAGGACCCTGAGTGTGGGAATCTGTTGTTATTTTTTCTCACGCATCAACACCTGGCGTGGGTGGGGTCTAGGTGTGGGAGGGTCTAGGGGTGGAGTCTGTGTCAGGTTAGTTTGTAGTCAGTCTTGGGATTGTCTCTGGTGTGTTCGGACGTGTTTCGTGGAGCTCCCGGGAAATTACATTTACACAGCTTTTGGAATTAAAATCTCTAAAGTTTTGGATATATCTTTTGAGATGGATTAATACCTTTGGACAATCCCGCTGGTGCTGGATGTATCTTTGCTGGTGGATTAAATCTTTAAACAGGATAACAAAACAGGTTGTAAAAACGTAAGTCAGTTTTTTAAAATGTATGCATGTATGTGTTTTTAATATTATGATTTTTAACATAAAGTTTTGATATGCTTTAATATTTGTTTGATAGAAAAAAATGCACTACACGTTGTTTTAGAAGTTTTAATGCTAAAGCGTTTTGATAACTTTTAGAAAATGCATTTTAACCTTTTACAAATGTGTAATAAACATTAAAGATATGTGTATTTTAACTTTATACAGCATTTTAATATTTTTAAACGATGTGTAATTGTGAAAAGTGCAACTTCAAATATAGTAATTAGATGTATTTGCATAATATAATTTTAATACACATGGTTTTAGACGTTTTAAGAAAACAACTATTTACTTGATATAATTTTAATATTAGCACAGTGTATGAACACTAAAGACAATAGTATCTTAATGATATAAGTTGTTTTAATAGTTTTAAGCACTGTGTGTTATTGTGAAAAACACAACTTTTTTAAATGTATGATAAAAAATAGTTGTAAATGTATGATAGAAATAGTTTTAATACAACCGATTTTAGATGTTTTAAGAAAACATAAATATTTGCATGATATAATTTTAATACACACGGTTTTAGATGTTTTTAATGCTAACGCATTTTGATAACTTTAAGAAAACACTTTTAAACTTTTTTTCATGTGTATGAACACTAAAGACAATAGTATCTTAATGATATAAGTTATTTTAATAGTTTTAAGCACCGTGCGTTATTGTGAAAAACACACCTTCTTTAAATGTAGATAGAACTATTGTTTGATGTAATTTTAATACAACCGTCTTTAGATGTTTTAAGTAAAAAACTATTTACATGATATAATTTAAACACCCGCTGTTTTAGTTATTATTGTGATTGCAAACACTTTTTTAAAACATATGGTTTATGTAAAATGGAACATTTTACTAAATAATGTGTAAAGGTAAAGGTCTACACTGTGTTTTAATGATATAAAAATGACTTAATGGTTTTTAATCACTGAGTGTTATGTGAAAAGTACACCTTTTTTTAAATGTATGATAAAAATAGAACTATTGTTTTAGATGTATTTGCATAATATAATTTTAATACACGTGGTTTTAGACGTTTTAAGAAAACAACTATTTACTTGATATAATTTTAATATTAGCACCGTGTATGAACACTAAAGACAATAGTATCTTAATGATATAAGTTATTTTAATAGTTTTAAACACTGTGTTATTGTGAAAAACACAACTTTTTTAAATGTATGATAGAAAATAGTTGTAAATGTATGATAGAAATAGTTTTAATACAACCGATGTTAGATGTTTTAAGAACTAAAACACTTTGATAACTTTAAGAAATGCAGTTTAAACAACTTACAAGTGTGTGTGAACACTGAAGACATATTAGATCTATTTGTTTGATGTAATTTTAATACAAGCGATGTTAGATGTTTTAAGAAAACATAACTATTTACTTGATATAATTTTAATACACGCTGTTTTAGTTATTATTGTGATTGAAAACACTTTTTTAAAACAGATGTTTTATGTAAAATGGAACATTACTGTGTTTTAATGATATAAATGGATTTAATGGTTTTAAATCACTACATGTTAATATAAAAAACACTAAACCTATCTCTGTTTTCTGCCATCCTTCTTAAAAGGATTGAAAATGTATTGTTTTGAATGTTTTTCCATCATTTTGAACATTTTTACATTGATCAAGTCAGATACCCGTAACAGGTGTACAGCAGGTGTTCCGTCCGGACCGGGTCCGATGGGATGGGTTTCGGTGCCGGTTCGGATGGGAGGGGTTCCGTACCAAGGTTATAATCGTTAACGAAAACGAACGAAAAAACGAAAACTAGGTGGGAAAAAACATTGTCGTTAACTGAAATAAAAATAAAAACGAGGCATTACAAAAAAACGATAACTAACTAAAACTGTAATGTGTGTTTGGCAAAACTAACTAAAATAAAATAAAATTATAGAGTAAATGTCTTTAGTTTTCGTCTTTGTCAATGTCTTTAATTTGTTAACGCTATTCAAAACACGCAGTGTATTCGTTCAGCTGCATTTCCTTTCCCTGCTCTCCCTCTGTCTTTCTGTCACATGCACGCGCACGCACACGCACACGCACACACACACACACACACACACATACACACATACACACGCACACACAGCCCCTCCCCTCCGTGCACTCCGCGTCTCCATGAAAACGAGGGTTC
The DNA here is from genome assembly GCA_036326025.1 of Chrosomus eos. Taxonomy (NCBI): domain Eukaryota; kingdom Metazoa; phylum Chordata; class Actinopteri; order Cypriniformes; family Leuciscidae; genus Chrosomus; species Chrosomus eos. The sequence goes on along the minus strand of CM070821.1, from coordinate 52,012,945 downwards.
GACGTTGAAAGCAAGTTCGCGAAAGGTTGGTATCTCGTGAACACCTTTACACAATCACACATTAAAAAGTGGTGTAAACATATTTTAAATTCTGATGACATTATTGTCAGTGTGTTAATGTCGACCCGAGAAGCGATTGCGCCTTCTTTAGAAAGTTAACTATTCGCAAATCTGAGGTAAAATGCACTTGGGTTGTCTATGTCAAATATATATAAGCTGTGAATGTGATTCAAATATTAAATAATGTTATATCATTATTTTACTCTTACACTGAATGTTTGCTGCTTCAATACAGATGAGTAGCCGGCCCGGCATTAATTTTTTGGCCCGCGTCATGCAAAAGATCATAAAAAGAGCACTTTTTATTTTATTTTTAGTTCAAAGGTTGTGCGAATATTAGACAGTGTGACTTAGGCCTATATGTAGCCTATATGTTTACTACCGCGGAGTCGGACGCTTTGGATAATCCGTGGGTCAATTAGCTACTTGATATCTCCGAAATGTAACAGTTACCATTAACTTGCTAAGTGCAACAAATAGCGAAACAAGCGGTAAAGCTGTCAGTTTGTGTGCTACGCAGAGCTCGTGCATTCAGAGCTGCGCACTTTCAATTGCGTAATTAAAATATCACACTTTAATTATTTATAGCTCATAACTTATAAAAAATAAAATAAAACAAGGTGTTATTACTATAAGACGAATGATAGACAGCTATACAGCGCGCGAGGACTGAATTGAGCTCTCTTTCGCGTCTGAATGGACAAATACACAACATTATGTCTAAATGTCCGTTTTGGAGAGTATTCACGTAAACACAGTCAGTTATGTCTTTACAGAACATACAGTTGTGAGAATATCGGATGTGCATCAGTGCAAATGGATCTGCACTCGGTCTTAAAGTGACAGTGCATAATAAACCTAATGCCATCTGTGCACTTAATATTAATCAAACAACAAAATAAAAAGAGAAAAGAATTCACTGCTCTTTAATGAGAAATAGCCTGTATTTGCTCAATGATTTTTTTCATGTATTTTGAGATTTTTAATACTCAGAGTATTATTTTTGTGTTAATACTTTTTTAATCTACTTTTTTGTTCCAGATTTTTTTCATTTTTATTTTCATATTCAGTATTACTTTAAATCGGACAAAGACTAGCAATACTTACCTTGCAAGGAGGTTTTTAATACTCTGTTTGGGTATGAACTCTTTTTTTGATTCATTTTAATAATTAATATTGCTAGAAAACTGTTAATCCACTTTTTTGTTCCAGATTTTGTTTCACGTTCAGTATTAGCCTACTTTAAATAGGACAAAGACTAGCAAGACCTAGCAATAAACTACATTTCTAAATAAGTAAGAAATATTGTGTATGTCGTCTTTAGTCTATTTGCTATTTAGTTTTTTTTCCTGGCACACGCCACTTACACATTTTGCACTTTACTGCGGAGTCTTGTGTAGACTGTTTACATATTTGTGCCCATATGTACATTTTATGTACTGGTTTTATTGTTGAATAGATATTTCTAAAATTGTAGGATGTTTTTGTTGAGTTATTATTACACAATTCTTTTTTTGACCTTTTTGAATCTTGCCCCTGACAAATAACCCAAAATCCAAAAAAAGACTAAAACTAACACTAAAACTAATAAAAACTAAACTAAAACTAAGCATTTTCAAAAAATAAAAACTAAACTAAACTAGCAAACCCACTTTAAAAACTAATTAAAACTAAACTGAATTTGAAAACAAAAATTAAAAACGAAATAAAAATAAAAACTAATGAAAAATGCAAAACTATAATAACATTGTTCCGTACCGTGGGAATTCCCATGGTCACATGACCTCTCCGGAAGTGGGTGGGAGGGGGCGGGACTAAGCGTGGGAAAAGGGGGCGGATCTAAGTGTGGGGGAAAAGGGGCGGGGCTAAGCGTGGGAAAAAGGGGCGTGGTCAATCAAAGGTCATAAATCACTCAAAGTGACAAAAACCGCCCTATATTCTCTCTTAAATCGAGAGTCAGCGAGAAGCTCATCTGATTGGCTACAGGATGAAGGTGGACACGCCTCCTCTTCACAAAACTCAGTGAGTGAGAGAATCGTGCCAAAACTGGAAGCGCAGGTCAAAGAAAGACGCAACTGTACAAATCGGGTTATTTCGGGAACTTTTTTTACTCCATGCACACAAGAAGTAATTTAGACATTTGCAACAGTTTATTTTTTTACACAAAGTTGGATTTTACGCAATTCATCTGTTTTGCAGTTCCTGACTTGGCTTGTAAAGTGCTGTTCACAAGCTTGCAATGCTTTTGGCCGCATCTGTGCGCAAAAAAAAAACGTGCCAAAAGTCTGAAGAATACAGATCTTATTTATTTAGCGTTAGCATGAAGCTGCAGCTTCACAATACATGAATTACACTTACGAATAACAGTTAAAGGGGACATATCATGCTAAATCTACTTTTTTAGCCCTTAAATGCCTTTTGTTGTATATTTGGAGTGTTTATAAGTACAGAAAAGTTGAAATCAGTCTCTTCGGGAACTTCGTTGATATCTTTATATTCTGTTTTGGTCACATTTTTCAACCGGTTTAGATTTTTCTGTAATCTATGACGTTTTGTGAACTATTACGTCACAGTATTTGCAGCGGAACTGCCAAATAAGGACATCGACTTCCGGCCAAACACTTTGAGCAATCCGCCATTTTTATTTCTCGCTGCAATTTTGTAGTCCAAGTTCAAGGATGCAGAAGTTACGAGAGGATACGTCAAAATGTTGGGTTGTTGGATGTAGTAACCCACACGCTTCATTACACCGTCTCCCAGCATCAGAACCTCTTTGAAATGCCTGTTTGAGTTTTATTTTTCACGGAAATGTACCCACATCCTTGGGTAAAGTCATGTTTGTGTGCGCGAAGCACTTCAAGGATAACTAACGTCACTTCAGCAACCTCCGCCAGTATAAAGAAGGATTTGCCGATAGACTTCGTCTGATTGAGGGGTCAGTTCCTTCTATCTTTGGAGACGACGAACAGAGCACTTCGGTAAGCTGTAAATAACGTAACTTACTACTCTTCTTAAAACACACGGTGGTCATGGTTTAGCAGTTGTCTTGTTAGTGTGCTTGTTTTAACAAGAGAAATAATCGACTTTTCTTTAATTGTTTATAATATAACTATATTTTGTTTTGTGAGTATTAAATAGTCGTTGTAAATCATGTAGTATTGTAGGAGTGGGCATGGATGGAGAACTTACTGTAAATACAGTAACACCATTGCGATGCATCCATATGAAGACGTTGTTCTGCAGGTTCGTCGTCTTTATTTTCATCTCGCTCCGACTCTGGCTCGAACATGTAAGGCTTGATGGACAAGTCTTCCGTTGTTGACATTTTGTAACAAAAGTTTCTGTTCCACTAGATAATCGTATCTCTGCTATAAAACTACAATAATGGCCGAACGGGGTGGAGTTGAACCGAGTGTCACCTCTGCGAGCTGGAGAGGGGGCGGGGTATGAAGTGTCGCATTTGTATTTAAAGAGACCGCACCAAAACGAGTTGATCTCAGACGCACATCAGAAAAGCGGTAGAAAAGGGGCCTGTGGAGCTATAATAATGAGGAATTCAGACCCAAGCATTGCAGTTCTGCTTTAAATAGACCACAAATGTATGATTTATATGTAAAAAAGGAACAATTTAAAAGCATGATATGTACCCTTTAAATGCTGCAAATAATTTTTCTTACACTTGAAGTGCGATTTACACCTTTACAAATCTTCTCTTGCACATGCACATTTATTTTACGCTTGCAATCTTATGTACTCTTTCACAAATCTTACCCTGCACATGCGTTTCTTTATGTCATCATTTTACCTTCATAGTAGTGGCTTGGCAGTTGTCAGTGACAATGAAACTCCAACGGCTGCTTGTCAGAATGAATTATATAAACCAAGCGCAATCCCTTTATGACATTCAGATTTGAAGGTTGCTAGGGTGTTTGACCATGGTTGCTATGGCGGGGCTAGGAAGTGTTAAAGGTGATTTGTGATTGGCTGTTTGTTCCCTTCCCTCATGTTTCTGACACTTCTATCCCATGATATCCCATTTGGTCTCTTTGGATGGAAGTCTACGGAACTTGTTGCTAGGGTGCTCTGAATGGTTGCTAGGGCTTTATTGCTTCACAATGATCCTGAGAGACTGATTGGTTGCCTGAGTGAAATGAGCCCCGCCCCCTTGTCTCTATGACACTGTGATCCAGTTATGTGCAATACAAAATGATTATGCAAAAATAGTAGAAAAACATCCTTGATCATTTAGTATTTGGATCACTTGATTGCATTTATGCAGTGCATTATACCAAACATTTAACAAAAAATAAATAAATAAATGTTTGACAATGAATTTGGGAAATTAAAATAATGAAAATAAATAATTATGTCATAAAAATTTGCTTTTTACTCACCCATGTGTTTTTTAAAACGTTGTACAACTAAAAACAGAAAGTATAAAGTTATAAAGGGTTCAGAACAGAAACATCTTTAGATCAATAATTGTAATAATTATAATAAAATATAATTAATACATATATGAATGCACAGCGTATTCATTCATTGTTTTGCAAAATAATTCAAAAGTAAATCATATTTTAATTAACAAATTCATCTTGTGTTATAATAATCTTCTGACTTTTTTTCTGACTTTTCTTTAGAACGTGCTCAACTTTTACAGAGAAATATGTGAAAATAAAATTTAGAATAAAACAAGAGAAAACAGCATTAAATATATAGCTTACACACATATATTATATATTACCTAAACCTGCGTAAACACATTAAATTAAACCAAATAATGTTATTTTTAGAACCATCATACGACCCCTTTATTAAATAAAATAAGACACATTCACCATGTTTTATTCTGTTCTTACCGTTCTGTAGTCGATCGTGTGCTGAAGAAAATTTAGAATAAAGACAAGAGAAGACAGCATTACATATAAAGCTTACACACATATATTTCCTTCAATAGTGTTTGGGACAAAGACATTTTCCTCAGTACTTCACATCATCAATGAAGATGAAGCCAATATCTGTCTTACAGTCAACAACACATACTTAACTTTTTGAGTTATCTTTTTTTCATGGACTCAGTTAAGTTACAAGATAAGATAAGATATACTTTATTGTCCCCGGAGGGAAATTTGTTTTGGACTCTTTCCCTTCTGCAGTTTTAACAAAGACAACACAAAGTACAAAATACAAAGAACAGACGTCTCTCAACACATCCTCTCACAAACATGTTAGATAGGTATTATATAGTAGGCACATTAACACCTTTCATTGGCAGGTTAAAAAAATTACAACCATTATTGATCACTGCTCCCATAATGCACATCCCAAATGGTATATATATAGCACAATGAGATAATGCACAACTCCCCTACCCTACAAAATGCACAGCGGACATATTGTACAAACCCAATAAACAAACAATACATATTGCACAGATGACCTAATGCACAGCTCCCCAAATGGCCTACAGATTGCACAACTGACATATTGCACACCCCAATAGCCTATAAATTGCACAGATGACACATTCCACTTAACCTAAACATTACCTAATGACATCAGGGACAGTCCAACAGCCCATGCATTCACCCCTAACATATTACATCACCCCAATAACCTACTTATTGCATGATGACATAACCTACGTTTTAATATTGATAAGTTTAATGGACATAGGCTTAGGCTTTTATATCGGTTTAGCCTGCATTTAGGAACTCTGAATCTTCTGCCAGAGGGTAGAAGCTCGAATTCTTGGTGAAGTATGTGGGTTGGATCGGAAACTAATTTTTGTGCCTGTCTGATAACCGAATGCTCATACATTTTCTGTTTGTGTGTGTGGGGGGTGTTGACCCCCATAATCTTCATGGCTGTCTGTACCTGACGGGCGATCTGTGATTTTAACTGTTCTGTAAGGTTACCATACCAGGTCGTAATGCCATATTTTAAAATACTCTCTAATATTGCACGATAGAATAAAAACATACATTTTTGTTCCACTCCATACAATCTAAGTCTTCGTAAAAAATGGTATTTTTTACGACAGTATTTACGACAGTACACAGACAGTATTTACGTGGTCCTTCCAAGTCAATGCATTATCAATGTTCGCCAAGGTATTTGTAAGAGGTTCTACCAGACTCTCGTACATTTCATTTGTACAGAGAGTCTGGCACCGCTCCATTGACAAGCGTTAACTTCCTTGTAGGCGGGAACTCTACTGAAGTCTAAAACTATTGGATCTGCCCAGAGTCACTCTATCTGCCATAACCAATCGCTAACGTTTGGTCGTGACATATGTCTTTTCCCGAACCCCGTGGGAGGATAGCCATAAACACAAAACTAAGCAACGATTGTTCTTCCTCCGGCTTTAACTTCTTCTTGATATTCGGCAGCGTTGCCACAACGGACCGAATGGCTTCGCTCGCATCTTTCTTATTTTGAACTACAACTCAAAATAACGCACGAGTCGACATCAACGTCATCGTTCTCAGCCACTCCCTCTGTTCGCTGATTGGTCCTACAAAAAATTGATTTCTGGAAACCAAAGTCTACAGCACAATCCCAGACGTAGTACTGAAGGAAAATGAAATTGAGCGGAAGTGCGTAGGAGGGCAGAGCCAGGCTATAGTATCGCCTATGGCTTTTGGGTCAAACACAATCTCCTCAGTCTTGATCGCGTTTAGCACAAGATTGTTGTCACACCACTGGACAAATTCCTCAATTTCCGTATCATACGCTGCTGGACTTCTATCTTTATGCATTAGGCTGAGGATTGCAGTATCATCAGAGAATTTAATAATGTAATTGTCAGTATGGAGTCTAGTGCAGTCGTTAGTGTACAATGTAAAAAGTGCTGGAGAGCTGATTTTATTTCAATTGTAAATGATTATTTTATTTCAAATGTTTCAGTCATGTTTCGGTTGGCAACTTTTTTCATTCCCATTTAAATTAATTTCTACAGCAAATAATAAGCGATCTGATGTCAGCCATTGAAACAAATAAACTCCAAGTCTACTTGTCACTTGTATTGTTTTGTATAGTTGTTTTAGTTCTGGCTCCCCCTGTGGTAGTTCTCTAGAAATATAAGTGATCACATTTCATGTAGTCAGCTTCTCCTCATCTTTGGATGCCAATCCTTTGTTAAAGCATCATCTGTAAGTTAATTCTTCATTACATAATGCTTGATTATATATATTTGCATATATTTGTAATCATTTTATTCTAAGCTTTGATTTAATGTAATTTTGGTGACAGCCTTTAGCTATTAGCCTAGCCTTTCTTTGCTGTAGCATTTAATGTGTTGATCCATTATACTTTGATACGATAATTCACTATAAGAATCAATATCTGTATTTGTTGCCATTTTATTTGTTATCTAATTATTCCATTTCAGTAAATTGATGACACTGATTTCATTTGGGGTATTTTCAAATAAGAGTTTCAGATCTACATGAATGTTTTTCAGTCATTGTATTATTGTTCTGATTATTGTTTATTTGCTGTTACTTACAGTTTTACTCCTAATTCATAATATACCTGGCATCTTTTTAAACGGCAAAGACTAAGATGAATCCTGACTCATCTGTACTTTATGGATGGAGTTTGGCTGGCTGTTAAATTGCATCTGTACATGTAAGGAGAACAGTAAAGCCCCTTTCACACAGAGATTCCGGAAAAATACACGGATTAAGTGACCCGGGATTGACCCGGGTTCGATTGATTTCGGTGCATTCACACTGCCAGTGATTTTCCGGAATCAGAGAGTGCGTTCACACACAACACGTAAAATCCCGTAAAGACACGTGACATTGATGTGACATGTAATGTCTCAGCAGCGTCTACAGTTTGCTTATGAGCTGCGATTTCTCTCTTGTGATGTTGAGAAACCACGCTTGTGCATTTTTTTCTCTGATTCAATCATAAACTAGCACATTACGTACCGTTTCACTAGCCTGCTTTCACTTCACTTCAGCGTCATCATTACAACACCCCATTGGTTACGGCTTTTGTTCACACAGCGCACGTTCCGGGACTGATCCCAATGTTATGCCGAATTTCGACCCCCTGCCAAATGATTACGCCCCCTCATTGAAGTCACTACCTGATTGCCTAATTCTTACCCCTCCCCCACATCTAATCCTAAACCTACCAATGCTAGGGGGGTAATAATTTGGCGGGGGTCGAAATTCGGCACAACACCGGCAATGTTATTAGGGCCCCATCCACACTACTACGTTTTCGTTTAGAAACGGAGACCTTTTGCTACGTTTGCACCTCCCGTCCAGACTAAAACGGCAAATACGCAGACCTAAAACGGAGAAGTTTAGAAACGCTGCAGACCCGTTTTGCGTTTTGAATCTCCGGAGGGCGTTTTAGTGAAGACGGGTCAAAACGGAGGACTTGAGAAACGATGAAGCAGAGGCTCCCGCTCGGCTCTCTGATTGGGTGTCATCAGTCATGGCATATCCTTCCCTGATGCTATAACGTTAACTGCCTACATGCGCCGGAGGCAAGCTATTATTCCAGCGATCTTTGACAATTCCCGTGCCGTGTGTGTGCAGCGGCGGTATCGACCGTACGTGCAGCGTCGGTTAGAACCAGCGCATGCGGGATAATTTTATCAATGAAGTTGTGGTTCCTGAGTAATGGTGTTTACACCGGCACGCGCATGTCCAGTGTAGGTGAATGGTCACGTGATGCGCGTTTTCAGTCGTTTTAATGTGGACGGAGATCGCAGCTAAAACGCTGGTGTGGACGGAGATCGTATTCGTTTTAATTCTCCGTTTCTAAACTAAAACGCAGTAGTGTGGATGGGGCCTAGGTCCCCTACCCGGCCTCGATCCCGGCATCAATCCCGGGTCGTGTTTGCGTTCACACAGAAGGCATTCTGGCAATTTCCCGGGATCAACGCGCTGTGTAAAAGGGGCTTAAGTGACACAGTGAGTATTCAAACGCGAGTTCATGATCACAAATGCAGACATAGTTTTATGTAACGATAAGCATGGTGTTTTCACACCCACGTAAAAAGACAGTATAAGATCATTATAATCTGTAATTATGTCCCCAATTAAATAAAACATTACCAATCTGATAAGATCTGGTCCAGTCGCACTGGAAAAGTTGATCGATCAGCTTGGTCATCTGCATTTACCAGATCAGATTCTGGCTCGAATTGATAAGATATAGCCGAGATTATCACCTATCATTATTGCTTTGAGAGCTGATGTTCCACATATGGTAAGGGGCGTGACATTTCCGTTACACGCGTAAGGTTTTTGGGCCAATCACATTGCACTGGATCGCTGGCGAATCAGAGCACACCGCGCTTTTCAGAATGATGAGCTTTTCAGAACTATGAGCTTTGTAAAAATTGACGTGTTTCAGAAAGGCAAGGCATAGAGGAGCAACAATAATGTACAGTAAGTGTAAAATAATGTTTACAATTTTTTACCTAAAACCGCGTAAACACATTGCATTAAACCAAATAATGTTATTTTTAAAACCATCATGTATACCTTTAATAAATCAAATAAGACACATTCATCATGTTTTATTCTTTTCTTACCGTTCTGTAGTTGATCGTGTGCTGAAGAAAATTTAGAATAAAGACAAGAGAAAACAGCATTAAATATATAGCTCACACACATATATTTCCTACAATAGTGTTTGGGACAAAGACATTTTCTTCAGTACTTCACATCATCAATGAAGATGAAGCCAATATCTGTCTTACAGTCAACAACACATACTTAACTTTTTGAGTTATCTTTTTTTCAAATTTAGTTATTTTAACTTATAAATTTAGTTTTAATTATATGAAAGTCAACTTTTTAAATTTTCAATACCAAACTTCATGTTCATTTCACCTAATTTGGCTTATTTCCTTAGTTCAACCTAATAAATAATTATTTTATTTCAATTGTAAATGATTTTTAAGGGAATGAAACTTGACGGCCCAGAAAGTCATTAAAGAAAATGTTTAAATATTCCATGTGCCTACAGTGGCTCAACTATAAGTTTATCAAGCGACGAGAATACTTTTTTTCTGAAAAAAAACCCCCATAAATAACGACTTTATTCGACTATTCCTTTTCTTCCTTGTGGGCCTGAGACGAGAGTTCAAGAGATTTCCACGATGCATACGCAAGAACTGAACAAGAAGTATTAGAAGAAGAACGTCCTCTTCTCAGTTCTCGCGCATGCGTTGTGGAAATCTCTTGAACTCTCGTCTCAGGCCCACAAGGAAGAAAAGGAATAGTCGAATAAAGTCGTTATTTTTGTTTTTTTTCCTCGCACAAAAAGTATTCTCGTCGCTTGATAAACTTATAGTTGAGCCACTGTAGGCACATGGAATATTTAAACATTTTCTTTAATGACTTTCTGGGCCGTCAAGTTTCATTCCCTTAGGCAGCCTATGTAGCAGTGATCCACCTCTCAGATTTAATCAAAAATATCTTCATTTGTGTTCCGAAGATGAACGAAGGTCTTACGGGGTTGGTACAGCATGGGGGTGAGTAATTAATTACTTAATTTTAGGGATGTACGATATTGGATTTTGGCCGATATTCGATATGCCGATATTTTCAAACTAATTTTGCCCGATGCCGATACCGATATATTTGTATTTTTTTAAGTGCAAAAAAAGCTTATTAAAGCTTCTATTAAAGTTCTCAGTCAAGAGCAGTGAGTGATTTCCTCTGTGTTTTGTTGTTTTATTAACATTAAAGGGATAGTTCTCCCAAAAATTTAAATTGTCATCATTTACTCTCTCAAGTTTCTTTCTTCTGTTGAAAATAAAAGTTATTTGGAAGAATGTGGCTGACCAAACAGTTGCTGTACTCCAGTGACTTCCATAGTATATTTAAGCACAAGAAATAAATGAATACAGGTTTGGAACAACATTAGAGTGAGTAAATAATGACAGTAAATTTTTACTGTCTCTTTAAGAACTGCACGCAACGCGTCTAATATACACACATTTGACAAGCAGATTTTCTCTGTTTGCTATCACTTTAGACATAACCAACTTTGTGTATGTAAACCTTGTGTGTATTTAACAGTATCAGCGCAATAAGACTCGAAAGATTAGTCTAGTATGCAGGCGCTGTGACAGGCTTTTAGTTCCTGTGAGCGTCGGGTGTAACGCGCTCAGAAAAGCGGATGTTAGAACAGCGCATGAGCACGTGAATGACATGTTTAACCAACAAGACTTTGACGCACATGTAAACAATGAACTTTTGTGAATTGCAGTGTCCCGTGAGTGTAACTCTACCTCTGCGTACATGTGATGTGATGTGAATATACGTCGCGTTGTACAGTATGTTGAGATGAAGGCGCCAGAATTGAACTGATAGAATGCACGATACTATGATTTTTCTTCAAAAGCAGATCGTGGAGACATTTTAATAGTCATTTAACAGTTTAATAGCTGGCGCTCATGCTTCGTTCACGGTCGTCACGTGCACATAGGAAACACGCCACCCTATGGGCAAGGCTCATCGGCAGAAATATTCATATCGGCCGATGCCGATGATGGTCATTTTAAGCTTTTATCGGCCGATACCGATGTTGTCCCGATATTATCGTGCATCCCTACTTAATTTTCATTTTTGGGTGATCTAACCCTTTAAATTGGCCAATTGCCATTTAAGTATTTTAGCTAATATTTATAGTGTGCTAGTTATGTGAGCATGTTAACTTAATGAACCAAATTAAACAAAAACAAGAAACATCTATTTAACTCTAATCTCTTTCAGATAACCGCTAACAACAGCATGAACTAATATAATTCGCAAACAGCTTTTCACTGCATCAGCAACTACACAGTTACTGGTTTTAAATTAAGCAACATGCTGAATATCATCAGTGTTTCATGATCTTCTCCTGGACTGAAGCACAGGCTCTACTCTTCAGCACAATGACCCACAAAACTCAGACAACAGAAACCCTTTCAATCCCAACAGAACATTAATGAGTTAATGAGAGAATGAAGTGCTGTTAACAAGCAGAATCACTGAAGGAAGGAGAAACAACAAGAACAGAAAAAGAGAAGAAAGAGAAGAGACAAGCAGAAACACAAGAACTACAACTGACTTTCAGCCGTTACACATCATTACATTTATTACTAACCAGTTTGACTTTATTTCTGTTTTATGTCAGAAGCTCTTATTGAGAAAAAGCAGAGCTTTAAATATTGACTTTTAATTAAAAATGTTTAGTTCAGCTCATAACCCTTGACTTTTAACATTTTTTTCTGTCTGCTTTAACTGTATGTTTAAAATGGACATTTATGGCAGAAAAGAGAGAAAATGTGATCAGTGAATGCTGATTGTTATGTATTGATAATGACATTCATCTTGTGCTCTCTTGATTCATTGTTGATGTCTGGCTCTAAGTGATGCAGATGTTCATAAATAGAAATGAGTAAAACGTGTTTAAAAAACTATCACCAGGCTGCCATACTTATTTACATAAAACATAAAATAGCAAGAAAACAAGAACTTTACCTCTGTTTTTATGAGAGAACACAGCTATCAGTATTCCAGCAATCACAGTGAGCACAACAAAAACTGAAATCAGGATGACTGACGTCCTCCAAGAAATAAACATATTATCTGCAAAACAAATCAGTAAATAAGCACATTTTGTAAATCAAACATATTTTTACAGGTGTTTACATAATGTTCAGTTCTGAATTACACATACACATTTTTATGAATAATGTTGATACAAAACTCTGTTATAAACGTAATGTTCCTATTGCTTTTGGCTTTACATAATAAGCTGATAATCATTAATTGTTTTACTGCATCAAAAATATCATGTGAAACTGACAAGTACAGTAACAGAAGTGTCAGTACTTACTTGTGGTGTTTATCAGTGACTCCAGCATGTGATGTCTCAGTTTGACTCTGCAGTGAATCTTGTTGTTACTGTCATATACAGTGATGGTGTGTTTGACAGTGAATCTGTCTATGTTTCTGTGTGTCTCTGTAGTTTCTGAACTCAAACTGACTCCTTCCCTGTCCAGCCACTCAAGATCAGGTTCAGGATACCAACCTTCAGATTCACACTGTAGATGAAGCCCTCCTGAACGATCAAACCCATCTACAGTGATCACTGGAGGATGTCCTACAGCTGCAGATCAACAAGAACATGATGTTGATATTCTGGCTTTTATAAAGTTAGTTTCTTCTGTGAAAAGAGCATGCTATAGTTCTCACTGGTTTCCTCACCTTCAACTCTGACATCAACAGTGGTGTCATCAGACCAGGATTTAGACTGAATAAAACACTTATAACGTCCTTCATCAGAGACTCGGACTGTTGAGAGTTTGAGTGATGCGTTTCCTCTCTGTAGTTCTTGATGGATCAGTTTTGTTCTTCCTCTGTAGGACTGAATCTGATCTGTTTTTCTGTCTTGATCATCATCATAGAGATGCACTGAGTCTTTCAGATCAAGTCTAAACCACTCCACTCTCATGTCCACAACACTGATGTTGGGTTTGATCAAACAGGGCAGAATCACATCTTCACCAGCGACAGCAAATACAGGATCTGCAGGTCCCACTACTTCAAACTGCTCTGTTAGAAGAGAAAGATAGGGATCTGAACTACACATCCTAAAGGATTTTACCCTAATGTTGTTCAGACAAACAGGACTGTTCAAAAGTATTATTCACAATGATTAATAAATTACCTGATCTTGAATCTGTAATTCCACTAACAAGGAGGAGAGTCAAACAAATGAACTTCATCTCTAAGGCAGATCCTAAAAAAATAAATATGAAAACATTACAGAAAAGTTTGTCAGCATAGGCCTACATGCTTTATGCCTTAGAACAGTGGTCTTCACTATTAATTTCATGAGAGCCGCACTGATGGGACAAAGTCAGTAGGAGAGCCATTTTTTCCGCAAAGCATAAAACGTTACATCCAGTCATACCATATATATCCAGTCTGCTTATCAATCTGTCACCCCTGAACATACAATAATGCAATAAATACAAAAGTATGGGGGAAAAAAAACATTTATGATTTTTTCAGTCAAATTTGTAACTGAGACGAGATGATTTCCCTTAATGACACAAAAAAGCAGGATTTCCAGAATATATTCATCCCAGAAATAATATTCGTGGTATAGATACGCACTTTCATGAGACTGTGTTGGAAAGACAGCTATAACTGGCAACAAATCTCTGACTGGATATGTTTGCATGCACAACTTTTGATTCAATCAGACTAATTCATTCCGATTGATGAATCTGAATGTATTGTAGTTTACGTGAACGCTAAACATCGTGATGTGATACATGATTGGGTTGATGTTGTGTGCGTTTATAAGTCAAAAGATTCAAATCGGAATATTTTTGACATGAGCACATAGCGCACAAATATACAGAGTTCCCCGCTGCTGTCGCTTAATAACCATTCTCTTACATTGGTTCTTTATTTCTTTTAAACAGACTTAATAGTCTCCAAATTATGACCAGAATTGGATAATATGAACACATGAACCGTCGTGACGTGCTTTTTTTTATCACGCAGTAAAAATGTCCAAAACCAGTCGTCTGTGGATGAGAATCAGAAACAAGGACTGGTGAGCCGTTGACCTTCTTCAAGTTCACAGACGCAGTGAAAGGAGAATTATAGAAATGCAGGACACTCATTTATATATGACACTTTATTATTCATCAGGAGAACAGCTCGTACAGCGCGTCGTCCTTTCAGTTTCGCTTTTCAATCGATCAAGTGTTCTCTCGATTAACGGGTCAAGACAAAACAAGACACAGTGTATCTACATCTAATAAATATAAACACGTTGAAGGTTGTTGAATCAGGATTTCATTTACAAAAATGCAAATATATCTATAATTTTGATAAAAAAAAAAAACTTTCATTTATTTACAAGAGTAAGTAGTAAATGCATTAAACCTGTTGAACGCAAACATGGTCCTCGAGTCACTTCAGGTAAATGTGTTTCTGATTCTTCCATGACTTACCTTCAACTCAACATTCACTGTGTTCTCAAGACTGTCTTAATAAATTGTGTCCATATGAAAGTTTGTACGATCGTAAGGAGATTCCTCCTGGTTTATTTCCTCATTCAGGCGCCAGTCTAACAGTCTGATGCTGGAAGTGGGCGCGGCAAGACATTGCGCTACTTTCGTTTTTTGGAACGTTTTAAAGTTTAAAACAACTTTATTATAAATACTTTTTTTTAAACGATTTAATTGAAAAGATATATATATATATATGTAGCCTAGTATAAAATATAAGAATAATGTTTTGTCCTATTAACAAAAGACAATACTATTAACAAATGTTAATAGATTTTTAAAAGTTAAAATTATACTTTATCCATTTGTTTTGTTGAGTCAAAAGATTAACAATATAAATTGAACAAAGCTTAAAACAACAACAAAAATAATACAATGAAAACAAAACTTGAGCGTTTGAACATTTGATTTAACACATCAACTTTGCACCCCCCCGGGGACCCACCCGTGGGTCCAATATTTCATAATCATAATCATTTTGAAAAATCTCTAAGTTGTACAGCACAAAACTAGACATATATAGTATTGTTTGAAAGCTTAGAACCTCAGCTTTCATGACAATCCCATCACTTTTGTATTTATGTTACCTAGAATAAGATATTATGGTCTAAATTCGACCCCCCCGCAACGACCCCCCCTTGAGAAAATCATATTTATGATATTAAATGTCATATTTATATCACACAAACTCACCAGAAATAGACAAATCATACATCAAATGAAAGCTCTCACTCTCAAGAATATCACTGTGCAGTTTATTTTTCCGATCCAACACTTTACAATAACATTATTTTCCAAAGAATCACGAAAACGGAATCGAGTTTTTTGAACAAGCAAACACATGAATCATATTCCTGTTCGGATCACTTCCTCCGTGTGGAGCTACTAGCCTCAAACGCTATATCAGCTCGTTCCTTAGGTTGTTTTCTTCAAAATGAGACCATTTTCACATGTCTTCGAGCAAGGATGACCAAATTACACTGTAATATGTCACCGATGTCCAGATCAAAACGTGCGATCTAGGATAGGAGCAAATATTCTTATTAATCTTAGGTTTGATCGTCTTCGTTAGCCGCGATTTTTGATGACGTCATCAAATATTGCGTCATGCGTCAAGAAAGCCGAGACTCTCAGTGATCCATAGACACGTCGATCATTTCTCTAACCCACTCAGAGACCGAGATATTCTATGACAAGTTCGAGGAGGCGGGTCTTCATCCTGACATTCCAGCTGCTGCCAGCGCGCATCGCAGAAGAGAGGAGTCTAGTTTGAGATCGATTGATAGTTTGGAAAGTGTTTTTTTAGTTATTGCGTACTTTTTACAACTGGTTGGAGTGTTTTGTCTTTGGACAATGGCTTCAAGAAAGATTTTTGTCGGCGTAGAGGCTGTTTTGGCGGAGTTTGATCGAGACAGTGACACTGAAACTTGCAGCAAAGTTTTGACTCTGATCACAAGCTGCGTAATGGATCCTGAATTTGAGTAAGTACACATTTTGAACCTATAAACGTTGTATTTGTGTATTTCATGAACTAATGCATGCCACAATTGTACAAAATATTCATGCAACAGACATCGAGGAATATCTCAACCCATGCACGCTCTAGTTCAAATTAGCTTGGGTGCTTTTGCTAACGCATTTTCGGTTGTTGTTTTTTTTGTCGCGTACATGTTTGTGCATGTATATTTGAGATTTATTTTGCACCCAAAGATATATGCATGTAATAATAAACGAGCACAACCCATGCATATATTGATGCCATAGGTCAAATATGCTTGGGAGCTTTTGCTAAGCTATATATATACACACACACACATACACGTGAAATGCATTCTACATGTTGGTTACATTCATATTTGAATCAGTGGATGCATGAGTTGTGCTCCTTTATTTTTGCACACATGTATTGGTGTGTCTTATGTGGGTATGCAAATTATAATCTTGTATCTGTTATGTGCATACGTTAATTATTTTGTGTGTTTGTGTGTAATATTAGGATGCATTTCTGAATCACAATGTGGATTCATAAATTTGTTTTGTTTTGCAGTCTGGACAGTGGTGATGAGTGGCAGCCAGAAATGAAGACACCAGTGACTCCTTTCAGATAAATCTCAATAACTTTTTCTGCGGAGGAGTTATCAAGAAAATTATTTTTTCCCCTGTTTACAGACACCTCGTGGAAACAGTAGAAACTTTCTGAAGGGAAATACACCAAACAGATCCTAAGTTACAGACTCTGAACTAAAAACCTAATAAAAAAAAAAAATCTAAATCTGACTTTTTATCCTTATTTATCATAAACTTGTGACTAAATACAATAAAATATATGCAATATTCCACCACTGTCTTAAACTTTAGAGTGTTTTTTGTAAAATGAGACCATTTTCATTAATTTACTCCAATGTATGTGCGTAGGACACTCTTTTAAATCCAGGTATGCCCAATTCTTTTAGCAATAAAAAATGGAGACTTCAAAAGTACACTTGGAGACACCAGTGACTCCTTTCAGATAAATCTCAATAACTTACTTTCAGAATGAGTTAGCAAAAAAATTCTTTTTGCCCCTGTTTACAGACACCTAGTGGAATCAAAAGAAACTTTCTGAAGGGAAATACACCAAAACGATCATAAGTTACAGACTCTCAACTAAAAACTTAATTTAAAAATCTATCAAAATCTGACTTTTTATCCTTATTTATCATAAAATTGTGAATGCATACAATACAATATATGCAATATTCCACCACTGTGTTAAACTGTAGAGTGTTTGTTGTAAAATGAGACCATTTTCATCCATTTACTCCAATGTATGTGGGTAGGACACCATTTTAAATTCAGGTATGCCCAATTCTTTTAGCAATCAAAAATGGAGACTGTAAAAGTACATTTGTCACTCCTTTCAGATAAATCTCAATAACTTTTTTTGAGAAGGAGTTATCAAGAAAATTCTTTTTGCCCCTGTTTACAGACACCTAGTGGAATCAAAATAAACTTTCTGAAGGGAAATGCACCAAACAGATCCTAAGTTACAGACTCTTAATTTAATTAAAAATAAAGCTTAATTTAAAAATCAATCGAAACCTTATTTTATTATCCTTATTTATCATAAAATTGTGAATAAATACAATACAATATATGCAATATTCCACCACTGCGTCAAAATGAGGAGTGTTTTCTGTAAAATGAGACCATTTTCATCCATTTACTCCAATGTATGTGGGTAGGACACAATTTTAAATTCAGGTATGCCCAATTCTTTTAGCAATCAAAAATGGAGACTGTAAAAGTACACTTGTGACTCCTTTCAGATAAATATCAATAACTTTATTTGAGGAGGAGTTATCAAAAAAATTCTTTTTGCCCCTGTTTATTGCCACCTAGTGGAATCGAAAGAAACTTTCCGAAGAGACATAGACAAAACAGGTCCAAAGTTACAGATTAAAAAAAAAAAAGTATTAAAAAAAAAGTATAAAAAAATTAGATTTTTTATGTATTTATCAAAACATTGTGAATAAATACAATAAAATATATGCAATATTTCACCACTGTGTTAAAATTTAGAGTGTTTTCTGTAAAATGAGACCATTTTTATCCATTTACTCCAATGTATGTGGGCAGGACGCTCTTTTAAAGTCAGACATGCCTAATTCTCTAAAAAATTCAAAATATGCTGCAGGGTTGATGTTTAAAGGAGCTGTATGTAAGCTTGTGGCCAAAACTGGTACTGCAATCACTTTCAAATTACTGCATCCCCTCCCCCTCCCCCCTGACTCGAGGTTGCCAGATAGACTGCAGGATCCAGCAGGAATGTGTGTAGCTGCAGCTGTGGGAACTAGAGCAGAGCTGGCAACCCGGATGCCGCAACACTACTGACTCTGTGATTGGTAGATAGGTGGAGGGTGGAGCATCAGACCAAAACACAACATGACAACATCAACATCAGTTGAGGGCTGCAACTTCACTTTTTAAATGACAATATCCTGGCCGGACTACTGTTGTCAGTGATATAAGTATTTGAAATTAACATGATTTATTAATGTCTAGTGACATATCAGGGCCATTTTATGATTAATTGAAATACATTTCTTAAATACAGCTCCTTTAATTGAAAATAATTTTTAATACTCAACCAACAATTTTTTTCATAGATCATACACAACAATTATATGATGGACTGAATAACAAACAGTAACTAGGCAAACAAACAGTAACTAGACTAGACAATAGAACAGAACTGGAACATTCACAGACAGATCACAGTACTCACAGAACCGAATGTTAACAAGATGAACCAGCACTGAGGAACAAACACTGAAAGCTTACATAGAACACAATCACAAAGGTACAGGTGACACTGATGAACATCAATACTAACGAGGGAACAAGGGGCGTGGTAAGGACACGTGATCACAATCACAGGTGACCCTGATACAACATAAACTAACAAGGAAACGAGGTAAAACAAGACAATGCAAACACATAGCCCAAAACAACCGTCCATGTGCTTGCACTAAAAACAAGAGACAAATACATGACAGACACTTGCAAAGAAAACTCCCATGTCTTCTTTAAACTGGAACCGAAACATGAAAGGCTCTTTGGCCAGTTCCAGATCATCTTTTTTTCCCGCTATCAAGTTTAAGAAGGGCCTTTTCCTGGTCTTCCTTCTTTAAGTTCAGATACCACAGCTCTTCCACAAAACCCCTGAATGAGTGGCAGTTTTTCTGCAGCCATCCAACTGCGGTCCTGAGGTCTTTGACTATCTGTGGTTCCTTCATGAGAGAAGAGTACAAAAAAGGAATGAAATATTTAATTAATTTAAAAGAAATTATTCTCACAAGAGAAGAGATGGTTTGCACCACATTTAGCTGCAGCTTATTTCCATCTGTATTCCGTGGGGAGATTGGAAGTGTCATAAACAAAATAAGAAAGTGTGAAGTCCGCACACTGAAAAATACTGCTCCAGAAATTTTTATTATATTAAAAAAGCAACGTTTTGACCCTCAGGTCTTCATCAGGCTCAATTTACATGTAGTATGAAGTCAACTTTAAATAGATACTACAGATAATTGCCTTAATTAGGCACACACAATGTCACAAGTAGATTGAAGTCAACTTTAGAAAGACACAGATGATTACCTTAATTAGGCACACACAAGAGGTCACATGGCAAATGCAAGTAACATGACAAATACAAGTCATATGACAGTTACAATTCAAAAAAAAAAAAAAAAACATACATACACCTACATACATGTATACACAAAAAAAAAAATATAGCTGCGAGCAGCGATTACGGGCCCAAGCCGGTGGCACCGCAACCCTGGTGCACCAGGGTGGCGGTACCGCCGGCTTTGGCCCTTCATCGCTGCTCGCAGCTATATTTATTTATATATATATATATATATATATATATATATATATATAAAGCCGGTGGCATCGCCACCCTGGTGCCTTTAGGGTTATTGTGCACGACGTGACACAAAATATCTGCTCGCTATCTGCCGAACGGCTCTGGTAGTCCCGCTTCAGCACTGATGATGTTGTAGAAATAGTGTGCTCTGGTTGGTCTGGATTATTCGGGATTTTTTATTTTATACAGAAATAAGTTATTTATAATTCAGATGAGAATAAAGTTAGTGTTGATTAAAATGAAGGAAAACAAATATATTGATCTGAAATATAGCACATTCATTTTACATTTATTTAGGTTCAATTACCAAACATACAATCTTAATTTAATTTAAAGCAAACAATACATTTGAAATACATGGGTTGTATGCACATTTTTTTTTTATAAAAAATATATATATATCCAAAAAGACAAGGCTTAAAAACTCTTGTCACTGTAACAGACACAATCTCTCTCTCCACACACACACACACACACACACACAAACACACACACACGCACACACACACACACACACACACACACACACACACACACACACACACACACACACACACACACACACACACACACACACACACACACACACACACACACACACACACACACACGTCAAGTCACATTTTAGATGCAATATTGAATAAGCAGAAAAATCGGATTTTCTGCTCTGAAAATATAGATAAGCATACAAATTGAATAAGCACTTTGAATATTCTAAACAGAATAAGCATTAGTCGCTAATGAATAAGTACTAGTACTTAATGGAATAGATACTAATATCTAAAAAATAAGTACTAGTAGCATGAAAATAGAGACTAGTATGTTAAAATGATTAAATGTTAAAATGGCTTGCCATATTGGCTCAGAGAGAGAGAGAGAGAAAATGACATTTTAGATAATAGCACCTATTAATAGATACTAGTATTTATTCAATAAATACTAGTTCTAAGTCATTACATACTAGTACCTATTAAATAGATGCCAGTACTTATTCATTAGCTACTAATACGTATTCAAAAGAATAACTAAAGAATAAGCACTACTATCTAAAGAATAGGCACTAGTACTAAAGAATAAGCACTAGTCGCTAATGAATAAGTACTATTACTTAATGGAATAGATACTAGTATCTAAAAAATAAGTACTAGTAGCATGAAAAAAGAGACTACTAGGTTAAAATGATTAAATGTTAAAACGGCTTGCCATATTGACTCAGAGCATCAAAAGCATCAAACAAGAATATTAAGGTTTGATGCGTTGCCACAGCAACAGTTTCAAAGATATCAAGAATCCCTTCACAGGTCTTCATCTGCAGTGTATTTACATTATACAGATAAAGTTTGAAGCAAATCGGGTAAAAATAAGAGGGTGATTTCAAAGCCTTTAGGAAGTGACACACTTCCTGCTGCCAGTTGGTGGCGCTATAACTTTGACTCACAATAGTCACATCCATGTGATCGGACTCTTACAGCGAACACACTGCTGAAGTTTCATCAAGATCAGTTAATGTATGCAGAAGTTATAACACACTTCCTGTTTCCATTATTCGCCATAAATTCGTTTCCTCGCCACGGCCAAACCGTTCGAGATATCAAAAATCCCCTGGCAATTTTTCATCCTCAATGTCTTGACATCATGCTGACTGAGTTTCGTGGCGATTGGTTGAATTCTCTAGGAGTAGTATATCGAATTCCAGGGGCATACGCTTTCAAACAAACCATAATAGCCGACTTCCTGTTGGGCTGGGGTAAAAAGTAAAAGTAAAAAGGATATATGAATCGATGAGATCTATATGTGTACCAAGTTTCATATTATTACATGCAAGCGTGTTTGATTTATGGACCAAGTTTTCGGACCCCGTTCCAGGGGGCGCTGTCGAGCCCCCCTGCCACGCCCGGGTACCAGCTTCAGCCCGGCCCTGATGGCCGCGGTTTCTGACCCGTGTGCAAAGTTTCAAGAGTTTTTGAGCATGTTAAGGGCCCCAAAAGTGTGCTAAGAATCTCAAAAGTATCCAAAAAGAATATTAAAGTTTGATGCGTTGTCACGGCAACAGCATCTAAGATATCAACAATCCTTTCACAGGTCTACATCTGGCATGTGTCTACATTATACACATCAAGTTTGAAGCAAATCGGGTAAAGCCTGTTTGATTTATGGACCAAGTTTTCGGACCCCGTTCCAGGGGGCGCTGTCGAGCCCCCCTGCCACGCCCGGGTACCAGCTTCAGCCCGGCCCTGATGGCCGCGGTTTCTGACCCGTGTGCAAAGTTTCAAGAGTTTTTGAGCATGTTAAGGGCCCCAAAAGTGCGCTAAGAATCTCAAAAGTATCCAAAAAGAATATTAAAGTTTGATGCGTTGTCACGGCAACAGCATCTAAGATATCAACAATCCTTTCACAGGTCTACATCTGGCTTGTGTCTACATTATACACATCAAGTTTGAAGCAAATAGGGTAAAGCGTGTTGGATATATGGACCAAATTGTCGGACCCGTTCAAGGGGGCGCTGTCGAGCCCCCCTGCCACGCCCGGGTACCAGCTTCAGCCTGGCCCTGATGGCCGCGGGTTTTGTCCCGTGTGCAAAGTTTCAAGAGTTTTCGAGCACGTTAAGAACCCCAAAAGTGCCCGAAAGCATAAAAAAGCATGAAAAAGCTTAAAAAAAGGAATATTAATGTTTGATGCATTGCCATGGCAACAGTGTCTAAGATATCAATAATCCTTTCACAGGTCTACATCTGGCATGTGTTTACATTATGCACATGAAGTTTGAAGCAAATCGGGTAAAAATAAGAGGGTGATTTAAAAGCATTTTGAAAGTGACACACGTCCTGCTGCCAGTTGGTGGCGCTATAACTTTGACTCACAATAGTCACATCCATGTGATCGGGCTCTTACAGCGAACACACTGCTGAAGTTTCATCAAGATTAGTTAATGTATGCAGTAGTTATGACACACTTCCTGTTTCACGTTTCTCGCCATAATTTCGTTTCCTCGCCACGGCCAAACCGTTCGAGATATCAAAAATCCCCTCGCAAACTTTCATCCTCAATGTCTTGACTTCACGCTGACCGAGTTTCGTGCCGTGTGTTTGAATTCTCTAGGAGGAGTGTTTCACATTCCTTTGCATGCGTTTTCCAAACAAGCCTAAATAGCCGACTTCCTGTTGGGCTGGGGTAAAAAGTTAGAGTGCGAAGTATATATGAAACGATGAGATCTACATGTGTACCGAGTTTCATATTATTACATGCAAGCGTGTTTGATTTATGGACCATGTTTTCGGACCCCGTTCCAGGGGGCGCTGTCGAGCCCCCCTGCCACGCCCGGGTACCATCTTCTGCCCGGCCCTGATGGCCGCGGGTTCTGACATGTGTGCAAAGTTTCAGGACTTTTTGAGCATGTTAAGGCCTCCAAAAGTGTCCAAAAGGTAGTAAAAAAATAATTAGAAGAATAAATATAGCTGCGAGCAGCGATTACGGGCCCAAGCCGGTGGCACCGCAACCCTGGTGCACCAGGGTGGCGGTACCGCCGGCTTTGGCCCTTCATCGCTGCTCGCAGCTATATTTATTTATATATATATATATATATATATATATATATATATATATATATATATATATATATATATATATATATATATATATATAAAGCCGGTGGCATCGCCACCCTGGTGCCTTTAGGGTTATTGTGCACGACGTGACACAAAATATCGCTTCAGCACTGATGATGTTGTAGAAATAGTGTGCTCTGGTTGGTCTGGATTATTCGGGATTTTTTATTTTATACAGAAATAAGTTATTTATAATTCAGATGAGAATAAAGTTAGTGTTGATTAAAATGAAGGAAAACAAATATATTGATCTGAAATATAGCACATTCATTTTACATTTACTTAGGTTCAATTACCAAACATACAATCTTAATTTAATTTAAAGCAAACTATACATTAAAAATACATGGGTTGTATGCACATTTTTTTTTTTAAAAAAATATATATATATCCAAAAAGACAAGGCTTAAAAACTCTTGTCACTGTAACAGACACAATCTCTCTCACACACACACACACACACACACACACACACACACACACACACACACACACACACACACACACACACACACACACACACACACACACACACACACACACACACACACACACACACACACACACACACACACACACACACACACACACACACATCAAGTCACATTTTAGATGCAATATTGAATAAGCAGAAAAATCGGATTTTCTGCTCTGAAAATATAAATAAGCATACAAATTGAATAAGCACTTTGAATATTCTAAACAGAATAAGCATTAGTCGCTAATGAATAAGTACTAGTACTTAATGGAATAGATACTAATATCTAAAAAATAAGTACTAGTAGCATGAAAATAGAGACTAGTATGTTAAAATGATTAAATGTTAAAACGGCTTGCCATATTGGCTCAGAGAGAGAGAGAGAGAGAAAATGACATTTTAGATAATAGTACCTATTAATAGATACTAGTATTTATTCAATAAATACTAGTTCTAAGTCATTACATACTAGTACCTATTAAATAGATACCAGTACTTATTCATTAGCTACTAATACGTATTCAAAAGAATATCTAAAGAATAAGCACTACTATCTAAAGAATAGGCACTAGTACTAAAGAATAAGCACTAGTCGCTAATGAATAAGTACTATTACTTAATGGAATAGATACTAGTATCTAAAAAATAAGTACTAGTAGCATGAAAAAAGAGACTAGTAGGTTAAAATGATTAAATGTTAAAACGGCTTGCCATATTGACTCAGAGCATCAAAAGCATCAAACAAGAATATTAAAGTTTGATGCGTTGCCACAGCAACAGTTTCAAAGATATCAAGAATCCCTTCACAGGTCTTCATCTGCAGTGTATTTACATTATACAGATGAAGTTTGAAGCAAATCGGGTAAAAATAAGAGGGTGATTTCAAAGCCTTTAGGAAGTGACACACTTCCTGCTGCCAGTTGGTGGCGCTATAACTTTGACTCACAATAGTCACATCCATGTGATCGGACTCTTACAGCGAACACACTGCTGAAGTTTCATCAAGATCAGTTAATGTATGCAGAAGTTATAACACACTTCCTGTTTCCATTATTCGCCATAAATTCGTTTCCTCGCCACGGCCAAACCGTTCGAGATATCAAAAATCCCCTGGCAATTTTCCATCCTCAATGTCTTGACTTCATGCTGACTGAGTTTCGTGGCGATTGGTTGAATTCTCTAGGAGTAGTATATCGAATTCCAGGGGCATACGCTTTCAAACAAACCATAATAGCCGACTTCCTGTTGGGCTGGGGTAAAAAGTAAAAGTACAAAGGATATATGAATTGATGAGATCTATATGTGTACCAAGTTTCATATTACTACATGCAAGCGTGTTTGATTTATGGACCAAGTTTTCGGACCCCATTCCAGGGGGCGCTGTCGAGCCCCCCTGCCACGCCCGGGTACCAGCTTCAGCCCGGCCCTGATGGCCGCGGGTTCTGACCCGTGTGCAAAGATTCAAGAGTTTTTGAGCACGGTAAGGGCCCCAAAGGTGCGCTGAGAGTCTCAAAAGTATCCAAAAAGAATATTAAAGTTTGATGCATTGTCACGGCAACAGCATCTAAGATATCAACAATCCTTTCACAGGTCTACATCTGGCGTGTGTCTACATTATACACATCAAGTTTGAAGCAAATCGGGTAAAGCCTGTTTGATTTATGGACCAAGTTTTCGGACCCCGTTCCAGGGGGCGCTGTCGAGCCCCCCTGCCACGCCCGGGTACCAGCTTCAGCCCGGCCCTGATGGCCGCGGTTTCTGACCCGTGTGCAAAGTTTCAAGAGTTTTTGAGCATGTTAAGGGCCCCAAAAGTGCGCTAAGAATCTCAAAAGTATCCAAAAAGAATATTAAAGTTTGATGCGTTGTCACGGCAACAGCATCTAAGATATCAACAATCCTTTCACAGGTCTACATCTGGCTTGTGTCTACATTATACACATCAAGTTTGAAGCAAATCGGGTAAAGCGTGTTGGATATATGGACCAAATTGTCGGACCCGTTCAAGGGGGCGCTGTCGAGCCCCCCTGCCACGCCCGGGTACCAGCTTCAGCCTGGCCCTGATGGCCGCGGGTTTTGTCCTGTGTGCAAAGTTTCAAGAGTTTTCGAGCACGTTAAGAACCCCAAAAGTGCCCGAAAGCATAAAAAAGCATGAAAAAGCTTAAAAAAAGGAATATTAATGTTTGATGCATTGCCATGGCAACATTTTCTAAGATATCAATAATCCTTTCACAGGTCTACATCTGGCGTGTGTCTACATTATGCACATGAAGTTTGAAGCAAATCGGGTAAAAATAAGAGGGTGATTTCAAAGCATTTTGAAAGTGACACACTTCCTGCTGCCAGTTGGTGGCGCTATAACTTTGACTCACAATAGTCACATCCATGTGATCGGGCTCTTACAACGAACACACTGCTGAAGTTTCATCAAGATTAGTTAATGTATGCAGTAGTTATAACACACTTCCTGTTTCACGTTTCTCGCCATAATTTCGTTTCCTCGCCACGGCCAAACCGTTCGAGATATCAAAAATCCCCTGGCAATTTTTCATCCTCAGTGTCTTGACTTCACGCTGACCGAGTTTCGTGCCGTGTGTTTGAATTCTCTAGGAGGAGTGTTTCACATTCCTTTGCATGCGTTTTCCAAACAAGCCTAAATAGCCGACTTCCTGTTGGGCTGGGGTAAAAAGTAAGAGTGCGAAGTATATATGAAACGATGAGATCTACATGTGTACCGAGTTTCATATTATTACATGCAAGCGTGTTTGATTTATGGACCATGTTTTCGGACCCCGTTCCAGGGGGCGCTGTCGAGCCCCCCTGCCACGCCCGGGTACCATCTTCAGCCCGGCCCTGATGGCCGCGGGTTCTGACATGTGTGCAAAGTTTCAGGAGTTTTTGAGCATGTTAAGGCCTCCAAAAGTGTCCAAAAGGTGAAGAAAAAATAATAATAATAATAAATAATCCTTAGGAAAACAATAGGGCCTTCGCCCTTTGGGCTTGGGCCCTAATAATAATAATAAATATAGCTGCGAGCAGCGATTACGGGCCCAAGCCGGTGGCACCGCAACCCTGGTGCACCAGGGTGGCGGTACCGCCGGCTTTGGCCCTTTATCGCTGCTCGCAGCTATATTTATTTATATATATATATATATATATATATATATATATATATATATATATATATATATATATATATATGTATATATATATATATATATAAAGCCGGTGGCATCGCCACCCTGGTGCCTTTAGGGTTATTGTGCACGATGTGACACAAAATATCTGCTCGCTATCTGCCGAACGGCTCTGGTAGTCCCGCTTCAGCACTGATGATGTTGTAGAAATAGTGTGCTCTGGTTGGTCTGGATTATTCGGGATTTTTTATTTTATACAGAAATAAGTTATTTATAATTCAGATGAGAATAAAGTTAGTGTTGATTAAAATGAAGGAAAACAAATATATTGATCTGAAATATAGCACATTCATTTTACATTTATTTAGGTTCAATTACCAAACATACAATCTTAATTTAATTTAAAGCAAACAATACATTTGAAATACATGGGTTGTATGCACATTTTTTTTTATAAAAAATATATATATATCCAAAAAGACAAGGCTTAAAAACTCTTGTCACTGTAACAGACACAAACTCTCTCTCACACACACACACACACACACACACAAACACACAAACACGCACACACACACACACACACACACACACACCACACACACACACACACACACACACACACACACACACACACACACGTCAAGTCACATTTTAGATGCAATATTGAATAAGCAGAAAAATCGGATTTTCTGCTCTGAAAATATAAATAAGCATACAAATTGAATAAGCACTTTGAATATTCTAAACAGAATAAGCATTAGTCGCTAATGAATAAGTACTAGTACTTAATGGAATAGATACTAATATCTAAAAAATAAGTACTAGTAGCATGAAAATAGAGACTAGTATGTTAAAATGATTAAATGTTAAAACGGCTTGCCATATTGGCTCAGAGAGAGAGAGAGAGAAAATGACATTTTAGATAATAGCACCTATTAATAGATACTAGTATTTATTCAATAAATACTAGTTCTAAGTCATTACATACTAGTACCTATTAAATAGATACCAGTACTTATTCATTAGCTACTAATACGTATTCAAAAGAATATCTAAAGAATAAGCATTACTATCTAAAGAATAGGCACTAGTACTAAAGAATAAGCACTAGTCGCTAATGAATAAGTACTATTACTCAATGGAATAGATACTAGTATCTAAAAAATAAGTACTAGTAGCATGAAAAAAGAGACTACTAGGTTAAAATGATTAAATGTTAAAACGGCTTGCCATTTTGACTCAGAGCATCAAAAGCATCAAACAAGAATATTAAAGTTTGATGCGTTGCCACAGCAACAGTTTCAAAGATATCAAGAATCCCTTCACAGGTCTTCATCTGCAGTGTATTTACATTATACAGATGAAGTTTGAAGCAAATCGGGTAAAAATAAGAGGGTGATTTCAAAGCCTTTAGGAAGTGACACACTTCCTGCTGCCAGTTGGTGGCGCTATAACTTTGACTCACAATAGTCACATCCATGTGATCGGACTCTTACAGCGAACACACTGCTGAAGTTTCATCAAGATCAGTTAATGTATGCAGAAGTTATAACACACTTCCTGTTTCCATTATTCGCCATAAATTCGTTTCCTCGCCACGGCCAAACCGTTCGAGATATCAAAAATCCCCTGGCAATTTTTCATCCTCAATGTCTTGACTTCATGCTGACTGAGTTTCGTGGCGATTGGTTGAATTCTCTAGGAGTAGTATATCGAATTCCAGGGGCATACGCTTTCAAACAAACCATAATAGCCGACTTCCTGTTGGGCTGGGGTAAAAAGTAAAAGTACAAAGGATATATGAATCGATGAGATCTATATGTGTACCAAGTTTCATATTATTACATGCAAGCGTGTTTGATTTATGGACCAAGTTTTCGGACCCCGTTCCAGGGGGCGCTGTCGAGCCCCCCTGCCACGCCCGGGTACCAGCTTCAGCCCGGCCCTGATGGCCGCGGTTTCTTACCCGTGTGCAAAGTTTCAAGAGTTTTTGAGCATGTTAAGTGCCCCAAAAGTGTGCTAAGAATCTCAAAAGTATCCAAAAAGAATATTAAAGTTTGATGCGTTGTCACGGCAACAGCATCTAAGATATCAACAATCCTTTCACAGGTCTACATCTGGCGTGTGTCTACATTATAGACATCAAGTTTGAAGCAAATCGGGTAAAGCCTGTTTGATTTATGGACCAAGTTTTCGGACTCCGTTCCAGGGGGCGCTGTCGAGCCCCCCTGCCACGCCCGGGTACCAGCTTCAGCCCGGCCCTGATGGCCGCGGTTTCTGACCCGTGTGCAAAGTTTCAAGAGTTTTTGAGCATGTTAAGGGCCCCAAAAGTGCGCTAAGAATCTCAAAAGTATCCAAAAAGAATATTAAAGTTTGATGCGTTGTCACGGCAACAGCATCTAAGATATCAACAATCCTTTCACAGTT